>JAGFNQ010003243.1:240710-342288 GCA_024364735.1 Boesenbergia rotunda | reverse complement strand
CCGAAATTAATTATGACAATTTAGGAAATTGTTTCCCAAAACAATTCCTTTAATAAAGTATGAAATTAGAATTAGGAAATCTGGTTCCTAATTCAATTAATGAGACTTGATAACATTAAGTCACATACATACCTTTATTAAGGAAATCGTTAGTATGACATAATTTATGTCATGAATGTGCTTAGAAAGAATGAGACCCAAACCCCTTACAAAATATTAAGGCCAACACCTTCCATTAATATGGTTAGAATCGGAGTTTTGTTTCTCGTTTGGGTTGATGGACACATCCATGCCCGGCTTGAACTCAACATGTTCAAACCATGGAATTAGTTTATGAATAATATGTTGGAGTCAGAGGTCAATCTTAGTTTTGGTTGTTGGACCATCCAAGCCTGACTAACGGTTGAATGAGCTCCAACCATATTAAAAACTATTTCTTGATTAATGGGTCAGCCTTAAGCTTGGGAGCATCGATTTGTTGTGCCACAGCCAAGGTCGATGTAAAGAGAGGTGCAGTTGGGTGCTATGTATAATGTTGCATACTTGTTAATGAGTTAACAACCCAATGATTTATGCAAACATTCATTAGTTGATAGCATAAAGTGATAGTTACATATATGTGATGTGTAATCGGTATAATTACCTACCTTCATAGCTAAGAAAACTTGATGGCCACAGCCATGGTTGTTCTTATCTATGGTTGGATATCAACCTATTTGGAGATGTTCCTACGATCTCCCGAATTGATAATAAGGGTGATTCAATTCGAAAATAAATAGGATTTATTTATTTAAATCAATCTTCTCACATAATCTCAATTTGTATTTCTAGGATAATCACTCGATCATGTCTTCCTAAATTGCGTTCCATTTTGAACACCAATAAACTGACCGGGCCGAACTTCATGGACTGGCTTAGAAACTGTGGATAGTCCTCAAGGCAGAAAAGCTGCTTGTGTCCTTGAAGATCAACTTCCCAAACGTCCTTCTGAAATGCAACTCCAGACCAGTTTCCTGAGTTGCTCAACCTGCTGAAGACTATAGAGCCTTCTGTAAAGCAGGATCAGAAGACGATACTGTTAGTTGGTTCCTCAAAGAAAGGTTCTAAGAGGAAGCCCAAAGAACAGAATAAGGGAAAGAAGAAAAAGGCCAAAAAGACTGGAAAAACCCCAAAAGACACTTGCCATCACTGTGGCAAAGAAGGTCACTGGCGAAGAAACTGCAAGATTTATCTTGAGTCCATGAAGAAGAAGGCATCCGATGCCCCATCCTCTTCAGGTATCTTCGTTATTGAATGTCACTCTATTTCCTCAAATACCTGGGTACTTGATACTGGGTGTGGCTCACATATATGTAATGACATACAGGGGCTAAGGAATAGAAGAAGACTCGTCAAGGGAGAAGCGAATTTGAGAGTTGGAAATGGAGCAAAGATTGCTGCTGTTTCCATCGGAACATATTTGCTAAAGCTCCCGACTGGACGTATCTTAGAATTGGATAATTGCTATTTTGTTCCTTCGTTAATAAAGAACATTGTATCTATTTCATGTTTGAATGAAAAGGGTTACCATTTAACTTTTAGTAACAATTGTTGTTACATAACTTTAAATGGTGTTCTTTATGGGACTGGAACTTTGTGCAATGGCATCTACACGTTAGATTTATCCAGTGACGTTTTCAATATCGAAGTTAGCAACAAACGTGCTCGAATAGATAATCGAATAGACTCCTACACGTGGCATTGTCGTCTTGGCCATATAAGTAAGAAACGCATGACCGAATTACACCGATGTGGAATTCTGGAATCATTTGAACCCGGTTCATTTGATACATGCGAATCTGCTTAAAAGGCAAGATGACCAAATTACCCTTTCCGGAAAAGGTAATCAGTGGGAGAGTTGCTTGGTCTAATACATACCGATGTATGTGGACCAATGTCAACTCCTGCACAAGGAGGCTATAACTACTTCATCACCTTTATCGATGATCACTCACATTCGGGTATGTGTTTTGATGAAACACAAATCTGAAGCCTTTGAGAAATTCAAAGAGTTCAGAAATGAAGTAGAAAACAGCTTGGCAAAAGTATTAAAATACTTCGATCCGATCGGGGTGGTGAATACTTAAGTCAAGAGTTTCAAGATTATCTAAGGACAATGGGATATTATCCCAATGGACTCCGCCATATACACCACAGCATAATGGTGTATCTGAGAGGCGAAACCGAACCTTGATGGACATGGTTAGGTCGATGATGAATCATGCAACTCTTCCAAAATCCTTTTGGGGTTATGCACTTAAGACAGCTGTTTATTTATTAAACAGAGTCCCGACCAAGGTAGTCTCTACTACTCCATATGAGATTTGGAATAGTAAGAAACCTCACTTAACTCACCTTAAGATATGGGGTTGTCCTGCTTATGTGAAGCGGGTTGTATCAGACAAATTGGATGCTAAGTCTGATAAATGTCTATTTATTGGATACCCTAAGGAAACGAAGGGTTACCAATTCTATCATCCCTTGGAACAAAAGGTGTTTGTTTCAAGGCATGCTGTATTTCTAGAAAAAGAATTTCTTTTACAAGAAAATAGTGGGAGTGGCATTGAACTTGATGAAGTTCAAGAAACTCCAATAGACATTATAGAGACACCGAGTCTAGGCCCACAACCGATAATTCATAATGATGAGCTATCAGTTGAACCTAAAACTACACCACCTCTTCGTAGGTCTGATAGGACACGCAACATTCCAGAGAGATACGGATTTCTCGTAAGTGAATCGAACGACGTGTTGCTCATTGGCGATGACGAACCTATCAGTTATGAAGATGTTCTGAAAAATTCAGAAAGGGACAAATGGCTTGAAGCCATGAAGTCGGAAATGGATTCCATGTACGAAAATCAAGTATGGGACTTGGTTAACCCACCTGAAGGGATTAAACCCATAGGGTGCAAGTGGGTTTTCAAGAAGAAAACCGACATGGAAGGTAATGTTGTTACCTTTAAAGCTAGATTAGTGGCAAAAGGATATCGTCAAAAATAAGGAATTGATTATGACGAAACCTATTCGCCAGTAGCTATGCTTAAATCCATTCAGATGCTCCTAGCCATAGCAGCTCATTATGATTATGAGATTTGGCAAATGGACGTGAAAACAGCTTTCCTTAACGGAAACCTGCTTGAGGACGTATACATGATACAGCCTGAAGGTTTCACATCGGTTGATAAAACCAAGGTATGCAAGCTTCGACGATCCATATATGGACTGAAGCAAGCATCTAGGAGCTGGAATATCCGTTTTGATGAGACAATCAAAGAGTTTGATTTCTCACAAAATCCTGACGAACCTTGTGTGTACAAGAAGGTTAGTGGGAGTGCAGTCGTATTCCTAGTATTATATGTCGATGACATTTTACTTATAGGAAACGATATATCAGTCTTACAAACAGTTAAAATTTGGTTATCCAAAACTTTCTCCATGAAAGACCTGGGAGAAGCAACCTATATCCTTGGGATTAGAATCTATAGAGATAGATCAAAACGGTTGCTTGGTCTTTCGCAGTCTACATATATAGACCGAGTGCTAAAAAGGTTTAGCATGTCGGAATCTAAGAAAGGTTACCTTCCCATCAGGCATGGGATCAACCTTTCGAAGTCTATGTGTCCGCACACAGAAGACGAGAGGATTTGCATGAATAAGATTCCCTATGCATCCGCAATAGGATCTATCATGTATGCTATGTTATGTACAAGGCCCGATGTATCATATGCTTTGAGTGTCACAAGCAGATACCAGTCGGATCCAGGAATGGATCATTGGGCGGCTGTCAAGACAATCCTTAAGTACTTAAGAAGAACTAAGGATATGTTCCTAATATATGGAGAAGGAGATATGGTAATACGTGGGTATACAGATGCCAATTTCCAGACAGATAAGGATGACTCCAAATCACAATCTGGATGCGTATTTACTTTGAATGGAGGCGCAGTAAGTTGGAAAAGTTCCAAACAAGACACCGTAGCGGATTCTACCACGGAAGCGGAATATATCGCAGCTTCGGAAGCAGCAAAGGAAGCAGTTTGGATCAAGAAGTTTGTCTCAGAACTTGGTGTGGTTCCAACCATTGATGAAGCAGTGTCGGTTTACTGCGACAACAATGGAGCTATTGCACAAGCGAAGGAACCAAGGTCTCATCAACGATCCAAACACGTGCTTCGACGCTATCATCTGATCAGAGAGATTATAAGTAGGAATGACATACAAATTGAGAGAGTTCCCACTGAAGGAATATAGCGGATCCTTTAACTAAAGCCTTGCCTCAAAGCAAGTTTGAGGGTCATGTTAGAGCCTATGGTATTGGATACCGTAGCGATTGGCATTAGGCCAAGTGGGAGTTTGTTAGTGATATGAGAGAAGTGTCCTAAGGCAATCGCCTTATGATGTAAACATTTATATTAATAAATGATAATTCACCATTTGAGTATACATGTTTTGTGTATTTGATTGGGATCTTAAACTCATCTACTGAATGTCCGTAATACAACTCACAGCATAAGAGAATTTGTGATGGGATCACAACTAGTGATTATCTCTAATGTGCAATTGTGAAGTATTGAAATTATCCCTAGTCGATGAATTGATAAAAATGGACACTATCAATTCTGTTGAGACTAGCATGGGTTATTCTCTAATCAGCTGATTTTCACTGGCTGGTGACATAGGGATGTCTGGAGATAAACATGGATGCTAGTTAAGGGAACTAGTTCATTGGAGTGACTAGCTGTAAGACTTCATATGGGAATCTACATGTAGATATGTCAATGAAGATCTTACTGCGGCTTAAGTGCGATGTTCCTTTGACTTGCGGTGTTCAAGTCATCTTGGTCATGGAGACTTATACTTTGACATCTTAAGCAAGCATCTCCAAGGAGGTGTGGACCCAGGATGATCGGGTTTAAGCCGAAGTGCCCGAAGATGTTTGAACAGCCTACAAAGGATTCACCACTCCTTGCGAGGAGATGTATACCCAGGCCTATCGTCGGATTGTTACTCAAAGCCTCTGGCCAGAGCATATCATGTTAAGAGTGCGAGTCTCTTAAATACATGAGAGTAATTAGAAATCCAAAGGACGAGAAAGACACTACTTGGGCTAGTTGTGACGTAGTCAGCCTAGTGGGGACTGACACCATTGACCGTGTCCTGAACCAAGTGGGTATAAGGTGGTGAAGGGAGTGGGGCACGATTCATTAGAGCTGCTGAAGGGTTTCAGAATAATTTCTTCTGAGGTCAAACCGTTGATCTTTCGATTAATTGGGGATCATGATGTACTACTAGGTGCCACTCATGATCGTTCTATAATTAATGGGTTAATTATAGACGGTAACATAAATTGAAAGCCTATTTAGTCACACGCACTACGAGTAATCCGAGGGATTTAAAATGAGTTGAAAATTAGATTTTTTGATCAAGAGAAATAAGTCGAATCTGAGTTAGTCAGAGGCGCAATGGAAGCTAAAAATGGCTAAGTCTTTTGAAGGCTTTGCGGGCGAATTAAATGAGTTTAATTCGCGTTGGTTCGGCTCGGTTCGGGCTGGCCAAAGAGGGTGCCAAACCTCCTTTGGTGGCCGGCCACAATAAGAGGAGAAAACCAATTAATTTTGGTTTAATTAATAAAATAAATCTAGTGCGATTTATTTTATAAATTATGGATAAATAAATTTGTATAAAGAAATTTATAGAAATTTATTCTTTTATGAAAGATTAAAATAATCCATGAATTGGTTTATTTTAATTTTATAAAATCAATTATGAATTGATTTTTCCATAATAAGAAAGTTTATAAATTTCTTATAAAATTTATTCCATAATAAAAGGAGAGATTAATTAGTTTTATTATAAAGTTAGTTATAATAAAATTCATAAGAGAATTTATAGGATAAATTTCTTATGATAACTAATTAGTTTTATTATAAAGTTAGTTATAATAAAACTTGGTTTAAACGGAAAAATTCATAAGAGAATTTATAGGATAAATTTCTTATGATAACTAATTAATTTTATTATAAAGTTAGTTATAATAAAACTTGGTTTATACGGAATAATTCATAAGAGAATTTATAGGATAAATTTCTTATGATAACTAATTCCGTTAATTCCGTTAAGAGGGAGACTTGGCAAGGGAGATGCTACTATATAAAGGAACCAAAGGCAAGCCCTTAATTCCAATTGAGTTGTCAAGAGAATTAGCTCCCTCTCTCCCTCTCTTTCTCTTCTCCTTTCTCTTCTCCCCTACCTTAGGGTCGGCGCCCTCTTCACCAATTAGGGTCGGCGCCCCTTCCACAAGCTAGGGCCGGCGCAACTCCTCCCATAGAAGGTGGTTTCCGTGAGCTTCAAGAAGAAGAAGGAGAACCCGAATACGAAGATGAAGAAGCGGATAGCGACTCCTCTCTTCTCGGAATTCGATTCCGTTACTTCGTTGGTCAGTTTCCTATCTTTCCTCTCTTGTTCATCTAGTTGTGCCTTCCGAGAATCTAGTAGTTCTCGTCGGCACAAAACTCGTGACTTTGCGAAGTCATCCCGAAGAGAACTCGGCGTGGACGCGAATAGAGGCGGAGCTTCCAAGGGACGTTATGGTTGGATCTCGTCCCTTACTTCGAGTTACGAGAGGTACTTGGTAAATTTGTTTACTTTTCCGCAAAGTTTTATTTTATAATTATGTCAACACAATGTAAGGTTGCATGCTAGATACGAAGTTAAAATAATTTAGGAAATTATTTTATGCAAACTCTTCCGCTGCACGTAAAAATTTTGAATTTTACGAACTCGTATCCTTGTCGACATGCACCCGGTCCCAACATTTCTATGAGGAAATGAAGTGGATATAAGTTAAGATTAAGAAGAAGATGAAGAGTCATGGAGAGACTCTTCATTTGCCTCCTTAATGGGCTATTAAAGGGGGGTTTTGGGAGTTACCTCTTCTTCCCATTGCTTGCATTTTCGAAACTTCTCTTCCCCTCATCCTAGCCGAACACCCATGGAAGGATTTCCCCTTGGAAAAACTCCACAAGAGGTCTTATCCCCATGATCTAAGGTTTTTTCCAAGGATACAAGGACAAGGAGGCAAGGATCCAAATATCTTACCATTTTCTTCTCTTCCAAGGTTCGAAAAATCAAGAAACCCAAGGTAAGACTCCCTCACCTGTGGTATAATAGTTCCCTATGATTTCCATGATTTTTAGCATGATATATTGGTTAGTTTTTGGATTTGATGTTGAAAGGAAGAAAAACTAAGAATCTTAAGTTTAAGGGTTTCGGCCACCATGATTTACAGGTCTATAATTATGCTAAAAATCATGATAATGTTATTTAATGTTCCCTTATGATGTGTAGAGGTTAAGTATAATTTTTGAGAATTTTTGGAGTACGCTAGGACACCCTAGGGTTTCGGCCAACATGAAAGAAACAAAACTAAGAACCCTAAGTTTAAGGGTTTCGGCCACCATGATTTACAGGTCTATAATTATTCCAAAAATCTTGATAATGTTATTTAATGTTCCCTTATGATGTGTAGAGGTTAAGTATAATTTTTCGGAATTTTTGGAGTACCCTAGGACACCCTAGGGTTTCGGCCAACATGAAAGAAACAAAACTAAGAACCCTAAGTTTAAGGGTTTCGGCCACCAAGATTTAAAGGTCTATAATTAAGACAAAAATCTTGATAATGTTAATTTATGTTCCCTTATGATGTGTGGAGGTCAAGTATAATTTCTGGGAATTTTTGGATTACCTTAGAGACCCCATATGTTTCGGCCAACCTCAAGGACCCATGGGTTAGGGTTGAGCCTTTAACTTCAAGTATATGTTTATGTGTTGCCATGATATAAGGGTGATGTAGGGAACCATGTTAAGTTATATGCCCATGCTATACTAAGAACCATGCTAAGTGATTATGTATGTTCATGATAAGAATGATAGGGTTATGATCACGATAAAAATGATGCTATGATATGTTAGGTTCATGATATGAATGATGTCATGTTAAGTATGTTATGTTTATGTTTAAGAATGAGGATGATGCCATGTTTAAGAATGAAAATGATGCCATGTTTAAGAATGAAAATGATGCCATGTTAAGAATGAAAATGATGCCATGTCTAAGAATGAAAGTGAAGAATGAAGTTCAGGTTCATGCCTTTAAGGCATAATGATGATGTTAAGTATGATGAATGAATGAATATGCTATGAATGATGATGAATGAAAGATGATGCTTATGTCTTTAAGGCATAAATATGCTAAAACGGCACGGTCGATGGTCGACGGTACGACGATCGTGAGGATCGATAAATGGGCCGGTAGACGGGCCGAGCCGTAACAAGTTATGCTATGTTAAAGATGCCATGAATGCCATATGAATGATGACACATGAAAAGTATTTTACTTTATGTATGGGCTTGTACCGGACCGAAGTATGGGTCCAAGGGATGGGCACCTTAAGAACGCCCCGGTGTTGGACTACCGAAGCTGTCCACGGTTCTGGCCCTACCGGAGCTGGGCAACAGGGATGGGCACCTTAAGAACGCCTCGGTTTGGGGACTACCGACTATGCTGTCCTTACCCTAGTAGGTTGGGGCTCGCGACCTCGGACTTGCTAGGGATGCGCGCTATGATGTATGTATGAGGTACAAGCCGGGGACCCCAAATGATGTTATGATAATTATGTTTAAGCATTTAAAAGTATGTTTTAAAAGTTAAGCATCCCTTATGTATATGCATTCCACTCATGCATCCATTCATGTTATGCATTATGCTATGTTGATAAGATTGTATGCTTATGTTTCATGTTTAGAGGTATGCATGAGAATGAATGATCTATGCCATGATTATGTTAGGAAGAGGTTCATATGCTATGATAGGTTTTATACCATGAATTATGCCATGCTTAGAATGTTCACTATGTTTATGAATTATGCCATGAATTATGCCATGCTTAGAATGTCTATGATGTTTATGTTTATGCCATGAATTATGCCATGCTTAGAATGTTCACTATGTTTATGATCTATGCCATGAATTATGTTCACTATGTTTATGAATTATGTCATGAATTATGCCATGCTTCGAATGTCTATGATGTTTATGTTTATGCCATGAATTATGTCATGCTTAGAATGTTTATGATGTTTATGTTTATGTCATGTATCATGCCATGCTTAGAATGTTACTATGATTATGTTCATGCCATGCTATGTATACGACAAGTGACGTAAGAGGTTATGTTCTAAGTAGAGCACCAAGTATGTTAATGTTTTATGTGCTCATTATGAGATGATGAATGGTTTTGTGAGTAGGAAAGAGTCTTACTAAGCTTGTGTGCTTATAGTCTTATTTCCTTATACCGCAGATCATTCAAGGGGGCAATGAAGGAAGCAGCAGGAGGGCAAGAACGCATGTGTGTCGTAGTGACTTGGCCCAGGAAACTATATGTTTACTTATATGTTTGAATAATGACTTATGGAACCTTATGATATGATGTTATGTGAGACATGATATGATGCTTAAGTTCAAAGTTAATATGCTAAGGTTCCCATGTCAATAAGTTAAGAATGGTAACAGGGCATGTATAAGTTAAGTTATTCCGCTGCCTTATGATGTCTACATGCCCTAAGCATGTTAACGTAACGCCGCTTAGGAAAAAAAAAAAGCGGGCGTTACTGTGGGGCCGTTCAAGAGCGCCAAAGAACTATGGGACAAATTAGTTGAACTGAACGAGGGGTCAAACGAGTCCAGAAGAGCCAAGAAGGACTTGTTGGTGGCCCAACTACAATCACTCTCCATGAAGAGCAACGAGACCGTTAGTCAGCTGCATGGAAGGGTAAAGGAAGTGATCAACGAGCTCCATGTAATTGGAGAAAAAGTCGAAAACTGGGACATCGTTAGGTATGTCTTACAAGCCTTCCCGAGAACCACTCTGTGGGCATCCATGGTTGATGCTTACAAGGTATCGAGGGACTTGTCATTAATCAAATTAGACGATTTATTTTTGTGAATTTGAACTGCACGAGCAAGCTAATATTTCGGCAAAAGAGAAAGGTATTGCTTTTGTTGCAGAAAAGGAGAAGAAGAGGAGAAAGGAGAAGAAGAAGGCAATCTACTCATCATCCTCGGACTCGGAGGAGTCAAGCACCTCCATGGATAGTGACCAAGAGGCTTTTATGGTAAGGAAATTTCGTAAGACATTTAAAAGTTTTTCTAACAAATCATATGCTAGGAAAGGGGCCAAAGGTAAGGGTAAGGCCAAGGAGATCATATGCTACAACTGTCACCAAGAGGGACATATGAAGAACGAGTGTCCCCAGTTGAAGAAAAGAGATGACAAGAAGGAAGAAAGGAAGAAGAGTGACAAGAAGAAGTCGAAGGGAAAGGAAAAGAATGTCACGAACCTCAAGGCGTCTTGGGACGATCCCTCATCTTCAGAGGATGAAGGAGAGCAAGTCTCACACTTCGCTCTTATGGCTCAAGAAGACTCAGACTCATCGGACGATGAACGGAGTTCAAGTAGTGAAGATGAGAGCTCCTCCACCTCATCATCATCAGAGTCAGAAGCTTCGGTAAGTGAGGTACACCGCTTACCCTCTTCTACTTTAGTGAAAATCATTACTAGCACTAACATGGACTTAGCTAAGGCTAGAAGCAAAATTAAGGATCTTAAGGAAGAAATTGCCATGCTTAGAGTAGAAGCTATTAAACTTAAGGATTTACATGCTAGCTCTACTTCTTCATATGTCTCATATATTGAAAATGAAAATAAGGAGTTAAGGAAACAAGTAGATGACCTCACAAAGGCTCTTAGAAAATTCCAAGTAGGATCAAGCAACCTTGATATGATCATTAACAGTCAAAGGGCGGTATATAACAAGGCCGGACTAGGTTATAGGCCTAAGACCAAGGAGGTAGCTTTTGTTTCACTTACTGGTAGGGTTGGTGCATCTAGGAGATTAGAGGCTAAGGGAACCACCAAGAAGGCATGGGTACCTAAGAAATTTTTAAATTAATCTTCTGGATCAAAAATATGGGTACCAAAAGAGTGCGTTTTTCGTGTTTAGGTAAAAGTGAAGGAGGCCCCAACCTTGTGGATAGTAGATAGTGGATGCTCAAGACACATGACCGGAGATGTGAACAAGTTCACCACTATTAGCTACCTAAGAGAAGGAACGGTCTCCTTTGGGAACAGTGGAAAGTTAAGGATCATTGGTAGGGGCACAATTGAGGTATCTCCCACTATTTTAATTCATAAAGTACTCTTAATTAAGGATATGAAGTTCAATTTGTTAAGTGTAAGTCAATTATGTGATGCCGGTTTTAGAGTAGAATTTCATGCTAAGAAATGTGTAATAAAACAATGTGAATCAAACACTATCATATTAGAAGGGTTTAGAGAAGCAAACTTGTATTGTCTTGATCTATCTTATGCTACTAACAATGTTGTCAAGTGTCTCATGTCCAAAGAAGAAGAAGGGTGGTTATGGCACCGGAGACCTGGACACATCAACATGAGGAACATTGCAAGAGTGGCCAAGGAAGAATTGGTGAAGGGACTCCCAATGATCAAGTACGAAAAGAACAAGTTGTGTGATGCATGCCAAGAGGGTAAGCAATCAAAAGCATCACACAAAGGTAAAACTTTAATTACTACTTCATTGCCTTTAGAACTTTTACATATAGACTTATTTAATTGCCATAGTACTCCATCACTTGTAGGGAGTAAGTATTGCTTAGTAATAGTAGATGACTTTTCTAGGTTTACTTGGGTCTACTTCTTGAAACATAAGGATGATACCCTAGACACATTTATAGGATTTAGTAAAAGGGTAGAAAACGAAAAGGACATCAAAATAAACCGAATTAGGAGTGACCATGGTGGGGAGTTCCAAAACACTAACTTCACACAATTTTGTGTTGAAAATGGGTACAAGCATGAGTTTTCATGCCCTAGGACTCCTCAACAAAATGGGGTGGTTGAGAGGAAGAACCGAGCCCTACAAGAAGCCGCTAGGACTATGCTTAATGCATATTCTCTTCCTAGCTACCTTTGGGCCGAAGCGGTTAACACCGCTTGCTATATTCAAAACCGGGTGTTAGTACATAGGTTTTTAGGAAAAACACCCTTTGAACTCTGGAATGGAAGGGTATCTCAAGTCCACTATTTTAGGGTCTTTGGATGTAAAGTTTACATTTTAAACACCAAAGACGACCTAAGAAAATTTGAGTCAAAAGCCGATGAAGGAATCTTAGTGGGGTATTCATTGACTAGTAGGGGTTATAGAGTGTACAACAAGAGGACAAAGGTGATTGAGGAGTCCTCAAATGTCAAATTTGATGAAACCACTAGTACTTACCCTAGAAAGGCTTCTATTGATAAGGATATAGAAGAAGTCCAACCCCTTGCCCAAAGACTTCAAGACCTACATGTGGAGGGTAATGATCAAGGGGGAGTAGGAAACATACTAGAGGATGAGGAAGAAGGAGTAAATGAACCTACAACCTCTAGACCCTTGAGACATCACCATGATCATCCCATTGACCAAATTGTGGGTGATGTCACTCAAGGAGTAAGGACTAGGTCATACTTTAGGGATCAAACTAGTCAAATAGCTCTAATCTCCCAATTAGAACCCAAGACCATTGATGAAGCATTGGGAGATGTTGATTGGGTCTTGGCCATGAAAGAAGAGCTAAACCAATTTGAGAGGAGTGAGGTTTGGGAGTTAATTCCTAGACCTACTGATTGCACCATTGTGACCACGAGATGGGTTTTTAGGAACAAATTAGATGACCAAGGTAAAATCACTAGAAACAAGGCTAGATTAGTAGCTAGGGGATTTAACCAAGTTGAGGGATTAGATTATGATGAGACCTATGCCCCCGTAGCAAGGTTAGAATCAATTAGAATCCTACTAGCCTATGCCGCTCACATGGGTTTTACACTTCACCAAATGGATGTGAAGTTGGCATTCCTTAATGGGATCATTAAGGAAGAGGTTTATGTAGAACAACCCCCCGGATTTGAGGATCCCAACTATCCAAGACACGTATTCAAATTAAGGAAAGCCTTGTATAGACTGAAACAAGCTCCCCGGGCTTGGTATGAAAGGCTTTCTTCATTCTTGGTGTCTAAGGGGTTTAGGAGAGGAACAATTGACCCTACATTGTTCCTAAAATCTAAGGATAAGGACATATTTGTTGCCCAAGTCTATGTAGACGATATTATTTTTGGGTCAACAAATAATGACTTCCTACAAGAATTCATCAAGTGTATGGAAGATGAATTTGAGATGAGTCTTGTAGGAGAGTTAACCTTTTTCTTAGGCCTTCAAGTTAAGCAAACTAATGAAGGAACACATGTATTTCAAACCAAATATGCTAAGGAGATGCTAAAGAAATTTGGTTTAGAACATGCTAAGGAAGCATCTACACCCATAGGGACTAATGTGAAAATGGATAGTGACCTTGAAGGTAAAATGGTAGACTCTAAACAATATAGGAGCATGATTGGTAGCCTCCTATACCTAACCGCTAGTAGACCCAACATACTTTTTGCGGTAGGTATGTGTGCAAGGTACCAATCTTGTGCCAAAGAGTCCCATTTGATTGTAGTCAAAAGGATCTTAAGATATGTGAAAGGAACCCTAAATGTCGGACTTTGGTATCCTAGAACCCCAAGTGTTGATATAATTGGATACACCGACTCGGACTATGCGGGTTGCAAGTTAGATAGGAAGAGTACAAGTGGAAGTTGTCAATTCCTTGGATCTTCCTTAGTTAGTTGGAGTAGTAGGAAACAACCATGCCTTGCCCTATCAACAACGGAAGCAGAATATGTGGCAATGGGTGGATGTGTTTCCCAACTACTTTGGATCATGCACACCTTAGAGGACTATGAGCTACATTACACCAAGGTCAAAGTCTTGTGTGATAATGTAAGCACGATCAACCTAACCAAAAATCCGGTTCACCATTCTAGAACAAAAAACATTGAAGTGAAACACCACTTCATTAGAGACCATGTGGCAAGGGGAGACATAGAATTGCACTATGTTGAATCAAAGTCGAACCTAGCCGACTTCTTTACTGTAACGCCCGCTCTTAATCCCCTAGGGATTCGGCGGCGCTACTTTAACTTTCGTACATTACAACTACACACATGCATTCATATCATTTTTTTTTTCAATCTAATCTATGCATAGGCATATGTATCATTAAAGCATGCAAGGTTCATGTAGCGGAAGCATAATTATTATTTTTTATTTAATCTAGCATGGACATCAAGTATTCATCTTCAAACATAGCATGTATATAAAAAGAGCATAACATGGGTTTAACATGACAAGTTCCAAAACTTGAAGCAACTAAAATCAAGATCCTTTTTATCCAACAGCACGATCACACACACACTTGCCCTTCTCCCGCAGCCTCCATAGTTTAGCGTCCTTTATCTGTAGCATAAGGGAAAACACTAAACGATAAGCAATAGCTTAGTAAGACCCTATCCTACTCACAAAACCGGATATTATGAAAAGGTAATAGAATATATCACCTTCAAGCATGGTAAGCATTTAAGCATGTTTAAACATCTAAGCATATTAACTTCATAGGAAGGTTCTTTTGAAAACATATAAACATAATACTTGAACATAGCATAATCATTAGGGCCCGGCTTGTACTTCATGTTTTGCGCGCGCCCCTGAATAGGAACGAGGTAGCTAATCCCGAACCACTAGGGTTTACTAGGCCTTTTCAAAAGTCCTTCAGCCTAGTATCATAATCATTTGACTCGCTTTAAGAGTCTATAGTACAAGCCATTACAAAATAAAATAGTTATCATGTTCTTCATTTTCATAAAGTATGCTCATAGTCCCAACCTTCTAGGGAAGCATTCTTTAGGCCCTAAGCCTTCTTCGTCCATGCCCTATAGGGCTCATTTTTATACATATGTATACATTCATAATCTTGATAACTAGCATAGTATAAAGCATGCATTTCATGGGAGCAACCAAGGCTAGGGTCCAAGAGTTCTCTCTTGGCCGAAAGTTGTAATTTGGCTAGCATGCATTCCAATCAACATGTCAAGAATCACACAAGCATGTCATATCCTACACAAGATCATTATCATGCATGGTATTTATTAATCCAATCCCAAGTATAGGGCCCTTTGGCCGAAAGTTAAGGGTGGAGGTAGCTTAGGTTTTTGACCTCAAACATCCCATACAAGTATCATATATATATACATCATGTATCATACTAAGCATAGCATACATCATGGGGTAATCAACCTTCATAAACCTAATGTTCCATGCTTTGGCCGAATATCACATGCTAGGGAAAAATTAAGTTTTACAATCAAACATTCCATTTAAACATCACTTGCATATACATATCATCATCCCAAACATAAGCATATCTCATAGGGTAGTTTATCCTTTACAAACCCTAACTTTAGGGTGTTGGCCGAATGGTGTAAAGTAGGGGGGATTAGGGTTTTTGGAAATCAATCCTTCACACAAACATTTACGCAAACACCTCACATACATATCATGCAACATTATTAAACATGGATTTCATCATGGTTAATCATGCATCCTAAACCCTAATTCTTCTAGGGTTGGCCGAAAGTGTAGGGTAGGGGGATTTAGGGTTTTTGAAATCAAACATTCATACAACCATTTATACAAACACCTTATCTACACTATCATGTCATACACTAACATAAGATACATCATAGAGTAATTCAACCCTTGAATCCCTAATTTTTCCATGTCTTGGCCGAAACTTGTAGGGGGTGCAAACCCTAATTTTTGTTATCACAACTTGAAGGAAATCAACATATAGGTATACCCTAAGTTCCAAGGGGTCTTCTCATGTATCAAAAAGTAACCAAGGCTTTCCCTTAAGGGGTGGCCGAAACTTACCTAGGGCAAATCCCTATTTTCGCAAACTACAAGAAGAAGGAAATCATACACAACAATTATGCTACAGGTGAGGGGCACTTACTTCTTTCGCTAAATATCCTTAAGTGTACCCTTAGTTCGGAGGATGTGCTTGTCCTTGCTCTTAAGGTCCTTGACTTCTTCTTGCCTTGCAAGAGATTCAAACCTTCAATGGGGTCTTGGGAGTGTCCCTTGGGATGAGACCCTTCCCTTGGATTTTCGAAAATCTCAAGGAGGAAGAGGAGTTTGAATTTCGAAAATTGAAGAGGGAGAAGGGAGTTAGGATTTCGAAAACTTGAAGAGGGAGAGTGAGTGAGGGGTTTGCAACAATGATGGTTAGCCCCTTAGCACTCCCTCTTATTTATACTAAGGGAAGAGACAAAGTGCCTCTTCTCCAAGTGTCCCTTCACCAAGGGGTTTCTCATCAAGAGCCTCTTCCTCTACCCTTTCACATTCCCTAACCCTTAACAAGAATTTCCCTTCCTTTCTCTCAGCAATCCCTTGCTGGGTGAATTGGTTACTTCGTTGCTTTTCAAGGCTTTGCTTACTATGAGTTCCAAGGTTCGATTCTCGGCAAGAGCATATTTTTGCTCCTCTTTGGTTTTCACTTTTGCAAAGCCCATTAGCCCAATTCACTCTCATATTCTCAAATCATATTTATGGAATCACATATTCCAATTCATGAAATCACATATTCTAATTTATGCAATTTACATATTCCTAATCTTTTCTAATGAAATCACAAAAAGGTAATTTTATTCATTTATGAAATAAATGTCATACAATCTGATAATATATATCGACATTTTTGTGCCCTTTTTACAATCGGAAGCAAGCCCAAAATTTGGGGCGTTACAATCCCCTACACCTTATAGAAAGTTCGTCCTCGAACTAAAACAATTCTGGGTAACCCAACTCATATTATGCTTCCCCTAATATTCGTCCTTATTTGTTGCATGATTAATATAGGATAAATGAGATCTTATTTATTATATCACCAAAATTTATTTTTATTCCGTCTTAATTCTACATACAAAACTAGTCCAACTCAGTGAGCAAGATGGGCTGCCGTTATGCCCAATATAATGTCATAGTCTTGCATGTCCAGCACTATCAGATCGCTATAGAGTTCCCTCCCAGCAATCCTGATTGGTGTTGTAACACCCCAAATTTGTCAATGTAAAATCATGACAATGTATGAAAATGGTTATAATGAAATGATATAAATTTCATGCAATCACATGCTATGAAATGTCATGAATGCATGAAATATTATATTCATGAAATATTATTATCATGAAATATTATCATGAAATAGTATATGCATGAAATATTATTATCATGAAATATTATCATGAAATATTATATTCATGAAATATTATTATCATGAAATATTATCATGAAATATTAGATTCATGAAATATTATTAATATTATAAAATTTCATGATGGGCTTGGCTTAATGGGCTTTGATATGGGTTAGTGCAAATTGTGATAAAAAGAAGAGCTAGAAAGGAGGAAGCAAGGATTGAACCTTGAACCTCCTAGTTACACTCACCATGTCATAACCAATGAACCAAGCAATATTTCATGTAGAGGGAATAAGGAATATGATTGTTAAGTGTGTAAGAGTGAAGAGACATGTCTTTTCATGAGAGAAGTATAAATAAGGGAAGTTGGAATAACTTCCTTTTCTTCTCTTCTTCTTTCTCACTTCTCCCCACCGAAACCTCCTTCATCCTCTTCCCTTTTTCCATTTTCGAAAACATCATCTTAGGGTTCTAACCCTAGGGTAATTGCAAGAGGGAGAGTCCAAGTGCCATTGCTCTATACCAAGACCAAGGAAATCCTAGAGAAAATTTGGAAGAAAGGGATTTTTCACATACCCTTCAAGTGTAGGGTACCCTACGGTTTAAAGAAGGTTAAATTCCAGCGCTAGGATGTAAGTATCCTCTCGCCTGCAGTGTAATCGCTTTCGGTTGATTGTATGTTCTTCTTGTGGTTGCTTTTGGAAAATGGGAGTTCCTCCCTTGTGACCATTCGGCCACCACCATGAAATAGGGTTTGGTTGCTTCTTGATGCATGAGGATATCCCTAGGAACTTAGGGTATGGATGTATGTTGTTTTCCAAATTTTTGAGAGAACAAAAATTAGGGTTTGGTACCCTACAAGTTTCGGCCTCCTATGGTTGGAGGTCCAAGAGAAGTTTTTTTTGATCAAATCTTGATACATGCTAGTGCCCTAGGGACTCTATACACATATGTGTTGTTTTCAAATTTTTGAGAGAACAAAAATTAGGGTTTTGGTACCCTACAAGGTTTCGGCCAAGGCTTGGATTCCTTGGGGTTGTGAAGTGAAATCACTCCTTGGTGCATGTCATGAATGCTAAACAAATGTTGTATACATGTGTGTTGTTTTCCAAATTTTTGAGAAGACAAAATTAGGGTATGGTACCCTATATAACTTTCGGCCCCAACATGGAACCCTAGCTTAGGGAAGGTCAATTACCTCTAATGTAGGCCATGTTAATAGAATTCATGATAGGGATATATATGTGATGAATGTATGCTTTAATTGGATGAAAAAAAAAAGGAAATTCCCTTACTTGTGACTTTCGGCCAACCCTAGTCCTAGGGTTGGGAAGCACTTAATGAAATCATAAAGCATGCTACTACTTATATGATGTGTGTATAAATTATGTGACCTATCTTGTTAGGTATAAAAGCATGCCTTATAGCCCATGGGGCACTCTTATGACATGAACATGATGTGTTTGATAATATGCTTAAAAAGGGATACTCTATTGAAACTGGGATCAAGAGCACCCGAATGTGTGGTGTGTCCCTAGGGGATCAAGAGCACCCTTGATGAGTGGTGTGTCCCTTTAAGATGTGATTAAGAGTACCTTTAGGCATATACATATATGAGTAATTGCATGATAAATTACTTTACTTTGAAAGTTGTGTACCCGACTCGGAAGGGGGTCGTTAAACAAATCCAATGTGCATGTTAATTGAAGGTCATGGCATTGGTAGGACGGAAGGGTCCTGCTCTAATTAGATTGGTGGCTCGCTACCCCAATTTATTAGGGAACGCGCTTGATGTGGTACTACAACTGGGCCCTAGATGATGATATGATATTTTTAAGTATTACCTTTATGGAACCTTTTGAAAAATATTTTCTCATTATGTGATGATCTTGTTCCATAAAGCACTTAGAAATATGTGATGTGATGCTTATGATGCTTATAGTTCTGTCTTGATTACTGAGTACATGATATGATGTATCGATATGGTTTTGCGAGTAGGCCCGGATTCTTACTAAGCATGTTTTGCTTACTAGTTCATGTTGTTTCCTTATGCTGCAGATAGCGGTAAGAAATACTTGAACTAAAGGAAGAGGCAGAGGGAAGGCTAGAGGATGTGTGTGGTGATGGCTCGGGAAAGGACGAAAGATTCTTATCTACCTTATTTTTGTCTAGAATCTAAACTGCTTCCATTAAAAGATTTCAAGTTGTATTACTATACTCTGAATGTGTGAAGATTATGACTACTCTACTATTGATTAAGTTAGAGATATGGAACCTATGTCATGTTAGATAACACTATCATCAATATCTAATTTTTGTAGTATGCATGCTAAGTAAAATGCTAAATATTTACTATTTTCTGTTGCTTATGAATGCTTCTTTTGCATGTATCTAAGACTAGATAACTCTTGCTATATTCTTACTTGAGATTCCATGCTATAGTGTGTTAAATGATCTTCCTATTAGGTTGTAAATGCATGTAGATATAAAAGAAATGAAAAACCTTGCTTGGTAAATTAGTCTTCAATAAGCATGCTTACTACACTTCTTGTATTGTAATTGTTTTGTTTGGTTATACATGCTTAACATGATGAATGATATGAGTGTATGGACCCGTAACCCCGCCTTTAGGGTAGATATAAGGGCGGGCGTTACAGGTGTGGCACGCATCATATGGGTAGATGGTATCATATCTCCCGAGGGTAGGGTTGTAAGAAACTTGCAGTTCATAACTTGAGGGGGTATATCTAACCTATGACTACGTTTGATGCATTCGCCACGTCTTCTTTGGATAATGAGAAAACCCTTGCATTCGTCGCAACCGGTGGTACTTGCGGTTGGGGAGGTGCTTGCTTTTTGGCGCGGCAATCTTGGGCCTTGTGCCCTACCCGTCCGCAATTGTAACACTTGCCTGTCCCTTGGAGGCAAGCTCCTGGGTGCGGCCTTCCGCATGTAGCACACGGGTCGAATTTGGGCTGCTTGTTGGCGGGACCACTTTTTGAGTCGTTCTCTCTCTTGCCATTGTGGTTCCCCTTCCAACTATTATTCTGAGGCTTCTGACCTCCGGCTTGGGTTTGACTCTTGTTTTCAGTCAGCACCTTCTTTTGCTGGTTGATGTTGTTCAGGTAGTGCTCAGCAATCAGAGCACTGCTGAACAGCTCTTCTGCGGTCTGTGGCCGGTTGACTCCGCCAGCCGTATTCAGGGCAATTTCAGGCCGCAGCATTTTCAGCATAAGTCTGACTTTTTCTTTCTCAGTGCTGACTAGCTCCGGGCAGATGTGGGCTAGTCTGTTGAATTTCTTCATTGCCTCTGCTGACTGATAGCTCACCTTGTCGGAACTCGGTGAACTCGTTGAAATGTCGGTTGGTGACCCGCATGTGGAAGAACTCTTCGAAGAATTCCGATTCGAAGTCCTTCCATGTCATCTGATTCACCTAGCGTTTGGTCTTTATTCTTTCCCACCACATACGCGCATCTCCCGAAAGGCAGAACGATGCGCATTTGATCTTTTCATGCTCGGGCCAGTCGAGCAATTCCATGGTGCTTTCCACTGTTTTGAACCAGGCCTGCGCGTCCCAGGGTTCACTAGCACCGGAGAAACTTTTCGGTTTCAACCTCTGCCATTGGATTAGGTAAGCCTCTGGTTGGGCTACCGTGACAGGGGCTACCGGGGGTGCTGGCGTAACCGGGGTTGCGACTGGGATAATCGTCTGGTTCACTGGTGGTGGAGGGGTAGGGTTCCCCTGCTGATTCATCAGGTTAGTGATGATCAGTTGTTGCTCCGCGATCTGGCGTTGTAGTTCGGTTACAACATGTGCCAGATTTGGTGGGGGTACTGTCTCGTTGAGTGGTGGTGTTGTCTCGTTAAGTGGTGGAGGGGCAGTCCCGTTAAGACGGTTACTACGTCTTCTAGCCATCTTTATAAGAAATGAGACTAGTATGACGTAATAGTTATTCCTACATCCATGCATAATTAACTAGGAGTAGCACATACTAACATGCATAAAGGAAGCAGTAGGTTTAGAGTTCTTACTTGGAAGCGGCAGGACGAGGACTTGATGAGTGTGATAGTGGTGAGGTAGACCTGCTCTGATACCAACCTGTAACGCCCGCCCTTAATCCCCTAGGGATTCGGCGGCGCTACTTTAACTTTCGTACATTACAACTACACACATGCATTCATATCATTTTTTTTCAATCTAATCTATGCATGGGCATATGTATCATTAAAGCATGCAAGGTTCATGTAGCGGAAGCATAATTTTTTTTTTATTTAATCTAGCATGGACATCAAGTATTCATCTTCAAACATAGCATTTATATAAAAAGAGCATAACATGGGTTTAACATGACAAGTTCTAAAACTTGAAGCAACTAAGAGCAGATCCTTTTTATCCACCAGCACTATCACACACACACATGCCCTTCTCCCGCAGCCTCCATAGTTTAGCGTCCTTTATCTGTAGCATAAGGGAAAACACTAAACGATAAGAAATAGCTTAGTAAGACCCTGTCCTACTCACAAAACCGGATATCATGAAAAGGTAATAGAATATATCACCTTCAAGCACGGTAAGCATTTAAGCATGTTTAAACATCTAAGCATATTAACTTCATAGGAAGGTTCTTTTGAAAACATATAAACATAATACTTGAACATAGCATAATCATTAGGGTCCGGCTTGTACTTCATGTTTTGCACGCGACCCTGAATAGGAACGAGGTAGCTAATCCAGAACCACTAGGGTTTACTAGGCCTTCTCAAAAGTCCTTCAGCCTAGTATCATAATCATTTGACTCGCTTTAAGAGTCTATAGTACAAGCCATTACAAAATAAAATAGTTATCATGTTCTTCATTTTCATAAAGTATGCTCATAGTCCCAACCTTCTAGGGAAGCATTCTTTAGGCCCTAAGCCTTCTTCGTCCATGCCCTATAGGGCTCATTTTTATACATATGTATACATTCATAATCTTGATAACTAGCATAGTATAAAGCATGCATTTCATGGGAGCAACCAAGGCTAGGGTCCAAGAGTTCACTCTTGGCCGAAAGTTGTAATTTGGCTAGCATGCATTCCAATCAACATGTCAAGAATCACACAAGCATGTCATATCCTACACAAGATCATTATCATGCATGGTATTTATTAATCCAATCCCAAGTATAGGGCCCTTTGGCCGAAAGTTAAGGGTGGAGGTAGCTTAGGTTTTTGACCTCAAACATCCCATACAAGTATCATATATATATACATCATGTATCATACTAAGCATAGCATACATCATGGGGTAATCAACCTTCATAAACCTAATTTTCCATGCTTTGGCCGAATATCACATGCTAGGGAAAAATTAAGTTTTCCAATCAAACATTCCATTTAAACATCACTTGCATATACATATCATCATCCCAAACATAAGCATATCTCATAGGGTAGTTTATCCTTTACAAACCCTAACTTTAGGGTGTTGGCCGAATGGTGTAGGGTAGGGGGGATTAGGGTTTTTGGAAATCAAACCTTCACACAAACATTTACACAAACACCTCACATACATATCATGCAACATTATTAAACATGGATTTCATCATAGGTTAATCATGCATCCTAAACCCTAATTCTTCTAGGATTGGCCGAAAGTGTAGGGTAGGGGGATTTAGGGTTTTTGAAATCAAACATTCATACAACCATTTATACAAACACCTTATCTACACTATCATGTCATACACTAACATAAGATACATCATAGAGTAATTCAACCCTTGAATCCCTAATTTTTCCATGTCTTGGCCGAAACATGTAGGGGGTGCAAACCCTAATTTTTGTTATCACAACTTGAAGGAAATCAACATATAGGTATACCCTAAGTTCCAAGGGGTCTTCTCATGTATCAAAAAGTAACCAAGGCTTTCCCTTAAGGGGTGGCCGAAACTTACCTAGGGCAAATCCCTATTTTCGCAAACTACAAGAAGAAGGAAATCATACACAACAATTATGCTACAGGTGAGGGGCACTTACTTCTTTCGCTAAATATCCTTAAGGTATACCCTTAGTTCGGAGGATGTGCTTGTCCTTGCTCTTGAGGTCCTTGACTTCTTCTTGCCTTGCAAGAGATTCAATCCTTCAATGGGGTCTTGGGAGTGTCCCTTGGGATGAGACCCTACCCTTGGATTTTCAAAAATCTCAAGGAGGAAGAGGAGTTTGAATTTCAAAAATTGAAGAGGGAGAAGGGAGTTAGGATTTCGAAAACTTGAAGAGGGAGAGTGAGTGAGGGGTTTGCAACAATGATGGCTAGCCCCTTAGCACTCCCTCTTATTTATACTAAGGGAAGAGACAAAGTGCCTCTTCTCCAATTGTCCCTTCGCCAAGGGGTTTCTCATCAAGAGCCTCTTCCTCTACCCTTTCACATTCCCTAACCCTTAACAAGAATTTCCCTTCCTTTCTCTCAGCAATCCCCTGCTGGGTGAATTGGTTACTTCGTTGCTTTTCAAGGCTTTGCTTACCAAGAGTTCCAAGGTTCGATTCTCGGCAAGAGCATATTTTTGCTCCTCTTTGGTTTTCACTTTTGCAAAGCCCATTAGCCCAATTCACTCTCATATTCTCAAATCATATTTATGCAATCACATATTCCAATTCATGAAATCACATATTCTAATTTATGCAATTTACATATTCCTAATCTTTTCTAATGAAATCACAAAAAGGTAATTTTATTCATTTATGAAATAAATGTCATACAATCCGATAATATATATCGAGATTTTTGTGCCCTTTTTACAATCGGAAGCAAGCCCAAAATTTGGGGCGTTACATTTACCAAGCCTCTTCCCGAATCGGAGTTTACATCCTTAAGAAGAGGCCTTGGAATGTGTTTTGTGGAAGTATAAGATGACCTTGGACACATTAGCTTTGAAAGAGGGTGTTTGATCCATTAGGGTGATACATTTGGCTCACTTGTGCTTGTGGCACATTGTTAAACCATTCAAAGTATCAAAATATCAAAACTAGATCAACTATGGGAGAGGCAAGTGTTTAATCAATGGACACTTTGTCAAAGATCATAGTTGGACATTTTAAAACTTTGAAAACCATTTTATATTTTACATACTGTACCATGTGTTTAAAAGTCCCATATTTGTATAATTGGGTTCCAAGGTTGATACAAAATATAGTGTTTTTCAAAACTTTTGGGGTTTTATCAAAAGTCGTGCATGCTTGAAATTTTATACGGTTTAATATTTTCCCCTGATAGAGTATAACATTTCAAACATGTACGGAAAATTTTACAATTTTTGGAATTTTCTGGAATTTTCTGTGAGTTTCTGAAATTCGGCAGAAAACTAGTAATTTCAGACTGATAGCATATCAGTCGACTGCCCTATGGGCTGTCGACTGACACGCCTATTTTTCAGCAACTGTGAGAAATTTCAGAAATTAATAATTCTCACATTTGATGCCATAGGGTTTGGTTGCTTGAGGCAATCATTTTGATGGTGTCAAAGGGGGAGAATGGGCGGTTTAAGTTAGAACATTGACTTAAAATGGATAACTTTATGCATTTTGTCTAACTTAGACCTTGAAAGGTTAAAACTTGGAGAGAAGACATAGATTAAGGGGGAGGTACCTCTTAGGTTCGGATATGTCTTACATTCTTATTGATGTTGTTAAGTGGAAACTTAACTTGGAATATGATTAGAATTGAAACTGTGGAGAGGACATAGGTTAAGGGGGAGGTTACCTCTTAAGTTTATTATGTCTCATAATGTTTCAATTGCTATCTTTTGCTTTTGCTATTGCTACTCCTTATCTCTAACTTAAACATATTGCCACACATCAAAAAGGGGGAGATTGTTGAGGCAATCGGCCCTTTTAAATGATTGGAAGGTCATGGTTTTGATGTGTGGGCAAATAGGTTTAAAGTTAGAGTGTTATGTTGTATTTGATTTGTGTGATTGAGTTTGCAGGACTTGGAGAATCACACTTGGTGGACCTATCCGAGGGACAAGAGCCGAGGGAGGATAGCTCCAAGGGCAAGCCGGAAAGTGGACTTCAAAGGGCACACGTGAAGGGTGGCATGGAGGCAAGCCAAGGGAAGACTTGTGTGCGCATCCGAGGGACGATAGCTAGAGGAAGAGGACTTCAAGGGGCGAGCCAAGGGAGCAGACCTGAAGGCTCACGCGAAGGAGAAGGTTTGAAGTGGCTGGAGCTGAGCTGGGAGGCAGGGCAGTCGACTGGCCCAAAGGCAGTCGACTGCCAAAACCCACAGAGAGTTCGCAGCCTCGGACCAGTCGACTGGCCTTGGGGCAGTCGACTGGTATACCCCAAAAACTAGCCGTTGGCTAGCTGTTCACTAGCCGTTGCTAGCCGTTGGCCAGCATTTATTGCTAGGCCAGTCGACTGCCCTAGGGCCAGTCGACTGGTGGGCGTCTGGACAGACTACGAATCTGTCCTTTTCACCTATAAAAGGAGGCCTCGTTACACGTGTCTGTACAGTTCCGTACTGTAACGAAGTGCTGCCAAATTATAGAGTGTTCTTTTGCTTCCTTCATCGTATTTCTACATCTGTAAAGAGGAAGCTACTGCTATAAAGGTTTCTCCACCTCAAGGAGACTTTTCGATAGTGAAAAGTGGTGCTCGCGGCGTGGATCCTTGGACTAGTCACCCATCTGGGTGGATACCAAAGTTCAAGATCCGAAAAAGTGCATTCACCCCCCCCCCCTCTGCACGCCACATCGATCCTTCACCCTTGACTTAACTGTTAGATATTGTCATATTGCTATGCATGGTTTGTTATAGATAACAGTAATTTTATATGCTATACCTGCTTTAGTATACCTGTACTTGATATCTATGGCTTATCCTTGAGGTTATCACCTTTTTAGCTTCATACAGTCTCAATAGTTGTTATGTGTGTGTATGTATATATGTATATATGTGCATAGATGTAGTGATATGTTCCGTCGCATTTTGACATGATAGATCACTGGTTACTTTTTCAATATACCGAGTAGGTTACTTGTATCCCATGATTTAGAATTCTGACCTATACCTAGCACACTGAAGTGTTAGATGAGGACTTGGTGGGTGTTGAATGTGTTCGAGTCATGCACCATCCTTGCATTGTTGCATGCTGCGATCATCGGCTCCTATGTAGTCTGAGCCCATCGCCAGTTACATGAGGATATGCACACACATCCACTCAGGGGTAGTGGCTACCGTAGAGTGTGTGCATTTGCCCTGTATTGCTCCATTCGGCCACTATTTGGAGTGTGGTTCTGGGCGTGGTAGAAGCCAAGGATCCCTTCTCATCCTGAGACACGAGAAGATGAGAGCGAGACTCCCCCATTGCTTAGGGTAGGAGAGTGACCTCCACCAGCATCCTGTCCACTCGGTCACACAGGAGCAGTGATAGCAGGGTGCGTACAGTTGTCATAACCCTACCACGCGGGCATTCATTTATGATAGGTGGACGGTGCCTGACTGGCATCAGGGGTGATACATGTCATTGCACCATATGCATATTTTGCATCGTGCATTATTTGCTGCATTATGATTGACATGCATATACCGGATACTTATTTACTTTGGATTATGTGTTATACTTGTTCCATAGAGATTTATTTCACCCCTGTGTAGGATAGATGGATTCTGGTATGTACCTTCATTCAGTATCTTGAGTGTATACCCTTTCTATTATTCATATGAGACTGTATCAGCGTAAACTCTTATTGTTGTTGGAAATGGATGGCTAGAGAGGGGGGGGGGGTGAATATAGCGAATCTCTTTGACTTTAAACACTTGTGAGGTTTCTGCACTCAACTTATCAGTAGCACAGCGGAAGAAGCAAAACAAAGGAAGCAGTGCAGTAAACAAAATAGAAATGAAAGCAGGCAAGAACAACTATCAAAAACGCTAACAAGAGGGTTTAAAAGGTTCAGGGATAACTTGCCCCTACTCCTTGGCGTGCCCTTAAGGTGGGCGATCCCTTGATCGTCGGCAGATCAAGCCCCGGTGTTCACCGGATATAACGCAACCTCCTTCTCGGTGGAGAAACCTCTCCACAGCGTTTCAAACAAGGATATAGATATAAGCTTAATGAAACACAGAGAAAACTCTTAGTCAGCACCTAGCAAGGACAAGAACACAGCGAGCTTATCTTGAGCTCCACCCAGCGATGATCTCACACAAGGACTCCCTCCTTCGTGTTTTCTCACTGTTGGACTACAAGCCACTTGTTCTTTCCTCCCAGCACTTACGTAAGAGTTGGTTGCTTCTCGATTGTGGTTGCTTGCTCAAAATGATGAAGACTTCAGTAACACAGCAAGCCAAGTGTGGAGAACACAAAATCACAGCAAGAACTTCAGCAAGCTCGAACACTTAGGATTCTCAAAACCCTCGAAACTCTGCTTCAACCGAAGTCTCTTCTTCCTTTTGTTTCTCCACCAAGCATTTGATGACACCATCTCTGTAGCTCCCAGCTGCTCATCTACCAATGCCAGCTACCACTGAGCTATCCCTGGACTCCCTGAGCTTCCCTCAGCCAAGCTCCAGTCTCAGCACCAGTCTGCAGCTCGGCCATTGCAACCTGAGATGGGAAAACGGACAAACCTGCTCCAAGGAAAGCCTCCATTGACTTCTCCTTGAGTGTTTGAATCCTCCCCTGTCACCTGCAGCTTAATTAGACTGTTAGAGCAGTAAATCACACAGTAAATCAAATATCAGAAGCAAACATCAGCGAATCCTATACGATCAGACGCTCTGACCGCGTCTGACAGTGCAATTTGAATTAAAGTGATCGGTCACCGGACCGATCCAGGGCTTGTGGGTTGGTCGCCAGACCGATCCACTGCTTCGCTGGGATTCCCAGCTTTCGCGGCTATACACGCCTGATCGGTCACCTGACCGATCAGAGTGAAACCTTATCGGTCACCAGACCGATCAGAGTGAAGCCTAATCGGCCACTCAGACCGATCAGGACAGATGAACAGTGATTTTTTAATCAGATCCTAACTCCCTGATCGGTCACCGGACCGATCCAGGGTCTGATCCGCAAGGGAACTCACTCACCGTCCGCTCCCTGATCGGTCACCAGACCGATCAGGGGCAAGACATCAAGGAATTAGCCTGCTCCCTGATCGGTCATCGGTACGATCAAGAGCCACACAGTAAGTTCCCAACCTCACTGTGCGCTCCCTGATCGGTCACCAGTCCGATCAGACATCGCTGGATCGGTCACCAGACCGATCCACGAAGGAGTGTTAAGTACAATTTTTGTTGATTATTTTAATTGCTAAAATCCATGTTTGACCCATGTTTTACTTGCTTAATTGTGATTTTACCCTAGGTTTTAGGATTTCCTCTTATTTTGGACTTAATTGCAAATTTACACATTTTTGGATTATTTGGCCACTAATTTTCTGATATATTTTTGTAGGCATGAAAAGATCATGGACCTAGGGCATACTGGGTCAAACTTGAGTCGGAAGTGACCCGGATCGAGTTATCAAGCTTACAATTAATCTGGGCCGTCCGATTCAAAAGCGGCTAGATCTGAGCCATCCGGGACCATCTGAAGCAATCCGAGCTAGGGTTAGGGTTGATCAAGCACTCTGATCAAGATATGAGGGTTTCATCCCAATCAGAGCTCAATCAACCGTTGGATCAAGCTCGGAGGGCTCTAGATCGTCCATTCACAGATTTGGTTGATCTGGACCATCCGTTCCAAATCTGGAGGATCCGAGCTACCACGAGGCAGATCCTGACCCCAGATCATCATCCTCAAAGTTTGGCTCCAATCAGAGCAAGATCAGCCATTGGATTTCCTCAAATCAATCACAGCCGTCCATGCTTAAGTATTTAATCAAAAACTCCACAGCTCTTCTCCTTGTCGCGTCTCCGCCGTTCTTCATCTTCTTCGCATGTTCTTAGCATCTTCTTCCATAGTTCTTCAATCCGAGGAGCGACCGCATCATTCTCTCCTTTGGATCAAGTTTCAGATCATTGGAAAAGGGTTTCCGAGAAGAATCTAGCTCTAAATTGCCCAAGAACAGGACTGATCGAGGTCTCGTCAGTTTTGCCATCACTTCCTGGAATTCAATGCTGCGCACCATTTCATCCTTCTGAGAAGTTCAGAGGGGTTCCCTGAAGTGCTCGGATCAATCTCAAATCATCATCGCAGCTGAGTTGAAGGAATAGGATGGGTTTTCGCAATTGAGCAGAGCTGAGCTAGATTTGCTTCGCAGAGGCAGTTTTCAGGCGATGTGTTGAGCTTGCGGGTTCGAGGCTCATATCTTGTGTGACGGCAAGACGAATTTGTGCTCAGAGAAGGGATAGATGCTAGTTTAGTTAGTTAATTTTAGTTGTTTGTAGCTGTAATTTCCATTCTGCCGTGTTTGGTTTCTGCCTTCGTTTCAGATTGGTTAATTTCATTTACTGCATTGTTCCAGCTGTAATTTAGCTTTAATTCTTCATGTTAAGTAGTTTAGGAACTTGTTTAGTGGATAATTGTTTTTAATTTCAATTTCCGACTTGTTTTTGGCTTGCGTATCACTTTTGTTAGTTGCGTATCAGATTTTTGGGCTGCTGCGTATCAATCTTTTATTTGTATCAAGCTAGCTTAAGTTTTATTTTCTGAATTTATCTTGTAGCTAGTTGCATCTCCAAAGACCTTGGTATTCAATCCACGCATTTGGTTTCAGCAGAATTTCTGCGTATCAGGATGCTGGTGGGTGTTGAATGTGTTCGAGTCATGCACCATCCTTGCATTGTTGCATGCTGCGATCATCGGCTCCTATGTAGTCTGAGCCCATCGCCAGTTACATGAGGATATGCACACACATCCACTCAGGGGTAGTGGCTACCGTAGAGTGTGTGCATTTGCCCTGTATTGCTCCATTCGGCCACTATTTGGAGTGTGGTTCTGGGCGTGGTAGAAGCCAAGGATCCCTTCTCATCCTGAGACACGAGAAGATGAGAGCGAGACTCCCCCATTGCTTAGGGTAGGAGAGTGACCTCCACCAGCATCCTGTCCACTCGGTCACACAGGAGCAGTGATAGCAGGGTGCGTACAGTTGTCATAACCCTACCACGCGGGCATTCATTTATGATAGGTGGACGGTGCCTGACTGGCATCAGGGGTGATACATGTCATTGCACCATATGCATATTTTGCATCGTGCATTATTTGCTGCATTATGATTGACATGCATATACCGGATACTTATTTACTTTGGATTATGTGTTATACTTGTTCCATAGAGATTTATTTCACCCCTGTGTAGGATAGATGGATTCTGGTATGTACCTTCATTCAGTATCTTGAGTGTATACCCTTTCTATTATTCATATGAGACTGTATCAGCGTAAACTCTTATTGTTGTTGGAAACGGATGGCTAGAGAGGGGGGGTGAATATAGCGAATCTCTTTGACTTTAAACACTTGTGAGGTTTCTGCACTCAACTTATCAGTAGCACAGCGGAAGAAGCAAAACAAAGGAAGCAGTGCAGTAAACAAAATAGAAATGAAAGCAGGCAAGAACAACTATCAAAAACGCTAACAAGAGGGTTTAAAAGGTTCAGGGATAACTTGCCCCTACTCCTTGGCGTGCCCTTAAGGTGGGCGATCCCTTGATCGTCGGCAGATCAAGCCCCGGTGTTCACCGGATATAACGCAACCTCCTTCTCGGTGGAGAAACCTCTCCACAGCGTTTCAAACAAGGATATAGATATAAGCTTAATGAAACACAGAGAAAACTCTTAGTCAGCACCTAGCAAGGACAAGAACACAGCGAGCTTATCTTGAGCTCCACCCAGCGATGATCTCACACAAGGACTCCCTCCTTCGTGTTTTCTCACTGTTGGACTACAAGCCACTTGTTCTTTCCTCCCAGCACTTACGTAAGAGTTGGTTGCTTCTCGATTGTGGTTGCTTGCTCAAAATGATGAAGACTTCAGTAACACAGCAAGCCAAGTGTGGAGAACACAAAATCACAGCAAGAACTTCAGCAAGCTCGAACACTTAGGATTCTCAAAACCCTCGAAACTCTGCTTCAACCGAAGTCTCTTCTTCCTTTTGTTTCTCCACCAAGCATTTGATGACACCATCTCTGTAGCTCCCAGCTGCTCATCTACCAATGCCAGCTACCACTGAGCTATCCCTGGACTCCCTGAGCTTCCCTCAGCCAAGCTCCAGTCTCAGCACCAGTCTGCAGCTCGGCCATTGCAACCTGAGATGGGAAAACGGACAAACCTGCTCCAAGGAAAGCCTCCATTGACTTCTCCTTGAGTGTTTGAATCCTCCCCTGTCACCTGCAGCTTAATTAGACTGTTAGAGCAGTAAATCACACAGTAAATCAAATATCAGAAGCAAACATCAGCGAATCCTATACGATCAGACGCTCTGACCGCGTCTGACAGTGCAATTTGAATTAAAGTGATCGGTCACCGGACCGATCCAGGGCTTGTGGGTTGGTCGCCAGACCGATCCACTGCTTCGCTGGATTCCCAGCTTTCGCGGCTATACACGCCTGATCGGTCACCTGACCGATCAGAGTGAAACCTTATCGGTCACCAGACCGATCAGAGTGAAGCCTAATCGGCCACTCAGACCGATCAGGACAGATGAACAGTGATTTTTTAATCAGATCCTAACTCCCTGATCGGTCACCGGACCGATCCAGGGTCTGATCCGCAAGGGAACTCACTCACCGTCCGCTCCCTGATCGGTCACCAGACCGATCAGGGGCAAGACATCAAGGAATTAGCCTGCTCCCTGATCGGTCATCGGTACGATCAAGAGCCACACAGTAGGTTCCCAACCTCACTGTGCGCTCCCTGATCGGTCACCAGTCCGATCAGACATCGCTGGATCGGTCACCAGACCGATCCACGAAGGAGTGTTAAGTACAATTTTTGTTGATTATTTTAATTGCTAAAATCCATGTTTGACCCATGTTTTACTTGCTTAATTGTGATTTTACCCTAGGTTTTAGGATTTCCTCTTATTTTGGACTTAATTACAAATTTACACATTTTTGGATTATTTGGCCACTAATTTTCTGATATATTTTTGTAGGCATGAAAGGATCATGGACCTAGGGCATACTGGGTCAAAACTTGAGTCGGAAGTGACNTAGCAAAATCAACCAAAAGATTTCCAGCCACCAATTCAGAATGGGCAGCCCCAATTTTCAGTTTTTGAGCAACCAAATCAGTTTTGTCAGCCTCAATTTCAGCAACTACAACAATTCCAGCCACCACAACAATTCCAACAATTTCAGCAAGAATTTCAGCATTTTAACCAAAATTTCCAGCAGCCTTTTGCAAGTTTTTAGCATGGAAATAATCAATTTCAACCTCAATTCTAGCCATATCAACAAGGGCAGCAAGATTATCAATCGTTTCAAACATTTCCACCTCAAAACCAATTATTTTTCCAGCCCTCACAGCCCATTAATCAGAATTTCCAGCAACAAAATCAGAATTTTCAACCCACTCAATTTGAGTTTTCACCACCACAATGTCAACCTCAGATCCAAGAATTCCAGGGCTACAATTTTCAGCAATCTCCACCAACTTTGGACCTAAATTTTCAGCAGTTTAATCAGCCTGTTCCACCATTTTATCAACCCCCACAGTCTCAATTTCAACAAATGTTTCAACAAGAGCTTCAAAACCTCGAAAGGCAAATGGAACAATTGGCTAGTGATTTGAATCAGATAAAAGCCCAAAGATCAGAACAATTATCTTCTCAAGCTGTTTTTAATTCTGAGAGCCCCGGAGTTGGTTTTATATCAGTTCAAGGTGACCCTAGTGCATGGCCAAGTCCTTCTTCAATTGATCTTAGAATTTTTGTGGAAGAAGAAGAAGAAATCATCATATATAGGGCACCTACAGCATGCATCCCTCCGGAGATTCCTACTCAAAATTCATTTTCAAATTTTTCAGCTCCAGAAGAAGAAACTGAAGCTCCACAGGACCATTCCAGACTTTTATTTTCTGATGATAGTATTATTGATGGTCCTAATTTTTCTAATGTTGTTGTTGCAGATATTACAGAAGAAGAATGCATAGGAGATGATTCCATAGGTGTAGGGGATTGCACTAAGCCCCAGGGACCACCACAATTGACTGGTACATTAGAAGATTCAGAAGATGAACCAGAAAGTGTAGGGACTTGCATGGTGGAAGCAAGCACCTAAGGATCACCTGTTTTAGTTGAGTGTCCACCAGAGACTGAATCTGAAGAGGAGCATGTACTTGATCAGGAGGAGGCCATGGATACATCTACTCTTGTAGAACCTCCAGGTATTCTCCAGCATGCTCAGGTAAGTATTTCTCCTCTTTGTTCAGAAAAATACAGGGAGGTACCTAGTGCTGACTTTATTGATTATGATGAATTTATTGATATACCTTGTGTAGAGAGTATTTGTGAAAATCCAATAGAGGTACCAAAAATTGATTTCATTGGTCATACTGCATTACTTGATACATCTCTTGTAAATATGAATTGTGAAATAATTTTAGAGGCACCTATAATTGATGTTGTTTGTTATGATGAATCAATTGATACATCTTTTGTGGATATGAATTGTGAAAAAATTTTAGAAGTGCCTGAAATTGATGTTATTTATTTTGATGAATCTCTTGCTATATCTTATGCTGAGGTTGAATGTGAAAACTTATGGAGATATCTGAGATTGATTTTATTGGCTGTGACACATTGCTTGATACATTTTGATAGGAAATAATTGTGAAATTTTATTGATGTGCCAAAAGTTGATTTCATGGATGTGATAGTATCTTGATAATTTTGAGGATATTATTATGAAAAATTCATTGAGATACCAGAATTTGATTTAATTGGATATGATGCAGCTTTGGATTCATTTCATGCAGAGACTGATATTATTTTATTTCTTTCTGACCCTGCACGCTTGAGAGAGGTATTACATTATTTTGCAGGGTCCAGAAGACTTCAGGAGTGGGTGCTCCAACTGAACAGACTTCAACCTCCTGGAAGGACTTCTGAAAGGCATAAAGAAGGAGGAGAAGATCTTACTTTAATCCATAGCCCTCCATTCCTTCAATGGATCTTGAATCTAAATCGCCTTGCGGCCACCTGAACATATTTCTGCAAAGTTCAAGTGTGGGGGAGTTCTAATTCTCTCAGACACCCAGACTCCTCCACTACCACGATGGAGGCTACTTCTGGATAGGCTCCGTCCACCAGAATAAAGGGGAGTTTGTTCTTTTTGTATTTTCTTTTATTGCATGTTTTATTTTTTTTTATGCTTTTTAGAAGTAGAATTTTCTTTTAAACTGAGTCCTTGTCAATAAATGCATGTTATTTCTTTTAGCATTTTTTCTTACACGATTAGGAATAAATGTATCCCTCTAGGTTATCTCCATAGCATGTTAGAATCTCTTGGAAAATAAATTAAATTTGGTTGTTAAAACTTAGGGTTTGAGCTCATGGATGAAATCTTGGATGCTTGAGTACTACTTTGTTTTAGATTCTTAATTGGGATTTGAGATGAATTATTTTTGCCTAGTGAGAATTAGCCTTATTTTTGTGAACCATATGTTATTGTACTCTAGAACTTGCTTAGGTTCTTTCAAAATCATATTTCAATGATTGGATCACATCTATAGAGGCTAATCACTTTGTTTACCTTTCCACATCAATTTTACAATAATCATGTTATTCCATTTTCTTTACTTATTTCTACTCTTACCCCATTTTTCTATGGACTTGTTGGCTTGGGATGTTTTCTTGATGCTATTTTGCCCGAGACGGACAAATATTTAAGTGTGGGGGAGTGATTAGTGATTTGGAATCAATTTGTATCAAAAGAAGCAATTCATGTCAATGATAAAAAAAAAATTTCTGCATTTTCATGTGTCAAGTGAGTGATGTTTGGTGGCAAAAATGAGCAAGAAGAAATGGTTGAGGATGGAACCAATGAGGGCATCTAGATTCTTGATTATAATTTGAAGATCCAAGCTTACATTGCCAAGCTCAAATTGGTTGATGAAGAAGAAATTGTGTGCCAAGGACTAAGTGGCACGCAAATTGCAGCTATAAAAAAAAAGCTGAGAATTCAGTTGAGTTTGTGCAGAAGTGCAGAAGTTTTTAGACAGATTTTAGACAGAACTTGGTTCGGAAGTGGCTTGGATCAAAGACTGGGAAGTTGAATATCTTGAAGGATTGTTTGTGAAGCTGAATTGAATTATGAGTGGAAGCTGAGAAAAGTTTGAATTTTGTGCAGCAAGTTGAGTCAAAAACAAGTTGTGCAGAAAATGGAAAGAAGTGAGTATGAAGTTGATTTAATTAGGAATGACTTAGATTGGAACTTGAACTAAATGGCAACTACTATGAGTTGAATTCGGCTGAATTGCAGCTAACCGAATCTGATCCAATTCAATTGTCTTTGTATCAAGATGGACTATAGCTGTACCAAGCAGCTCCTCAAGTAAATTCTGGATCAAGGAAAGGCAGTGCTGGATTGAAGTTGTTTCTGATAAGAATTTTGGAGCTGAGCACATAAAGACAAAGCTGAAAAGAAGCTGAAAAATCTGAATTGAAGCAAAGGGGAGCTATAATCTGCCAAGACTTGAATTGGGAGCAGCTGAAAATAGTCTAAATGGAAGCTAAGCTAGGAGCTGAAGCAGGAAATGCAGGAAAAATCTGTGCCACTGCAAAAGGAAATTTTGTTGCAGCTGAGAAAGAATTTTGAACTGCATTGGATTTGTTGCTGCCGAGTGATGGAATCTGATCTCCAGCTGAAGACCATCTAAATTGAGGCTGATGTAGACACAAAATGGGTAATCTGCAGTCAAGAAAAAGAAAAACATTTTGCAACTAAAGACAAGAAGGAAGAATTGTGAACTTAAACAGCAAGTAGTTATTCTTTGAAGCTCACGGCAGTTGGGAGTAAAGCTGACTCTGATCAGAATTCAGGCACCAAAATGACTGAACAAGCAGCTGGCCTAAAGAAAACAATCAGTTAAGAACAAAGAAGGAGAAATTCTGCAATGAGTACTTGGAGTTGCCACTTCTTGTGCCAAATGTGTCCACTTGAAGCTCACGGAAGGCTGGGTTAAAGTTGTTTCTGAATAAAGGTTGAAGCATGGCCACAACATAACTGAACCCAAAAGAGAAAAACAGAAAACAAAACAAAAGAGGACAAAGTGGCAAGTAATGAAAAAAAAAGAAAAAAAAAGAGAGAATGGCACGCCAATAAGGAAAAATTTTTGTGCCATTTCACAAGTGAAGGAAGGAAATCTGTGCCAAAAACAGTGAGCAAATCCATTACTGATCAGAAGAGAAGGGCTGATTTCCATGGAACTGAAGACTTGAAACAAAAAGAAAAAAAAAAGAAAGAGTTCGAAAAAAAAGAAAAGAGAGAAAAAGGAGGAGAAAAATGGCACATACATTTGGAGTTTCGGCACCCTAAATTCATTGGAGTTTTCTCATCCAAATTACAGCCTTGCATCAATACATTCTGACCTGACTAGAGAGAAAGAAAGAGAAAAAATATGAGAAAAGAGGAAAGAAAACAAGTGGCACGCATAGAAAAACTTGGCACAAGGAAATCATTGAATTAATGGGTTTTCTTCACCCAAATCAAAGGAATGTTCAAATTCTTACTCCATCAATCAGATTTGATTTGAAGAGGGGCAAAGCACATTGGAAATACTTGAGCACCAAGTCTCCACTTTATCAATTTTTCCATTTTCTTGATTTTTTATTCCATTTCTCACCATTTCATGTTTTCATTTGTTTTTATAGTGTTGATCCTAATCATGAATAATGGTGGAGATAGACAATAAGCAAGCCTATGGTAGTGCAAGAAACATGTGTGTAGAGTGAGCTCCACTTCCATCATCAACTTAGAACTTAAGGAGAGAGCCACCAAAATTTTCCTTGAAAGGCTAGTGAGTTGAATTCATCTCAATGACTCATGATGGATGACAAGGCTAAGTTGTTGATTTAAGAACAAGATACTAATCCATAGAGCTTAGATTTATGAGAATTGACAACCTTAGATAATTTCTTTTCATTTGTTTCTAATTATGTTTAAGAAAATCTAAGGGATACATACTTAGTGGTTTCGCGAGACGCTCAAGGTTAAGTGTGGGGGAGTTGATAAGTACCATTTTTGTTGATTATTTTAATTGCTAAAATCCATGTTTGACCCATGTTTTACTTGCTTAATTGTGATTTTACCCTTGGTTTTAGGATTTCCTCTTATTTTGGACTTAATTACAAATTTGCACATTTTTGGATTATTTAGCCACTTATTTTCTGATATATTTTTGTAGGCATGAAAGGATCATGGACCTAGGGCATACTGGGTCAAACTTGAGTCGGAAGTGACCCGGATCGAGTTATCAAGCTTACAATTAATCCGGGCCGTTCGATTCAAAAGCGGCTAGATCTGAGCCATCCGCGACCATCTGAAGCAATCCGAGCTAGGGTTAGGGTTGATCAAGCACTCTGATCAAGATCTGAAGGTTTCATCCCAATCAGAGCTCAATCAACCGTTGGATCAAGCTCGGAGGGCTCTAGATCGTCCATTCATAGATTAGGTTGATCTGGACCATCCGTTGCAAATCTGTAGGATCCAAGCTACCACGAGGCAGATACTGATCCCAGATCATCATCATCAAAGTTTGGCTCCAATCAGAGCAAGATCAACCGTTGGATTTCCTCAAATCAATGACAGCCGTCCATGCTTAAGTATTTAATCAAAAACTCCAAAGCTCTTCTCCTTGTCGCGTCTCCACCGTTCTTCATCTTCTTCGCGTGTTCTTAGCATCTTCTTCCGTAGTTCTTCAATCCGAGGCGCGACCGCATCATTCTCTCCTTTGGATCAAGTTTCAGATCATTGGAAAAGGGTTTCCGAGAAGAATCTAGCTCTAAATTGCCCAAGAACAGGACTGATCGAGGTCTCGTGAGTTTTGCCATCACTTCCTAGAATTCAATGTTGCGCAACATTTCATCCATCTGAGAAGTTCAGAGGGGTTCCCTGAAGTGCTCGGATCAATCTCAAATCATCATCGCAGCTGAGTTGAAGGAATTGGATGGGTTTTCGCAATTGAGCAGAGCTGAGCTAGATTTGCTTCGCAGAGGCAGTTTTCCGGCGATGTGTTGAGCTTGCGCATTCGAGGCTCATATCTTGTGTGACGGCAAGACGAATTTGAGCTCAGAGAAGGGATAGATGCTAGTTTAGTTAGTTAATTTCAGTTGTTTGTAGCTGTAATTTCCATTCTGCCGTGTTTGGTTTCTGCCTTCGTTTCAGATTGGTTAATTTCGTTTACTGCATTGTTCCAGCTGTAATTTAGCTTTAATTCTTCAAGTTAAGTAGTTTAGGAACTTGTTTAGTGGATAATTGTTTTTAATTTCAATTTCCGACTTATTTTTGGCTTGCGTATCACTTTTGTTAGTTGCATATCAGATTTTTGGGCTGCTGCGTATCAATCTTTTATTTGTATCAAGCTAGCTTAAGTTTTATTTTCTGAATTTATCTTGTAGCTAGTTGCATCTCCAAAGACCTTGGTATTCAATCCACACATTTGGTTTCAGCAGAATTTCTGCGTATCAGAGTCTAATTCAGCAAGTTTTCAGTTCCAATTGTTGTCAGCTTGTTTTGGTTACAGCTTTTGAAGTTTGTATCAAGTAGAGTTAGTTTCTTTCTAAACTTTTCTGAACACTAGATTGTCCACTTGCATTTATGTAGCTTTGATGTTCCTGCATTCAATTCATGCGACATTTCTGAATTTAATTCAGCATCAGGTTAATATTCTGAATTCTTCCCTGCAACTGCTGTAATTCTGCTTTATTTTTGACTTATTTCATTTATCCATGCCTAGCATTTTACCCATCTCTTTTCTTACAAGAAGAATTGATCAGATGCATGTCAGAATTGGTAGTTTAATTGTCCTGCATTGGAGCCATTCAGAATTCCAGCCCTACATTATCCTACTTTTGTGCAGTTTCTGAATTGATAAGCATTCCTTTGCTGAAAATCTGTAACCTCTGAATTGCTTATCAACTGAATCCTACTCAAGCTGATTGATATCAGCTAGTGCTTTGTAGATCTGCCTCTGAAATTCATGATTCCCTCTTGGCAGATTAGATTTTGTTGCTTACAAGTATGTATCAAGTAAGATTTCAGTTTGGGTTGTTGTAGATTGCTTGCGTTCAGCTGGTTTTGAGTTCAATTCCTAACGTTAACCACACCTTTTAGTGTACACTAGGTGCTTGAATTCAGTAGTCTTTGCATTCAGTTTGTTTCTGAACTATATTGCTTCTTTTGGCAAATCAGCTTGCATTTCTGCACCTTTGTATCAAGTGAAATTTTGTCAAAGATTGTGTACCAGTTTGGTTAAAGATTGAACTGCATTCACTTCGTTTGGAGTAACAATTACTGAAGACGTCCTTTGCATTAGTGCTAGTCGAAATCAGATTTGATTAGATAACATCTTTGACTTCCAAATTTGACAAGGTTGAATTAGTTGGATAAATTGTCCATTGGTTGAATTGTTGATTGCCATCACTTGTTTAGCTTATTAGCTATGTTCCTTTCATTTCATTTCAATTTCATTCTCAATTGCAACCCAAAATCCAAATTTGATTTGAAACCCGAAATCCACAAACGACACATTAATACAAGCTCGAATCAGACAATATCAACTAGTCCCGAGGAAAAATACGACCTGTGGCCCCCTTACTACGTTTTCATATTTTGATTGCAAAAAGGGTTTCCAGCACATTTATAAATTCTAAATTTGAGACCCACATTCGTGACAGTCAAATTGGGTCCATCAAGGAGCAGCGTGTCAATGTCCCTGATCGGTCAACAGACCGATCCAGGGACTCAAACCTAGCCCTCCAAGCTAGGAATTCATCCACCTTAGCCCTCCAAGCTAAGGATTTTTCCATCTAACTCTCCAAGTTGGGAATTTGCACCTAACCCTCCAAGTTAGGACTTTTCACCTAGCCCTCCAAGCTAGGACTTTTCACCTAGCCCTCCAAGCTAGGACTTTTCACCTAGCCCTCCAAGCTAGGACTTTTCACCCAACCCTTCCGAGTTAGAACATCATCCAACCTAGCCCTCCAAGCTAGGCACCTGACCCTCCAAGCCAGGACTTTTTCACCTAATTCTCCAGGATGGGAATTTGCACCTAACCCTCCAAGTTAGGACTTTTCACCTAGCCCTCCATGCTAGGACTTTTCACCCAACCCTTCCGAATTAGGACTTTTCCAACACCTAGACCTCCAAGCTAGGATTTTTCACACCAAACCCTCCAGGTTAGGATTTTCCAACACCTAGCCCTCCAGACTAGGATTTTCCATACCATGTCTGATCCCCGATCAGGACTTAATCATAATCAAACATCATCCACCTAAACTAAAATCGGTATCAACACCAAAACAGCAATCAGGGCCAGACTACATCAACAATCTCCCCATTTTTATTGTTTGACAAACCCGATTTTAAGTTTAGGGATTCTTAATCAAGTTTTCCAAATTTAAAATCATAGGGGAATCCAGATCCTCCCCCTACAACATGATCATCCTAAACTTAACCATCCACACACACTCTCCCCCTTTGTCGAACACGAAAAGGGTCTAGACGGGCTGTTAAGTTCAACCATACTCCCCCTCAACCCTAGGGGTATCCCAAAACAACAAGGATTTGATTGAATATTGATAAGCATATGATCACATATGGCAAAAAGATATCGGGATGGCAACACAGGCATATTTATCATATGAGTATGGTAGCATAAGCATGAACATAGCTATGGATCAAAAATGCAGATAATATAGCATAGCATCAACAAGAAGCATATCATCATGGGATAAAACATGCATCAAGGTCATAAAAAGCAGGTCATAAAATATCCTAAGAAATAACACGATGCAAGTCACAGGCATCTAAATCCAAAGACATGTGGCACAAGGCCACACTAAGCAAGTCAAGGGGCATACATAGCCCAACAGTCAAACAGACCAAACACGATCAAATACACAAATCATGAGAAAAAGCAGCAAACACCCAAGCTCAAACATCAGCGGGGGGATCCTCATCGTGCACGAGATCGTCCATCGTGACATTAGTAGGAGCAAAGGACCCTGGTGCAGTACTCGATGAAGGTGCACCTCCTGGAAATGTGTGGCTGCGCCACTCATCATACCATGTCTGCTGGAGGGTATGGGTCCCCGAGACCTCAGTCTCGATCCTGGTCAGTACGCAATCAAGGGAGCGAAAACCTGACCGAAACTCCTTGCGATCTGTCTCCCTCAGCTGAACAAACTCCTGTAACGTCTGATCCAGCACTGAGATCTGCCAGCGCAGATCTGGATCCGGCTCGTCATAGTCATCATCATCAGCAGTAGTGGCTGGCGCCTGAACCTGTGGACCTCCCCTTGGTAACTCACCAAGAACCCTACCATCTTTCCAAACCAACATCCGATCGGGCCCCCGAACAATGATGCCGGACTTGGCGAATGCTCGCCGGCCAAGGCTACAATCCTGTCGTACCATAGGCATCGTCCGACCCTTGGTGACATCAACACCTACTGACATAAGCCAGTCGGTGATGACATGACCAAAAGGCATGTAGACCGTGCGTCGGCTGGACTCTCGATAAGATAAGATGGACTGGAAGATGCTCTCCATGATATCGAAGTCCAAACGGCGGTGCATGCCGTAGAGCATCAGACAGTGATAGGGTCGGATCTCAGCTAAAGGTTTGAAAGTGATTGGGAGGATACAATTCGTGATGATCTTGAATAATATGTTGCTAGTGGGAGAAAGACGCAGTGCAGTAAAGGTAGGAAAGTCAGGGCCAAGCTCATCAAGACCGTCTGGGCGGGGATAACCAAAGAAATACTGATGGACAGAATCAGGGGTAACATCTGCAAATGGTGCTAGTAGGGGATTAGGAAGCTCGGGATAGATCGAATACATGTTTGGTGATCGTCGACCACCCAGAAACTCGACAAGTATGTCATAGGAAAAATCGAGAGTCCTTTTGGCGACTCGAGTAGTGAACTCGAAGCCGCCTTGTGGACCCTGTTGAAGATTATTATAAAAATCTGAGACAAGGTCATAGTTGATGGTTCGCTCTAAGGAGAGGAGAAAACCAAGATTGTAAAAAGCAATGATCTCCATGATCGACGGACAATACTCAGTCAGGAAAGGGACATCTATTGATCGGCAGGGTAGCATTTTGAAAGTCCTTGATTGGAAGGACTGCTCACATGCGGCGTTTGGAAATCTAGAGCTCGAAGAGGATTGTGGCCTCTTGGAGGGTGTAGAAGAAGAGGGGGCTTTCCCCTTCGAGCTGCCCTCTACAGCTTCTTTGCTCTTGGAAGACTTCCTAAAGAGTTGAATTAATCATACGATCATGATTTAATCAGGGAAGTGATCACACATGGTTTGAGTCGATGAACATAAGTTGAATCACAAGGTTAAGAATTAATCATCAAAGGTAAGACCCAATCAAAGAGTTAGAAAATGAGATGAACGATAGATTTGATCATATGATGAAGTATGGAAGGAAGGTTCACGGCAAGTGCAATAGGGTCACGGTACAACAGCAAGAACAAGAGCCAAAACATGGTTAGCTTCACAAACAAACACTATAGACTGATTTGAATGAAGAAACCAAGGCAAGAACTTACTTTGGTGCCATTGGAGGAGCTTGCGCAGGAGAGGAAGATGTTAGTTTTGCCAGGTTGAGAGGAAGGAATCTGCGCTAGAGAGACCCTCGGACGTAGAGAGCTTGGAGCAAGTAGAGAACTTGAAGGGAACAAGGAGATACCCGTAGAGACCTTCGCAAGAACTCACACGCACGAGAAAGAGGGAGACGCCGGAACACTCTCGCTCACACAGGGTTGCGCAAGAAGGGTTTTCGGTGCTAGGGTTTGGGAGATGGAAGTGTTTCGCGTAGTTAATCGGTTGGTGGATCGGTCCACCAACCGCAATTTAATGCTATGGAACGGATCACCGTTCGATCTGATAGCACCCAGACCGATCAGGCTATCGCCTGATCGGACTGACCAGGGTCTGATCGGTCGGGTGACCGATCAGGAGAGCTCCTGATCGGTCGGCTGACCGATCAGGACACGAACAGTAGGCTCGGAGAGAAACCTCTGAGCTCCCTGATCGGTCTGTGGACCGATCACCATAGGGTGCCAGATCGGTCTGGGGACCGATCCAGGCTAGCTCAGAACACTTGGTCAAAATTCCGGAAGGTCACTGCTTGCCTCGCTGATCGGTCTGTGGACCGAACACCACAGGAAGAAGCCAGATCGGTCCGGGGACCGATCAGCCCTATGCCTGATCGGTCCGGTGACCGATCAGGGTTCCTGATACTCCCTGATACGATCTGAAATATTCAGTTTCAGATTTTCTGAAACTTTCCAACGAGATCTGGTGAAGTTTATCGAACTTGGACATGATCTCATGACTAGAATTGATCCCTGAACAAGAATCAAAGGTCCTTATAGGTTCAACAATCACTTTGACCCATACAAATATAATCAAACTCAATCAACAATCATTCAAGCAATTTCATCTATGTTTGAATCAAATCCAATGTTCCAATCAAGTTTCCTTGATTAGAATGTCGAAGTATGATCATGGAGCCATATACACATATGTTATGTAATGGTTTTCCCCATACTTGATCACCACATTGATTATTATCTTGTCAACTTAATTTCTCAAGGGATGCATTAACATTTTGAGAAATTGAGTTGATTCTAACATCTCACCCCATGTCTAGCAAATAAAAACGTTTTGGTAAACCTTATAGTTTGTGTGGGATATCCCCAAAGTTACCCAATTGTTTCCCAACAATTCGAAATAATCATGAAGGGTTTTAATACATTGTGAAAATCATGAAGCGCGACACATTCCCAACTCCCGTCTTAGGAAACTAAATTCATTTTCGGGAAGTGGTTTAGTGAAAATGTCAGCTAGATTTGATTTGGACTCTACATGAGAGAGTACAATATCTCCCCTAGCTACATGATCCCTAATGAAGTGATGCACCTCAATATGTTTGGTCCTAGAATGATGGACTGGATTCTTGGTTAAGTTAATTGTGCTTATGTTATCACATAACACTTGCACACCCTTGTAACTCAATCCATAGTCCTCTAAAGTATGTATCATCCACAACAATTGTGATACACTCTCTCCCATGGCGATATATTCTGCCTCGGTAGTGGAAGAGCAACACAATGTTGCTTCCGACTGACCAACTTACTAAGGACGAACCTAAGAATTGGCAACCCCCACTTGTGCTTTTCCGGTCCAACTTACATCCAGCGTAGTCGGAATCCGTATAGCCAATTAAATCAAAAGATTCGGTACGGGGGTACCATAGACCGACTCCAATCGTGCCTTTGAGATATCTCAAAATTCGCTTAACGGCGATTAGGTGAGATTCCTTGGCACAAACTTGATACTAGCGCACATACCTACAGCAAATAGAATGTCTGGTCGGCTGGCTGTGAGGTATAGCAAACTACCTATCATGCTTCGATATTGAGTTAGATCAACGGGTTTACCACTCTCATCATTGTCTAATCTTGTGTTTGTAGCCATGGGAGTGGTTACCTCTTTTGAATCATTCATGTTGAATTTGCGAAGCATTTCTTGTGTATACTTTGATTGGTGCACATGGATACCATCGCGAGTTTGCTTGATTTCAAGTCCAAGGAAGAAGGTCAACTCTCCCACTAGACTCATTTCAAACTCACTCTCCATGTGTCCAATGAACTCATTTAAATAGCCCTTATTATTTGAGCCACAAATTATGTCATCGACATATACTTGGGCTACAAAAATGTTGTCACCATCTCTTCGTAGAAATAGTGTAGGGTCTATTTGGCCTCTAACAAAGCCCTTCTCAATCAAGAATGTCGACAACCGCTCATACCAAGCTCGGGGTGCTTGTTTAAGGCCATAAAGTGCCTTTTTGAGCTTGAACACGTGGTTTGGAAATTCGGTACTCTCAAACCCCGGAGGTTGTTCGACGTAGACCTCTTCTCTAATCAAACCATTTAGGAAGGCCGATTTGACATCCATTTGGTATAATTTGAAGCCACGATGTGCTGCAAATGCAAGCATCAATCGGATGGATTCTAATCGTGCCACGGGAGCATAAGTCTCATCATAATCAAGGCCTTCAACTTGACTGTAGCCCTTGGCTACCAGCGTGCCTTGTTTCTAATGATTTCTCCCTTATGGTTTAATTTGTTTTTGAAGACCCATTTGGTTCCAATAATGGTGGTCTTCTTGGGTCTAGGGACTAAGTCCCAAACTTGACTCCTCTCAAATTGACCTAGTTCATCTTGCATTGCAATGATCCAATCGGGATCACTTAATGCTTCATCAATTTTCCTAGGTTCAATTTCGAAAATTAGGGCAACTTCATTAGCCTCATTCCGGAAGAATGATCTAGTCCTAACCCCATGATGGATGTCTCCAACAATTTGGTCTTGGGGATGACTAGAGGCTAATCTAGTTTGCCTAGGAGTTGGTGGTGCTTCTTGAACGGGTTCACTAGACACAAGTTCAGCCTCAGGATCCGGCTGATCAATGGGTTCTCTAGGTTCACCGTCATCAGACTCATCACCATCGACAACACTTGGAGTTTCTTTCAAACTTAATCTCCTAAGTTCGAGTTGTACTCCTTCTACATTTTCTGATTAGTCAATTGATTTTGGAATTTCTTCAAAGACCACATCAGAAGACTCTTCAACTAAACTAGATTTCTTGTTGTAGACTCGGTAAGCTTTGCTAACGAGAGAATACCCGACTAGTATCCCTTCATCAGCCTTTACCGTAAACTTTCCAAGGTGGTCCTTGGTGTTTAGAATGAACACCTTACAACCAAACACCCTAAGGTGTTTAACCGTAGGTGGTTTTCCAAACCAAAGTTCATGGGGAGTCTTTCCTAAGAACCTATGGATGAGGACTCTGTTTTGCACATAGCAAGCTGTATTTACAGCTTCAGCCCACAAGTAACTCGGGAGTGAGTACTCATTAAGCATGCTTCGTCCAGCCTCTTGAAGAACACGGTTCTTCCTCTCTACAACACCATTTTGTTGTGGTGTTCTAGGAGTATAGAACTCATGCTTATAACCTCTATCTTGACAAAATTCTAAAAACCTTTGGTTTTGAAATTCACCTCCATGATCACTTCTAATTGTCTTAATGGTTGATGATTTTTCATTTTCAACTCTTCTACAAAAAGAAATGAAAATATCTAAGGTTTGCTCCTTATATTTTAAAAAGTAAGTCTATGTATATCTAGTGAAATCATCAATAATCACAAAGCAATACCTACTTCCATTCAATGATATGATAGTACTACAATCAAATAGATCCATATGAAGTAAATCTAATGCATTGGAAGTACTTACAGCGCTTTTACCTTTATGTGCAGATTTTGTTTGCTTACCCATTTGACATGCATCACAAAGTTTGTCTTTCTCATACTTGATGCTTGGTAAGCCACGGACTAGTCCCTTGTTGGCCAACTTCCGGATGTTCTTCATGTTAACATGTGCTAGTCTCCGGTGCCAAAGGGTGGACTCTTCTTCTTTTGACATGAAACACTTAGCAAAAGCATTAGTAGCACTTTTAAATGAAACTTGATAAATATTGTCTACTCTTGCTCCTACTAGTACCGTGTCCAAGGTGTCATTTTGTCTAACTAGACATTGACTTGGTTGGAAGTCAATTGTGTAACCCGTGTCACACAATTGACTCACACTTAGGAGATTAAATTTCATCCCCTTGACTAGAAGGACATTTGAAATTCTAAGACATTCGGATATTTGAATGTCTCCTATCCCTATGACCTTAAGACTACCATTGTTACCAAATGATACATTACCTCTACTTTTCTTGTGAAGTGTGGTAAACAATGATCTATCCCCGGTCATGTGTTTGGAGCATCCACTATCAACGAACCAAGTTGATAGATGCTCCCCCTCAATCATAACCTACACAATTCGAAAAATAGAAGTTTTAGGTACCCAAACCTTGGGACCTAAAGCATCAACTAAACATGACTTAGGCACCCATGCCTTGACCATTTTCTTTTGGATTTTGGGTGTCCTAGATTGTCTCATATCAGTCCTAGACATGAGAGACACAAATGACGGTTCCTTAGGACGGTAACCAATACCGGCCCTATTGTAAACCGCCCTTTGGGCATTTAGGATCATATCTAGGGTCTTAGAGCTAGTTGAGAATTTCCAAGAATATTCTTGAGCTTCTCAACTTCACTCTTCAATGATTGGTTTTCCTCTACTAGCAATTCATCATGCAAATCATTGACTTCCTCAACCTTAGAGGACTTCAAATTTTCAATTTCAAGTTTCAATGATTTAATTTCATCTTCTAGCAGTTCAACATGTAAATCATCAATGTTATCATCCCTAGATGCTTTCAATTGATCAATTTCTAATTGCAATGCTTTAACCTTATTTTTGGACTTCTTAAGCATACTAGTTAAACATGCAATTGCTCTATAACACTTTTCAAGCTCGGGAGAAGTTACCTCTTCATCATCCGAAGATGATGAAGCCGCGTTTGAGGAGCTTAATGATTCATCACTGCTCTCCTCTCCAAGAGCCATGAGTGCCACTTGCCTTGTGCTCTTCTCCTCCTCTTCATCGGATGAGCTTGAGGATGACTCATCCCAAGTGGCCTTCAAGGCCTTCTTCTTCTTCTTGGATTTCTCCTCCTTCTTCTTTAGTTTTGGACATTCATTCTTGAAATTCCCTTTTCTACCACACTCAAAGCAAGATGCATTAGTCTTATCAAGTTTGGATTCACTAGTGTTACCTCTACTTTTGAAACGTGGATTCCTTCACATCATTCTCCTCACAAAGTTCGCCATCTCGGAGGAAGAAGAGCCGCTGCCATCTTCCTCGGAATCGGACTCGGATTCGGAAGAGGATGAAGATAAAGAGACCTCCTTCTCCTTCTTCTTCTCCTTCCTCTTCTTGTTGGACCGGTCCCCTGCAACTAAGGCAATCCCCTTCTCCTTGGGGCCTTTGTTAGCCATTTCATGCAATTCCATCTCACAAAATAAATCATCTAACTTTACAATAGATAGATCCTTGGATACTTTGTAGGCATCCACCATGGATGACCACAAAGCATTCCTTGGAAATGCTTTCAAGACATACCTCACAAGGTCGCGATTCTCGACCTTTTCATCAATTGAATGAAGCCCATTGAGGACTTCCTTGAACCGGCTATGAAGCTCACTTACCGACTCATTCTCCTTCATGGAGAGATTTTGAAGTTGATTGAGGAACAAGTCCCTCTTTGCGATTCTAGAGTCTCGGGTGCCTTCGTGAAGCTCAATGAGTTTGTTCCACAAGTCCTTTGCACTTGTGAAAGGACCAACCTTGATGAGTTGGTCTTTGTTCATGCCACATTGTAGAGTGACAACCGCCTTCGCGTCGGCTTCACTCTTCCGAGTTTGTTCAGCAGTCCACCTCCACGACTCAAGCTCTTTGCCTTCGTCATCCTTAGGAGGGGTGAATCCCTCCTTCACCGCGAACCAAGTGTGGATGTCCATCTTCAAATAGTATTCCATCTTTGATCTCCAATATTGAAAGTCAGCGCCATCAAAGAATGGAGGTCGGGTGGTGGAGAAGCCTTCTCTCAAAGCCATCTTGTTGATAACTCTTGGATGTTAAGCCGTAAACAGAGCCCCAAGCTCTGATACCACTTGTTGGAAACGGATGGCTAGAGAGGGGGGGGGTGAATATAGCCAATCTCTTTGACTTTAAACACTTGTGAGGTTTCTGCACTCAACTTATCAGTAGCACAGAGGAAGAAGCAAAACAAAGGAAGCAGTGCAGTAAACAAAATAGAAATGAAAGCAGGCAAGAACAACTACTAAAAACGCTAACAAGAGGGTTCACAAGGTTCGGGGATAACTTGCCCCTACTCCTTAGCGTGCCCTTAAGGTGGGTGATCCCTTGATCGTCGGCAGATCAAGTCCCGGTGTTCACCGGATATAACGCAACCTCCTTCTCGGTGGAGAAACCTCTCCACAGCGTTTCAAACAAGGATATAGATTTAATCTTAATGAAACACAGAGAAAACTCTTACTCAGCACCTAGAAAGGATAAGAACACAGCGAGCTTATCTTGAGCTCCACCCAGCGACGATCTCACGCAAGGATTCCCTCCTTCGTGTCTTCTCACTGTTGGACTCCATGCCCCTTGTTCATTCCTCCTAGCACTCACGTAAGAGTTGGTTGCTTCTCGATTGCGGTTGCTTACTCAAAATGATGAAGACATCAGTAACACAGCAAGCCAAGTGTGGAGAACACAAAATCACAGCAAGAACTTTAGCAAGCTCGAACACATAGGATTCTCAAAACCCTTGAAACTCTGCTTCAACCGAAGTCTCTTCTTCCTTTTGTTTCTCCACCAAGCATTAGATGACACCATCTCTGCAGCTCCCAGCTGCTCATCTGCCAACGCTAGCTACCACTGAGCTATCCCTGGACTCCCTGAGCTTCCCTCAGCCAAGCTCCAGTCTCAGCTCCAGTCTGCAGCTCGGCCGTTGCAACCTGAGATGGGAAAACGGACAAACCTGCTCCAAGGAAAGCCTCCATTGACTTCTCCTTGAGTGTTTGAATCCTCCCCTGTCACCTACAGCTTAATCAGACTGTTAGAGCAGTAAACCACATAGTAAATCAAATATCAAAAGCAAACAGCAGTGAATCGGATACGATCAGACGCTCTGACCGCGTCTGACAGTGCAATTTGAATTAAAGTGATCGGTCACCGGACCGATCCAGGGCTTGTGGGTCGGTCACCAGACCGATCCACTGCTTCGTTGGGATTCCCAGCTCTCGCGGCTATACACGCCTGATCGGTCACCCGACCGATCAGAGTGAAGCCTGATCAGTCACCAGACCGATCAATGTGAAACCTGATCGGTCACTCAGACCGATCAGGACAGATGAACAGTGATTTTTTAATCAGATCCTAACTCCCTGATCGGTCACCGGACCGATCCAGGGTCTGACTCGCAAGGGAACTCACTCACCGTCCGCTCCCTGATCGATCACCAGACCGATCAGGGGCAAGGCAGCAAGGAAGCAGCCTGCTCCCTGATTGGTCACCGGTCCGATCAGGAGCCACACAGTAGGTTCCCAACCTCACTGTGCGCTCCCTGATCTGTCACCAGTCCGATCAGACATCGTTGGATCGGTCACCAGATCGATCCACGAAGGAGCAGCGTGCCAATGTCCCTGATCAGTCAGCAGACCGATCCAGGGACTCAAACCTAGCCCTCCAAGCTAGGAATTCATCCACCTTAGCCCTCCAAGCTAAGGATTTTTCCATCTAACTCTCCAAGTTGGGAATTTGCACCTAATCCTCCAAGTTAGGACTTTTCACCTAGCCCTCCAAGCTAGGACTTTTCACCTAGCCCTCCAAGCTAGGACTTTTCACCCAACCCTTCCGAGTTAGAACATCATCCAACCTAGCCCTCCAAGCTAGGCACCTGACCCTCCAAGCCAGGACTTTTTCACCTAATTCTCCAGGATGGGAATTTGCACCTAACCCTCCAAGTAAGGACTTTTCACCTAGCCCTCCAAGCTAGGACTTTTCACCCAACCCTTTCGAATTAGGACTTTTCCAACACCTAGCCCTCCAAGCTAGGATTTTTCACACCTAACCCTCTAGGTTAGGATTTTCCAACACCTAGCCCTCTAGACTAGGATTTTCCATACCATGCCTGATCTCCGATCAGGACTTAATCATAATCAAACATCATCCACCTAAACTAAAATCGGTGTCAACACCAAAACAACAATCAGGGCCAGACTGCATCAACAATTATTAGTATAACCTACTATGCATATCTGTTTAGGTATCGGCTGAGTTCGTTTGGACTCACACCGTTGCCTATGTTTTTATTTCAGATTGACATACTTGGAGTCACCAGGAGAGCCCAGCAGCGAGTCCCTACCCATCGCAACGATAAAGTTTGTTTTGTACTTAGTAGTGCCTATGTTTCATATTTATTTATTGGATTTGTATATGTCTTGGGAGTGTTGTTGTGTGACCTAAGGGGTTTATGTATTGGTTATTTTATCGTAAGTCAGACCGGTCCGCAGTCAGGTATGGTTTACCATATTTTATTTTATGTTGTCTTGATTTGAGGCCTGAGGCCCAATTAAACTGCGTGGTGATGTTATATATGTTGTATGTTGTGTAAATTGTCCGCCGGACAGGGGAGGTGTTGTCTGATTTTCTATTGGATCAGCGGCTCCTGGGTCTCAGGGCGTGACATATATATGAGGGTTGGTGAAGTAGATTAATGAGGATCCTTTAGTGGAATGGATCTTCATTAATGGATTGGGCCTTGATCAATTAGGTGGAAAAGACCCAACTCCTCCTCATGGTCCCTATTGTTGCCCGATATATACCCATGTAGTCATGAGACCAAGGCATTCCATCCAAGAGAAAACCTAAGGGGGCGTTTGGTTTGCATTTTTCAATCTGTTTTCAATTTTCATTTTCTGTAGAAAATGCGGTTTTCTGGAAAACATGTTTGGTTTGCATTTTTCAGCTTTGTTTTCCAGAAAAAAACATAGCATTTTCTGGAAAACTGGAGAATGAAAAAAAGTCATTTTCCAGAAAACTAGAAAATGCGGTTTTCTGGAAAATGAAAATGGAAAATGAAACAAACCAAACGCCCCCTAAGCCTCTCTATTCTTTCCTCTCCTCTCCTCTCTCGCCTAGGGTTCCTAGTGTCAGGCGGCAAGGGTGAGAAAGGGAGGTGGCGTAAGGGTTAGGGAAGGGGAGAAACTCATCACTTTTTCCTTTCCTCTTCACCCTTCTCCTCTCTTCTTCCCTATGTGGCTCGGCAAGCATGTGGAATTGGAGGAGGCGGCACCACCTTGCTTGAAGGTGGTTGGCGGTGAGGAAGAGAAGAAGTAGGGTTCGGCGGTTAGGTTTTTCAAGGAAGAAGAAGTGTTCTTCTTCTTCTTCTTCATCTTCCTTTCACTCCTTGGTGGCCGGAACAAGCTAGGAGGAGGGTTCTTCCTTCTTTGGTGGTCGGCGGTTTCGGCGTTTGGAAGAAGAATAGAGAAGGTGAAGACTTGGTGGTTTTGGTGACTTCGGTTCTTGGTAGATCGTAGCCCACATGACATCCAAGAAGGGGTTAGGTCATACAGTAGAAGATCTCGAGGTAAAAGGGAAGGTATAACTTCTCTCATGGTTCCTTTGATCTCATTATTATTTAATGTTGATAATTAATTACATGTTAATTATTGTTTGATTAATTGTGATTAATTATCTTGGACCCCGATGATAAACACAAAAAACCGGTGACCCACTCATTGTATATTTCGTGGCTAATCGGTTGGGCGAGATTGATTACTAGAACAACACATTTGTTCAAGCGGTCGCTCGAATCGGTTAACACGATGATGAGACAGTCGTTTGGGAGATTGTTCTCCATTCGGATTAAAAATGTTAATCCGTGGACATGGAGAGGTTTCCCATGCGCGACCTGGAATCTCCGTGGGGAAACCCAATAGAACCCCATCCTCACATTCTAATAACTCATTAGGTGGTAAAAGGCGATTCATTCGCCTCCAGCACCCTCACTAACCCATCCCAAGGTCAACACGAAGAAGGTAAATCATGAGGCCTATTAGCTCGAATGCTAAGGCTAGTGCGTGGGGAGGACGAGTGTTAGTAGGAGCTCTAGAGTCAATTATGTGAAGATTGACTAGGGATCTTTTGTATCATATTCTATCATTAATAAAGTCATGTTTGTTATTATACTTACTTTATATTTGTGTTAAATAACTAAGTAGCATAATATTTTTGGGTAGTATGTTCTTATCTACATCATATCGATTGGTTGAATCGATAGTGAGATGATGTAGAGAACACTACACTAAACCATTCCTAGTCAAGCATCAATATTCAAGGATAATATTAATGTATGGAGACTAGCATTTAGGTCAATTGATAACTTGAGCACATAAGTCATGGATATATGATATCAAGTTGACACATGGGTATACATTAGAGATTGTGTACTGAATTGACCCGCCATGAGAAAGTTTCATAGATTTGCATATGAGTATCATAAATTTTCTCATGTGACTATTAGTATGAATAGTCCTTAGTGTTGATGCAGTCTGGCCCGATTGTTGTTTTGGTGTTGACAACGATTTAAGTTTGGCTGAATGAATTTGGATTAAGTTCAGGTGGATCTGGGAGATCGCACGCTGGCATGGGAAAAGACCTAGTGGGACTAGGCACACCTAGTGGGACTAGGTGAAGTCCAGGTGGATCTGGGAGATTGCACGCTGGCATGGGAAAAGACCTAATGGGACTAGGCACACCTAGTGGGACTAGGTGAGGTGGAAAAGACCTAGTGGGACTAGGTGAAGTAGAAAAGACCTAGTGGGACTAGGCACACCTAGTGGGACTAGGTGAAATCCTGGTGAGTGAAACCAGGTCCTAGCTTGGGAAGTTAGGTTGAATGAAATCCTAGTAAGTGAAGCCAGGCCCTAGCTTGGGAAGCTAGGTTGAATGAAATCTTGGTGAGTGAAGCCAGGTTCTATCTTGGGAAGCTAGGTTGAATGAAGTCTCGGTGAGTGAAGCTGGGCACAGAGTCTTGGTCCGGGGGACTGAGCACGACTCAGAGAAGGCTAGGGAGCCCGTTCTATTGACTTAGAGTTGAATTAGAAGCCTCTAGATCGGTCTGGTGACCGATCAGGGAGATTGGCACGAACTTCTGTTGTGGATCGGTCTGGTGACCGATCTAGAAAGGGCTGATCGGTCTGGGGACCGATCAGGGAGAGAACAGAAACATTGGTTGGCTTCTGTTTGGCTCCTGATCGGTCTGGTGACCGATCAGGGAGACCTCCTGATCGTTCTGGTGAACGATCAGAGGGATCTCAGAGCCTTCGGTAAGGAATTATGATCGGTCAAGCTGATCGATCTAACATCGTGAGTTCCTCATTAGGACTGATCAGGCTGGAGCCTAATCGGTCAGGGAGTGACTTGATCGGTCTGGGGACCGATCAAGCCACAACCTGATCGGTCGAGTGACTGATCAGTAAGAGTTGGCCTGCGAAGGCTGGGAATCCCAGCACTGCTGTGGATCGGTCCGGTGACTGATCCACGATCTATGATCGGTCATGGTGATCGATCACAAGGAGTCCGCGATTTCCAATTTCTCACTGTGGACTGATGAGGCTGGAGCCTGATCGATCAGTACTATCCCTGATCGGTCTGGTGACCGATCAGGGTCCTCTCTGATCGGTCTGGTGACCGATCAGTAGCTTTAACTTTAATTCAAAATGCGCTGTCAGAGTTCTGATCACGCTATGAACATTAATGATTTCGCTCTGATTTTCTCTGCTATTACTGATGCAAGTTTGATTTTATTTGCTAAGCCTCTGTTAAGTGTGCAGGTGACAGGGATGATTTCAAACATTGAAGGAGAGTCAACTGGGTTCTTTCTATGTATCAGGTTTGGCTGTTTCACTTTCTCAGGTTTCAACGGACGCTGGCGCGAGCTGCAACGGCTGAGAAGCTGATGACCTGGGGCTCGACTGGAGAGGGTTCAGTGAGTCTAGAGGAGGTCAGGGGTAGCTGAGCTGTTGTAGATGAGCAGCTGGGAGCTGCAGAGGAGCGTCTATGACCTGGCGTTGGGCAGCTGGGTTAAGTGTTGGCTGGCGATGAAGAGAGTGGAGAGTTCTCTGTTGCAGCAACACTTGATCATCCTTGAGCAATTGGTGTGAATCTCCTGAAGCAACACTCGAGCATCATTTTGGAGACTGCAGACTTGAGCGCTTGGAAGAGGCAGAGAGCTTGGTGAGTCCAACAGCAAGCAGACACAAAGAGCTGGGAGTTCTTGCATGAGAGTTGTACTGGGAGGAGCTCGGTGAAGAGTTCTTGTGTTCCTTCTATCCAAGTGCTCAGTAAGCCTTCTTGTGTTTCTCTGTGCTTAATTTCATCACTCTGTTGAAACGCTGTGGAGAGGTTACTCCACCGAGATGGAGGTTCCATTCTATCTGGGCTTCACCGGGGCTTGATCTACCGACGATCAAGGGATCACCCTGTTAATGATATGAGAAAAGTGTCCTAAGGCAATCGCCTTATGATTGTAATCATTTATTTTAATAAATAAATATTCACTATTTGAGTATACATGTTTATGTATTTGATTGAGATCTTCAACTCATTTACTGAATGTTCGCAATACAATTCACAGCATGAGAGAATTTGTGATGAATTCACAACTAGTGATTATCTCTATATGTGCAATTGTGAAGTATTGAAATTGTCCATAGTCGAAGAATTGATAAATACAGACACTATCAATTCTATTGAGACTAACATGGGTTATTCTCTAATCAGCTGATTCTCACTGGCTGGTGACATTGGGATTTCCGGAGATAAACATGAATGATAGTTAAGGGAACTTGTTCATTGGAGTGACTGGCTGTAAAACTTCATATGGTAGTCTACATATAGATATGTCAATGAAGTTCTTACTGCAGCTTATGTGTGATGTTCCTTTGACTTGCGGTGTTCAAGTCATCTTGGTCATGGAGGCTTATACTTTGACATCTTAAGCAAGCATCTCCAAGGAGCTGTGGACCCATGATGATTGGGTATAAGCCGAAGTGCCCGAAGATGTTTGAACATCCTACAAAGGATTCACCAATCCTTGCGAGGAGATGTATATCCAAGGCCTATCGTCGGATTGTTACTCGAAGCCTCTGGCCAGAGCATGACATGTTCAGAGTATGAATCTCTTAAACACATGAGACTAATTTGAATCCGTAGGACGATAAAAACGTTACTTGGGCTAGGTGTGACATAGTCAGCCTAGTGGGGACTGACACACATAGACCGTGTCCTGAACCAAGTGGGTATAAGATGGTGAAGGGAATGGGGCACGATTCATTATAGCTGCTGAAGGGTTTTAGAATAGTTTCTGAGGTCAACCGTTGATCTTTCGATTCATTAGGGATCATGATGTACTACTAGGTGCCACTCATGATCGTTCTATAATTGGTTAATTCTAGACGGCCAACATAAATCGAATGTCTATTTAGTCACACGCACTACTAGTAATCCGAGGGATTTAAAACGAGTTGAAAATTAGATTTTCCAATCAGAGAGATTAGGTTTGGTTGAGCCAAACAATTAGTCGAATCTGAATTTTTCAGAGACGCATCGGAAGCGTAAAATTGCTAAGTCTTTTGTAGACTTAATAGATGAATTAAATAAGCTTAATTCATTGGGGCGTGACTTGGTTGGGTCGGCCAAAGAGGGTCTCCACCCTCTTTGCTTGGCCGGCCACAACAAAGGGAGAGAACCAAGTTTTTGGCTCAATTTATAAAATAAACCAAGTGTGGTTTGTTTTATAAAATTATGGATGATATAAATTTTTTATATAATAAACCAAGGTTTGGTTTATTTTTCATGGAAATTAAAATGAACCATGGATTGGTTTATTTTATTTTATAAAATCAATCATGGTTTGAGTTACCATGATAAGAAAATTTATTCCATAAGAAAAAAGAGACTTGGTTGATTTTTATCATGAATTAAAAAATGATAAAACTTGGCATGATGGAATAAGTCATAGAAAATTTATTCCATAAGAAAAAAGAGACTTGGCGGTTGAGAGGCCACTATATACAGGACCCATGGCAAGGCTTGAAAAATAATCGAAGTATACTTGCCTGGCCTCTCTCCCTCTCCTCCCATCTTCCTCTTGGCCGGCCACAAGGTTCTTCTCCCTTCTTCTTGCCGTGAGCACAAGTAGAAGCACCGAGGCGACGAAGTTCTTCTGTTGGGGCAATCTTCCTCTCCATCCATCATCACCTTGGGATTGGGCGCAAGTCATCTTCCTCCTTCTCGCCGGAATTGTGATTCCGGCCGACCTTGGTAGTGAGTTTTTCCGATGTGATTATTTCTCTCTTGGTTTTTCTTGTCGCATTCTCAGAGAATCTAGTAGTTCTCGAGAACACGAAACTCGTGGCTTTGCGAAGTCATCCCGAAGATACTCGCCGTGGACGCGAATAGAGGTAGAGCTTCCGAGGGATGCTTACGGTTGGATCTCGTCCCTTCCTTCGAGTTACGCGAGGTAATAAGTAAATTAGTTTATGTTTCTAAAAATTTTAAATATATGATCATGTCTACACAAGATAATGTTGCATGCTTAGATGTGTGGTTAAATAATTTGAGAAATTATTTATGCTAAACCTTCCGTTGCACGTAATTAATTTTAAAATTACGAACCCGCATCCATGTCAACATGCACCCGGACCCAATAATGGTATCAGAGCCGGTTAGTGTTCGACATAATCATATAATTGTTTTGCGGAAAACTTTGTCATGATCTCAATTTTGGAAAATTTTCCAATTATGGTAAATTTTCGATTTAGGAATTTCAAGGTTTGGAAATCCTCATGAAATTTCGCAAACTTTTGAAATATCTTTGTTTCTGAAATTTTATGATAATTGTGAAAACATTTCATTTTTAGAAACTTTCTAATTTTGGAAATTTTCTATTTTGAAAATTTTCCAATTTTGGAAAAATGTAAATTTTCTTAGTACCAGAAACTTACAATTATTCTGAAAACCTTTTATTTTTGGAAACATTCAATTTATGGAAAGCTCGTAATTTTGGGCACTTTCTTTCAAGAAAGTCTACACAAATTATGGGAATATTAATTGGCATTTAAATTCATAATTGGAAATTAAATTATTTATAAAATTCTTTATTTTGGATTGAGCCTCGGGGAGCCGTCCAATTTAAAGTTGGTTGTTATAATTAAATTTCCTAAATTGAATTTAAGCTGTCAAATGTTTAATTTGGATTGAGCCTCGGGGAGCCGTCCAAATTATATTATCAATAAATTCTTATTTTGGATTGAGCCTCCGAGAGCCGTCCAAATTAAGTTATTGATATTAATTTTCTATAAATAAAATATGTGATCAAATCTTGGAAATTTTTGAGGTGATTCTCAAATGATAAGTTCCTTATTTGATTTATGAGGTGATGCTCTTACATATTATTGTTTCCAAAATTAATTAGGAAAATTATTTCCTATAGAGTATATTTCCGTATAAGATTTTCATGAAAATAATATGTGGTTGAATTAAGGGAATCTGTCTCTTAATTTAATAAGATTTGATTTAGAGAAATCAAAGTCTTAAACATATTATTTCCAAAATTGATTATGATAATTTAGGAAATTGTTTCCCAAAACAATTCCTTGAATAAAGTATGAAATTAGAATTAGGAAATCTGGTTTCTAATTCATTTAATGAGACTTGATAAATTAAGTCACATACAAACTTTATTAAGGAAATCGTTAGAACATGACATAATTATATGTCATGAATGTGCATAAAAGAAAAGGATGAGACCCAAAACCCCTTACAAAATATTAAGGCTAACACCTTCCATTAATATGGTTAGAACCGGAGTTTTGTTTCTCGTTTGGGTTGATGGACACATCCATGCTCGGCTTGAACCTCAACATGTTCAAACCATGGAATTAGTTTATGATTAATATTGTTGGAGTCAGAGGTCAATCCTTAGTTTTGGTTGATGGACACATCCAAGCCTGACTAAACGATTGAATGAGCTCCAACCATATTAAAATTATTTCTTGATTAATAGGTCAGCCTTAAGCTCGAAGCATCGATTTGTTGTGCCACAGCCAAGGTCGATGTAAAGAGAGGTGCAGTTGGGTGCTATGTATATTGTTGCATACTTGTTAATGAGTTAACAACCCAATGATTTATGCAAACATTCAATTAGTTGATAGCATAATGTGATAGTTACATATGTATAATATGTAATCGGTATAATTACCTACCTTCATAGCTAAGAATAACTTGATGGACTCTAGCCATGGTTTTTCTTATCTATGGTTGGATATAAACCTATTTGGAGATGTTCCTACGATCTCCCGAATTGATAAAAAAGGTTATTCAATTCAAAAAATAAATAGGATTTAATTAATGTATATTGATGCATTCTTTATCATTCTCATCACATAACTTCAATTTGTATTTCTAGGATAATCACCTGATCATGTTTCTCTGAATTTGCGTTCCATTTTGGACACCAATAAGTTAACTAAGGCCAAAAGGATTAAAAAGGTACCAAAAGGCACTTGCCATCATTGCGGCAAGGAGGGCCATTGGCGAAGAATCTGCAAGGTTTATCTTGAGTCCTTAAAGAAGAAGGCATCTGATGCCCCATCCGGTGACGTTTTCAAAATCGAAGATAGCAACAAACGTGCTCGAATAGATAATCAAATAGACTCCTATATGTGGCATTATCGTCTTGGCCATGTAAGCAAGAAACGCATGACCAAATGACACCGATGTGGAATTCTGGAATCATTTGAACCTGGTTCATTTGATACATGCGAATCATGCTTAAAAGGCAAGATGACCAAATTACCCTTTTCCGAAAAAGGTAAACCAGTGGGAGAATTGCTTGGACTAATACATATTGATGTATGTGGACCAATGTCAACTCTTGCACAAGGAGGCTATAGCTACTTCATTACCTTTATCGATGATCACTCACGATGCGGGTATGCATTCTTAAGGAAACACAAATCTGAAGCTTTTGAGAAATTCAAAGAGTTCAAAAGTGAAGTAGAGAAATAGCTTAGCAAAAGTATTAAGATACTTCGATCCGATCGGGGTGGTGAATACTTAAGAGTTTCAAGATTATCTTAGGGACAATGGGATATTGTCTTAATGGACTCCGTCATATGGACCACAGCATAATGGTGTATCTGAGAGGCGTAACCAAACCTTGATGGACATGGTTAAGATCTATGATGAATCATGCAACTCTTCCAAAATCCTTTTGGGGCTATGCGCTCAAGACAGCTGTTTACTTACTAAACAGAGTCCCGACCAAGGTAGTCTCTACTACTCCATATGAGATGTGGAATAGTAAGAAACCTCATTTATCTCACCTAAAGATATGAGGTTGTCCTGCTTATGTAAAGCGGACTGTATCAGACAAATTGGATGCCAAGTCTGATAAATGTCTATTTATTGGATACCCTAAGGAAATGAAAGGTTACCAATTCTATCATCCCTTGGAACAAAAGGTGTTTGTTTCAAGGCATGCTGTATTTCTAGAAAAAAAATTTCTTTTACAAGAAAACAGTGGGAGTAGCATTGAACTTGAAGAAGTTCAAGAAACTCCAATAGACATTACAGAGACACCTAGTCTAGACCCACAACCAATAACTCATAATGATGAGCTATCAGTTGAACCTAAAACAACACCACTTCTTCGTAGGTCTGATAGGACACGTAATATTCCAGAGAGATATGGATTTCTCATAAGTGAATCGAACGATGTGTTACTCATTAACGATGACGAACCTATCAGTTATGAAGATGTTCCGAAAAATTCAGAAAGGGGTAAATGGCTTGAAGCCATGAAGTCGGAAATGGATTCCATGTACAAAAATCAAGTATGGGACTTGGTTAACCCACCTGAAGGGATTAAGTCCATAGGCTGCAAGTGGGTTTTCAAGAAGAAAAATGACATGGAAAGTAATATTGTTACCTTTAAGGCTAGATTAGTAGCAAAAGGATATCGTCAAAAACAAGGAATTGATTATGACGAAACTTATTCGCCAGTAGCTATACTTAAATCCATTCGGATGCTCCTGGCCATAGCAGCTCATTATAATTATGAGATATGGCAAATGGATGTGAAAACAGCTTTCCTTAATGGAATCCTGCTTGAGGATGTATACATGATACAACCTGAAGGTTTCACATCGGTTAATAAAACCAAAGTATGCAAGCTTCGACGATCCATATATAGACTAAAGCAAGCATCCAGGAGCTGGAACATCCGTTTTGATGAGACAATCAAAGAGTTTGATTTCTCACAAAATCCTGATGAACCTTGTGGTAGAACAAGGTTAGTGGGAGTGCAGTCGTATTCCTAGTGTTATATGTCGATGACATATTACTTATAGGAAATGATATATCAGTCTTACAGTCAGTTAAAATTTGGTTGTCCAAAACTCTGTCCATAAAAGACCTGGGAGAAGCAACCTATATCCTTGGGATTAGAATCTATATAGATAGATCAAAATGGTTGCTTGGTCTTTCACAGTCTACATATATAGACCGAGTGCTAGAAAGGTTTACCATGTCGGAATCCAAGAAAAGTTACCTTCCCATCAGGCATGAGATCAACCTTTCGAAGTCTATGTGTCCGCGCACAGAAGACGAGAGGATTTGCATGAATAAGATTCCTTATGCATCCGCGATAGGATCTATCATGTATGCTATGTTATGTACTAGGCCCGATGTATCGTATGCTCTGAGCGTCACAAGCAGATACCAGTTTGATCCAGGAATGGATCATTGGGCGGCTGTCAAGACAATCCTCAAGTACTTTAGAAACACTAAGGATGTGTTCCTAATATATGGAGAAGGTGATATGGTAATACGTGGGTATACAGATGTCAGTTTCCAGACAGATAAGGATGACTCCAAATCTCAGTCCGGATACGTATTTATTTTGAATAGAGGCACAATAAGTTGGAAGAGTTCCAAGCGAGACACCGTAGCGGATTCTACCACGGAAGCGGAATATATATTGCAGCTTCGGAAGCAGCAAAGGAAGCAGTCTGGATCAAGAAGTTTGTCTTAGAACTTGGTGTGGTTCCAACCATTGATGAAGCAATACTAGTTTACTGCGACAACAATGGAGCTATTGCACAAGCGAAGGAACCAAGGTCTCATAAGCGATCCAAACATGTGCTTCGCCGCTATCATCTGATCAGAGAGATTATAAGTAGGAATGATATACAAATTGAGAAAATTCCCACTGAAAGGAATTTAGCGGATCCTTTAACTAAGGCCTTGCCTCAAAGCAAGTTGGAGGGTCATGGTAGAGCCTGTGGTATTGGGTACCGTAGCGATTGGCATTAGGCCAAGTGGGTGTTTGTTAGTGATATGAGAAAAGTGTCCTAAGGCAATCACCTTATGATTGTAATCATTTATTTTAATAAATGAATATTCACTATTTGAGTATACATGCTTATGTATTTGATTGAGATCTTAAACTCATTTACTGAATGTCCACAATACAATTCACAGCATGAGAGAATTTGTGATGAATTCACAACTAGTGATTATCTCTACATGTGCAATTGTGAAGTATTGAAATTGTCCCTAGTCGATGAATTGATAAATACGGACACTATCAATTCTGTTGAGACTAGCATGAGTTATTCTCTAATCAGCTGATTCTCACTGGCTAGTGACATTGGGATGTCCGGAGATAAACATGAATGCTAGTTAAGGGAACTAGTTCATTGGAGTGACTGGCTGTAAAACTTCATATGGTAATCTACATATAGATATGTCAATGAAGTTCTTACTGCAGCTTAAGTGCGGAGTTGCTTTGACTTGCGGTGTTTAAGTCATCTTGGTCATGGAGACTTATACTTTGACATCATAAGCAAGCATCTCCATGGTGGTGTGGACCCAGGATGATTGGGTATAAGCCGAAGTGGCCGAAGATGTTTGAACAGCCTACAAAGGATTCACCACTCCTTGCGAGGAGATGTATACCCAAGGCCATTCGTCAGATTGTTACTCGAAGCCTCTGGCCAGGGCATGTCATGTTCAAAGTATGAATCTCTTAAATACATGAGAGTAATTTGAATCCGTAGGACGAGAAAACGTTACTTGGGCTAGGTGTGACGTAGTCAGCCTAGTGGGGACTGACACACATAGACTGTGTCCTGAACAATGTGGGTATATGATGGTGAAGGGAATGGGGCACGATTCATTATAGCTGCTAAAGGGTTTCAGAATAGTTTCTGAGGTCAACCGTTGATCTTTCGATTAATTGGGGATCATGATGTACTACTAGGTGTCACTCATGATCGTTCTATAATTGGTTAATTATAGACGGCCAACATAAATCGAAAGCCTATTTAGTCACATGCACTACGAGATATCTGAGGGATTTAAAACGAGTTAAAAATTAGATTTTCCAATCAAGAGAGATTAAGTTTGGTTGAGCCAAACGATAAGTCGAATCTGAATTTTTCACAGACGCATCGGAAGCGTAAAATTGCTAAGTCTTTTGAAGACTTAATAGATGAATTAAATAAGTTTAATTCATTGGGGCGTGACTTGATTGGGCCAGCCAAAGAGGGTCTCCACCCTCTTTGCTTGGTCGCCCACAACAAAGGGAGAGAACCAAGTTTTTGGCTCAATTTATAAAATAAACCAAGTGTGGTTTGTTTTATAAAATTATGGATGATATAAATTTTTTATATAATAAACCAAGGTTTGGTTTATTTTTCATAGAAATTAAAATGAACCATGGATTGGATTATTTTATTTTATAAAATCAATCATGGATTGATTTACTATGATAAGAAAATTTATTCCATAAGAAAAAAGAGACTTGGTTGATTTTATCATGAATTAAAAAATGATAAAACTTGGCATGATGGAATAAGTTATAGAAAATTTATTCCATAAGAAAAAAGAGACTTGGCGGTTGAGAGGGTACTATATAAAGGACCCAAGGCAAGGCTTGAAAAATAATCGAAGTATTCTTGCCTGGCCTCTCTCCCTCTCCTCCCTTCTTCCTCTTGGCCGGCCACAAGGTTCTTCTCCCTTCTTCTTGCCGTGAGCACAAGGAGAAGCACCGAGGCGTCGAAGTTCTTCCGTTGGGACGATCATCCTCTCTAGCCATCATCACCTTGGGATTGGGTGCAAGTCATCTTCCTCGTTCTCGTCGAAATTGTGATTCCGGCCGACCTTGGTAGTGAGTTTTTCCGATGTGATTATTTCTCTCTTGGTTTTTCTTGTCACGTTCTCGGAGAATCTAGTAGTTCTCGAGTACACGAAACTTGTGACTTTACAAAGTTATCCCGAAGATACTCGGCGTGGACGCGAATAGAGGCGGAGCTTCCGAGGGACGCTTACGGTTGGATCTCGTCCCTTTCTTCGAGTTACGCGAGGTAATAAGTAAATTAGTTTATGTTTCTGCAAAATTTTAAATATATGATCATGTCTACACAAGATAAAGTTGCATGCTTAGATGTGTGGTTAAATAATTTGAGAAAATATTTATGCTAAACCTTCCGCTGCACGTAATTAATTTTAAAATTACGAACACACATCCATGTCAACATGCACCCGGACCCAACACGCCCACCTTATGGGCACACCATGGAGTAGGGGCAAATTATCTCCGAACCTTGTACATCGCCGTGTTAGCGATTTGGTTTGTGTTTCATTTCTGCATCTGTATTCTTGCTTGTTTGCTTCATCTATTGCTAACCGTCAAGTGCAGAAAAACCTAAAAGAGCAAAAGATTGTGTCTGGCTATATTCACCCCCCCCCCCCTTCTCTAGCAATCCAAGCACCAATAAGTGGTATCAGAGCTTGGGGCTCTGTTCAAGCGGCTTAACATCCGAGAGCTAACAACGATGGCTTTGAGAGAAGGATTTAGCACCACCCGACCTCCCTTCTTCAACGGATCCGATTTTCAATATTGGAGGTCTCGCATGGAGTACTACCTCAAGACGAACATCTCCATCTGGTTCGCTGTCAAGGAGGGTTTTTCCCCTCCAAAGGATAATGAAGGAAAAGAGCTCGACTTCTCAAGGTGGTCGGCTGAGCAAGTCCGGAAGGGAGAAGCCGATGCTAAAGCCGTGGTCACCTTGCAATGTGGGATGACCAAGGACCAACTAATCAATGTTGGTCCCTTCACAAGTGCGAAAGACCTATAGAGCAAGCTCATTGAGCTCCATGAAGGAACGCATGAAACCTGGATAGCTAAGAAGGACCTCCTTCTCAGCCAACTTCAAAAGTTGTCCATGGAAGAAGATGAAACTGTAAGTATACTCCATGGACGATTCAAAGAGATCCTCAATGGCCTACACTCCATAAATGAGAAGGTAGAGAACCGAGATCTTATGAGGTATGTTCTTAAAGTCTTCCCTAGGAATGCCTTATGGTCATCCATGGTGGATGCTTACAAGGTTTGCAAGGACTTTTCAATTATTAAGTTAGAAGATCTATTTTGTGAAATGGAACTACATGAGCTCTCTAACCTAAGCCCAAAGGAGAAAGGGTTTGCTTTTGTGGCAGATGACAGGAAGAAGAAAAAGAAGGAGAAGAAGAAGGAGGAGGAGGAAAGTTACTGTCACATGGCTTTCATGGCCATAGAGGATTCAAATGATGAAAGGAGTGATACCGAATCAAGGGACTCCTCAACCGCACCTTCATCATCTTCGGATGATAAAGAGGTAATTTCTCCCGAGTTAGACAAATGTTATAGAGCAATAGCATGCCTAACTAAGTTGCTTAAAAAATCTAAGAACAAGGTCAAACTATTGATATTGGAAGTAGAACAATTAAAATCCTCTAGGATTGAGGATATTAATGATTTACATGAAGAATCCCTTAAGGATGAAAACAAGACCCTAAGGAGCGAAGTTGAAAATCTCAAAAATATTCTTGAAAAGTTTTCAACTAGCTCTAAAACATTAGACATGGTACTAAATTCCCAAAGGGCGGTTTACAACAAGGCCGATATAGGTTACTAACCTAAGGAACCAACCTTTGTATCATTAATGTCAAGAACCCAAGTTAGATCACCTAATGATTCTAGGGTTCAAAAAGTTCAAAAGAGATTGACTAAGGCATGGGTGCCAAAATCCTTCATTGAAGGTTCTTTAGGTCCCAAAATTTGGGTACCTAAAACCTCTATCTTTAGAATTGTATAGCATTATTTGAGGAGGAGTATCTATCAACATGGGTTGTTGATATTTGGTACTCCAAACACAATTATAAGGTTATACTCATGAATGTAGAGATTTATGGAATTTCACTTGGGCAGTAAAAAAATCTTTCATGATAGTGTATCCATGCACAAGGTCAAACTAGTTTCAAAATAGATCAACAAAAACTATTACATGGATGGTTTAGAATAACACATAACTTGCTCTTGCCATGGATTGCTTAGGATAATTAGTTTTATTGTTGCAATTCATGTTTTACTGCAATTTATGGTTTATGAAATGTCTTATCTCAAGTCTAAGGAGTCTATTTTCTTGTATGTGTCATAGAACATGAATGCATGCCAAAGAACAAGTATGGACACATGAATTAGTAATGATTCAAAGATCACTATGAAAATTTCACCATACATCATTAGACAAAGAACATGAACTTAAGTTCTATGTCTTAGTTATTCAAACCTGATATTTTTCATATGCCTAATACTAAGTGGATTATCAAGTTTGGGTTATCATATGCCTAATACTTAGTTGTTCAGGACCTAAGAGTAACTTGGATTATCAAGATTGTTTGGAATAAACATGATCATACTTGGAACATTTTGATTCACACCTGATCATTCCAAGAACATACTTGAAACATAATTGATCATTCATTGAAATTGACACAAACCTATTTTTAGTATCTTTTTAATCCATAGAAATTCTTGAGTCTTGATATGAAATAAAGTTTAATTAAGGGACCCAAATCATGATGTTTATTTTGGTTAAGAGAAATGAGTTTTGTTTAATGGAACCCTGTTAGGGGTAAAATCTGATTGTATTAGGGATTATAGATGAAACAAACATGTTTCTGAAACTAATCAATTTCAACAAACTCTCTGTATCACACCTGATCGGTCCACCGACCGATCATAACTCTCCCTGATCAGTCTGGTGACCGATCATATTAGGAAATTCTCTGATTGGGTCAAAAACTTCTCAGTCTGATCCCCTTTCACCAAATTGTATCAGATTACTTGATCATATTGAGACAAACAAATTTGATACACACCAATTACAATTGGAACATACTAATTACACTTGGAACGAAAGTTAATACTGATTCGATACAACCCCGTGTCAGAATTTTTGAAATTCATATGAACGAGTTGTTTGAATCATGACTCTTGATCCTTGATCTCTTGTTCCTTGATGAGGAGTAACTGTTAGTTAAGAAACTGATGTCGTGTTTCAGGAATTTTTCTGAAATACCTATTGTCTACCCCGTATGGTCGGATGAGTTTTGGGAATTCCAATTGTTAATGCAGTCTAATCTTGAACGAATCATGAGTTACAGAAATTTTTCTGAAAACTAATCGTCCATAGATAAATCAGATATTTTTCTGTATCAATCATCAGTATGATGAAGCTGCATTACTACTGGTCATATGAAACATATACATGTTTGACCATGATATTATTCGGTATATGTTTTCATGTGCAATTCATAATTTCCTTTAATCATTTTGGGTTTGGTGAGAGACCCTCGGTTAAGGGGGAGGTATGATAAAACTTAATAACCACACCCTTTTCGATGTTTGACAAAGGGGGAGAAAATGGTTGATTAAGTTCAGGGGTAATTATTGTAGGGGTAGGATCTTGATTCCCTTATGATAATTAAATTGACTTCAATTGATCTAATAGCTAAACTTAAATCGGGGTTGTCAAACAATAAAAGGGGGAGATTGTTGATGCAGTCTGGTCCGATTGTTATTTTGGTGTTGACAACGATTTAAGTTTGGTTGAATGAATTTGGATTAAGTCCAAGTGGATCTGGGAGATCGCACGGTGGCATGGGAAAAGACCTAGAAGGACTAGGCACACCTAGTGGGATTAGGTGAAGTCCAGGTGGATATGGGAGATCGCACGCTGGCATGAGAAAAGACCTAGTGGGACTAGGCACACCCAGTGGGACTATGTGGAAAAGACCTAGTGGGACTTGGCACACCTAGTGGACTAGGTGAGGTGGAAAAGACCTAGTGGGACAAGGCACACCTAGTGGGACTAGGTGAAGTGAAAAAGACCTAGTGGGACTAGGCACACCTAGTGGGACTAGGTGAAATCCTGGTCAGTGAAGCCAGGTCCTAAATTGGGAAGCTAGGTTGAATGAAATCCTGGTGAGTGTAGTCAGGTCCTAGCTTGGGAAGCTAGGTTGAATGAAGTCCCGGTGAGTGTGTTAGTGATATGAGAGAAGTGTCCTAAGGCAATCGCCTTATGATTGTAATCATTTATTTTAATAAATGAATATTCACTATTTGAGTATACATGTTTGTGTATTTGATTGAGATCTTAAACTCATTTACTGAATGCCCGCAATATAATTCACAGCATGAGAGAATTTGTGATGAATTCACAACTAGTGATTTTCTCTACATGTGCAATTGTGAAGTATTGAAATTGTCCCTAATCAATGAATTGATAAATACGGACACTATCAATTCTGTAGAGACTAGCATGGGTTATTCTCTAATCAGCTGATTCTCACTGGCTGGTGACATTGAGATGTCCGGAGATAATCATGAATGCGAGTTAAGGGAACTAGTTCTTTGGAGTGACTGGCTGTAAAACTTCATATGGTAGTCTACATATAGATATGTCAGTGAAGTTCTTACTGCAGCATAAGTGCGATGTTCCTTTGACTTGCGGTGTTCAAGTCATCTTGGTCATGGAGACTTATACTTTGACATCATAAGCAAGCATCTCCAAGGAGGTGTGGACCCAGGATGATTGGGTATAAGCCGAAGTGCCCGAAGATGTTTCAACAGCCTACAAAGGATTCACCACTCCGTGCGAGGAGATGTATACCCGAGGCCTATCGTCGGATTGTTACTCGAAGCCTCTGGCCAGAGCATGACATGTTCAGATTATGAATCTCTTAAATACATGAGAGTAATTAGAATCCGTAGGACGAGAAAATGTTACCTGGGCTAGGTGTAACGTAGTCAGCCTTGTGGGGACTGACACACATAGACCATGTCCTGAACCAAGTGGGTATAAGATGGTGAAGGGAATGGGGCACGATTCATTATTGCTGCTGAAGGGTTTCAGAATTGTTTCTGAGGTCAACCGTTGATCTTTCGATTAATTGGGGATCATGATGTACTACTAGGTGCCACTCATGATCGTTCTATAATTAATTGATTAATTATAGACGGCCAATCCGAGGGATTTAAAATGAGTTGAAAATTGGATTTTCCAATCAAGAGAGATTAAGTTTGGTTGAGCCAAACGATAAGTCGAATCTGAATTTATCAGACACACATCGGAAGCGTAAAACGGCTAAGTCTTTTGAAGACTTAATAGATGAATTAAATAAGTTTAATTCATTGGGGTTTGGCTTGGATGGGCCGGCCAAAGAGGGCCTCCATCCTCTTTGCTTGGCCCGCCACAACAAAGGGAGAGAACCAAGTTTTTGGTTCAATTTATCAAATAAACCAAGTGTAGTTTGTTTTATAAAATTATGGATGATATAAATTTTTATATAATAAACCAAGGTTTGGTTTATTTTTCATGGAAATTAAAATGAACCATAGATTGGTTTATTTTATAAAATCAATCATGGATTGATTTACCATGATAAGGAAATTTATTCCATAGGAGAGAAGAGACTTGATTGATTTTTTATCATGAATTAAAATATGATTTTAACCATGATATAAAATCAAACTTGGCATGATGGAATAAGTTATTCCATATTTGAGAGGCTTAATGGTTGAGAGGCCACTATAAAGGACCCAAGGCAAGGCTTGGGTGATAATTATAGAGATGAAGGCATAGGCTCTCTCCCTCTCTTTCTCTCCTTCTCTTCTCCTCTTCTTGCCGTGTGCCAACCAGCCCCAAGAAGGAGCACCAGCCGGCCATCATTTTGTGGTTAGTCTTCCAACTTCTCTCATGGTTTTTCTTGTCGCGTTGTGGGAGAATCTAGTAGTTCTCGAGAAAACGAAACTCGTGGCTTTGCGAAGTCATCCCAAAGATACTCGCCGTGTACGCGAATAGAGGCGGAGCTTCCAAGGACGCTTACGGTTGGATCTCGTCCCTTCCTTCGAGTTACGCAAGGTAATACGTAAATTAGTTTATGTTTCTGTAAAATTTCAAATATATGATCATGTCTACACAAGATAAAATTGCGTGCTTAGATGTGTGGTTAAATGATTTAGAGAAATTATTTATGCTAAACCTTCCGCTGTACGTAATTAATTTTAAAATTACGAACTGTTGGGACCGGGTGCATGTTGACATGGATACGGGTTCGTAATTTTAAAAATAATTATGTGCAGCGGAAGAATTAGCATAAATAATTTCTCAAATTATTTTAACCACGTATCTAGCATGCAACCTTATGATGTGTGGACATGATCATAAATTAAAATTTTCCAGAAAGTAAACTAATTTACTCAATACCTCCCGTAACTCGAAGTAAGGGACGAGATCCAACCGTAGCGTCCCTTGGAAGCTCCGCCTCTATTCGCATCCACGCCGAGTTCTCTTTGAGATGACTTCGCAAAGCCACGAGTTTCGTGCCGACAAGAACTACTAGATTCTCCAAAGGCACGACAAGAATATCAAGAGAGAGAGATGGAAAACTAACCACCAAGTAACGGAATCAAGATTCCGTGGGAAGGAAGGAGTCGCGACCCGCTTCTTCTTCTTCTTCGACGCCTTCTTGGTGGAGTTGGCTCGCGGCAACCCTTGGAGTAACCTCTAGGGTCGGCGCCCACTTGGAGAGGGAGAGGGAGAGAAGGAGAGGAAGAGAGGCTTGCTACTTGATCTCTTGATTGGAATTCAAGCCTTGCCTTGGTTCCTTTATATAGTAGCCTCTCCATTGTCAAGTCTCCCCTTTAACGGAATAAATTTTCATAAGAAATTTATCTTATAAATTTTCCTATGAATTATTCCGTTATGCCAAGTTTTATTATAACTAACTTTATAATAAAAACAAACACATCTCCCCTTTTATTATGGAATAAATTTTCACAAAAAATTTATTATTTAAATTTTTCTTATCATGGAAAAATCAATTCATAATTGATTTTATAAAATAAAATAAACCAATCCAAGGTTTATTTTAATTTCCATGAAAATAAATCTCTTTATATAAATTTATTTATCCATAATTTTATAAAACAAATCGCGCTTGATTTATTTTATAATTTAAACCAAATAAATTGGTTTCCCTCCTTGTTGTGGCCGGCCAAACCAAAGAGGGTGGGGACTCTCTTTGGCCGGCCAAACCAAGCCGCCTCCTCGCGAATTAAACTCATTTAATTCGTCCAATAAGCCTTCAAAAGACTTAGCCATTTTAAGCTTCCGATGCGCCTCTGATAAATTCATATTCGACTTATTTCTCTTGATCGGAAAATCTAATTTTCAACTCGTTTTAAATCTCTCGGATTACTCGTAGTGCGTGTGACTAAATAGGCTTTCGATTTATGTTGGCCGTCTATAATCAACCAATTATAGAACGATCATGAGTGGCATCTAGTAGTACATCATGACCCCCAATTAATCGAAAGATCAACGGTTGACCTTAGAAATAATTCTGAAACCCTTCAGCAACTCTAATGAATCGTGTCTCATTCCCTTCACCATCTTATACCCACTTGGTTCAGGACACGGTCTATTTGTGTCAGTCCCCACTAGGCTGACTACGTCACACCTAGCCCATGTAATGTCTTTCTCGTCCAACGGATTCTAATTACTCTCATGTTTCCCAGAGATTCATACTCGAAACATGTTATGCTCTGGCAGAGGCTTCGAGTAATAATCCGACGATAGGCCTTGGGTATACATCTCCTCGCAAGGAGTGGTGAATCCTTTGTAGACTGTTCAAACTTCTTCGGGCACTTCGGCTTATACCCAACCATCCTAGGTCCACACCTCCTTAGAGATGCTTGCTTAAGATGTCAAAGTATAAGTCTCCATGACCAAGATAACTTGAACACCGCAAGTCAAAGGAACATCGCACTTAAGCTGCAGTAAGAACTTTCATTGACATATCTATATGTAAATTACCATAAGAAGTTTTACAGCTAGTCACTCCAATGAACTAGTTCCCTTAACTAGCATCCATGTTTATCTCCGGACATCCCAATGTCACCAGCCAGTGAGAATCAGCTGATTAGAGAATAACCCATGCTAGTCTCAACAGAATTGACAGTGTCCATATTTATCAATTCATCGACTAGGGACAATTTCAATACTTCACAATAGCACATGTAGAGATAATCACTAGTTGTGAATTCATCACAAATTCTCTCATGCTGTAAATTGTATTGGGAACATTCAGTAAATGAGTTTAAGATCCCAATCAAATACACAAACATGTATACTCAAATAGTGAATATTCATTTATTAAAATAAATGTTTACAATCATAAGGCGATTGCCTTAGGACACTTCTCTCATATTACTAACAAACTCCCACTTGGCCTAATGCCAATCGCTACGGTATCCAATACCACAGGCTCTAACATGACCCTCAAACTTGCTCTGAGGCAAGGCCTTAGTTAAAGGATCCACTAAATTCTTTTTAGTGGGTATTTTCTCAATTTGTATATCATTCCTACTTATAATCTCTCTGATCAGATGACAGGGGCGAAGCACGTGTTTGGATCGCTGATGAGACCTTGGTTCCTTTTCTTGTGCAATAGCTCCACTGTTGTCGCAGTAAACCTACACTGCTTCATTAATGGTTGGAACCACACCAAGTTCGGAGACAAAATTCTTGATCCAGACTGCTTCCTTTGCTGCTTCTGAAGCTGCGATATATTCCGCTTCCGTGGTAGAATCCGCTACGATGTCTTGTTTGGAACTCTTCCAACTTATTGCGCCTCCATTCAAAGTAAATACGTATCCAGACTGAGATTTGGAGTCATCCTTATCTGTCTGGATACTGGCATCTGTATACCCACGTATTACCATATCTCCTTCTCCAAATATTAGGAACACATCCTTAGTTCTTCTTAAGTACTTAAGGATTGTCTTGACAGCCGCCCAATGATCCATTCCTGGATCAGACTGGTATCTGCTCGTGACGCTCAGAGCATACGATACATCGGGCCTAGTACATAACATAGCATACATGATAGATCCTATCGCGGATGCATAAGGAATCTTATTCATGCAAATCCTCTCGTCTTCTGTGCACGGACACATAGACTTTGAAAGGTTGATCCCATACCTGATGGGAAGGTAACCTTTCATGGATTCCTACATGCTAAACCTTTTTAGCACTCGGTCTATATATGTAGACTGCAAAAGACTAAGCAACCGTTTTGATCTATCTCTATAGATTCTAACCCCAAGGATATAGGTTGCTTCTCCCAGGTCTTTCATGGAGAAAGTTTTGGACAACCAAATTTTAACTGATTGTAAGACTGATATATCGTTTCCTATAAGCAATATGTCATCGACATATAATACTAGGAATACGACTGCACTCCCACTAACCTTCTTGTACACACAAGGTTCGTCAGGATTTTGTGAGAAATCAAACTCTTTGATTGTCTCATCAAAACGGATGTTCCAGCTCCTGGATGCTTGCTTCAGTCCATATATGGATCGCCGAAGCTTGCATATTTTGGTTTTATCAACCGAAGTGAAACCTTCAGGTTGTATCATGTATACATCCTCAAGCAGGTTTCCGTTAAGGAAAGCTATTTTCACATCCATTTGTCATATCTCATAATCATAATGAGCTCCTATGGCCAGGAGCATCCGAATGGATTTAAGCATAGCTACTGGCGAATAGGTTTCGTCATAATCAATTCCTTGTTTCTGACGATATCCTTTTGCCACTAATCTAGCCTTAAAGGTAACAACATTACCTTCCATGTCGGTTTTCTTCTTGAAAACCCACTTGCACCCAATGGGCTTAATCCCTTCAAGTGGGTTAACCAAGTCCCATACTTGATTTTCGTACATGGAATCCATTTCTGACTTTATGGCTTCAAGTCATTTGTCCCTTTCTGAACTTTTCATAACATCATCATAACTGATAGGTTCGTCATCGCTTATGAGTAACACGTCGTTCGATTCACTTATGAGAAATCCGTATCTCTCTGGAATATTGCGTGTCCTATCAGACCTACGAAGAGGTGGTGTTGTTTTAGGTTCAACTGATAGCTCATCATTATGAGTTATTGGTTTGTGGGTCTAGACTAGGTGTCTCTGGTAATGTCTATTGGAGTTTCATTGAACTTCATCAAGTTCAATGCCACTCCCACTGTTTTCTTGTAAAAGAATTGCCTTTGAAACAAACACCTTTTGTTCCAAGGGATGATAGAATTGGTAACCCTTCGTTTCCTTAGGGTATCCAATAAATAGACATTTATCAGACTTAGCATCCAATTTGTCTGATACAGTCCGCTTCACATAAGCAGGACAACCCCATATCTTAAGGTGAGTTAAGTGAGGTTTCTTACTATTCCATGTCTCATATGGAGTAGTAGAGACTACCTTGGTCGGGACTCTGTTTAGCAAGTAAACAGCTGTCTTAAGTGCATAGCCCCAAAAGGACTTTGGAAGAGTTGCATGATTCATCATGGATCTAACCATGTCCATCAAGGTTCGGTTACGCCTCTCAGATACACCATTATGCTGTGGTGTATACGGCGGAGTCCATTGAGACAATATCCCATTGTCCCTAAGATAATCTTGAAACTCTTGACTTAAGTATTCACCACCCCGATCGGATCGAAGTATCTTAATACTTTTGCCAAGCTGTTTCTCTACTTCATTTCTGAACTCTTTGAATTTCTCAAAAGCTTCAGATTTGTGTTTCATCAAGAACACATACCCGAATCGTGAGTGATCATCGATAAAGGTAATGAAGTAGCTATAGCCTCCTTGTGCAAGAGTTGACATTGGTCCACATACATCAGTATGTATTAGACCAAGCAATTCTCCCACTGGATTACCTTTTCCGGAAAAGGGTAATTTGGTCATCTTGCCTTTTAAGCATGATTCGCATGTATCAAATGAACCGGGTTCAAATGATTCCAGAATTCCACATCGGTGTAATTTGGTCATGCGTTTCTTACTTACATGGCCAAGACGACAATGCCACGTATAGGAGTCTATTCGATTATCTATTCGAGCACGTTTGTTGCTAACTTCGATATTGAAAACGTCACCGGATAAATCTAACGTGTAGATACCATTGCACAAAGTTCCATCCCATAAAGAACGCCATTTAAAGTTATGTAATAANAACCCTAACCTTCTTAACTTTGGACCTCTTATCCTTAGTTAAGACTTTCTTCTTGCTTTTAAATGACATCCTCTTGCCATTTTTGGACTTCCCCTCCTTGCCATAGTTATATGCTACCCTAGCATATTTCTTTTCATTGGCATCGGAGAACTTAGATCGGTATCCTAGACCCGATCTATCACTATTGGATTTTTGACTACCCAACCCCATACCTAAACCTTTAAATCTAACAGTGAATATATCTAGGGTTTTCTCTATTTCTTCAAGTCTTGCCCTCAAAACTTGATTTTCCAACTCTAGAGATCTAACCATATAGTCAACATGTCCACCTTGGACATTCCTAGACCTACCCGTCTTCCTAGGCATATGTCTCCCTTCTTAGGATTTGTGCCTTGATCATTAACCACCTTCCTTCCCTTAGGCATGGTAGTTTGGGTCTGTCTTGGTCTAGCTTTGGGTAATGATTTCTTAGAATTATCTACCTTATTAACCCTATTCCTATCATTATACATAAATCCATGATTATTCTTAATAAGCATATAAGAATTGGAAATTGGATTTAACTTTAAATAAGGGATTACCTTCCCTTTTACCTTTGAAGTTCCCCTTGACTTGAGCTCCTCTTCTTTTCCAATTTCATTAAGTGTGTCAGTTTCTTGATTTCTCCTTTCTTTGGGCACTTGGTGTGATAGTGTTCATGCTCACCACACGTGAAGCAAATTATATGCTTCTTATCCTTCTTTGTTTCATCCCTACAACTCATGTTAGTTTTCAAATTATTTGAATTGAGTTTAGGGTTTACCTCATTTTTCTTACCCAATGGACACTTGTCCTTGTAGTGTCCCTTTTGATTGCACCCAAAGCAAATTATGTGATCTTTTGACTTTGCTTTGATGGAGGTGGAAGCTTCTTCTTGCTCCAACATTGAGGATGGTCTCTCCTCCCCCTCAATCCTTGAAGTGGAGACATCTTCTATTTCTTCCTCACTTGAGGATGTGGACGATTCCACTTTCTCCTCCTCTTCGGATGTTAAACTTGATTCACCTTCCGATTGGTCCTTTTCCTTCTCTTGAACCGATGACCCCTTTTCCTTGGGCTCCTCTTCTCCTTGTTTTTGTGTCGAATTTTCATGTAGAGCTATCACCTTTCTACATAGCTCATATACATTCTTGTATTCTCCTATATTTGACACGATATATGGAGGTAATAAATTTAATACAATTCTAGTTACCTCCTTATCCGCCTCCGTTTCCTCCGTTTGATCCTTGGTCCAATACCGAAGCCGAAGGCATTTTCCCTTCTTGTCCATTGGAGCATCAAATGGAACTTCCAATGCGGTCCAATGGTCCCAATCCATTTGGAACCATGTCTCCAACCGCTTCCTCCAATACTCAAAGTTATCTCGATCATATGGAGGTGGGATCCAAGTATCCCATCCAAGCGAACCTTCCAAATCCATCTTCCTCTAGCACCTTTTGCTCTCCCGGCGGTTAGTCCGTAAACGAGCAATCCCGGCTCTGATACCACTTGTTGGGACCTTATCGTTTGCTAGAGGGGGGTGAATAACAACTTTTCGATGTTGTCTTCCTACAATGGTTAGCAAGTGCAAGCGGAAATCTCAAATCTAAACTAAACAATGATAACACATCACCTTTACGTGGTTCGGAGATGAAACTCCTACTCCACGGCTGTTTGTAAGGTGGACGATCCCGATCCGTCGGTGGATGGCTTCCTAGAAGACCTCCGACTAGCTCGTGTAGCTCCTTGTGAGTGGAGAAACCTCGTCACAACCCGCAACACTCTTCTAAGCACTTAGACTACTAATTGGCCTTTAACCAAAGCCAATTTCGTCAAGAAGTTTAAGCCAAAACTGAGCCCCTTTAAATAGTGCTTAAGGCTGAAAAGACCGTTATCAGTCAACTGGTCAAGCACCAGTCGACTGGTCCCACTCAGATTCGAACGTTGCAGCCCAACGTTTGAATTTCTACTACCATCAGTCGACTGATCCATGGGCAGTCGACTGATCTTTCTGTGGACATCATCAGTCGACTGCCCTAGCACCAGTCAACTGGTTCCACTTCTAAACCTAAGGTTTCCCTTCCCGAGGATAATTCCCTCAGCACTCGAACCCTAGGATTTCCTTCCCGAGTACAATTCCCTCACCACTCGACCCCTTACGACTCAGCTGACTCTTCATCCAGTAGCCTCGATCTGTTGCCTTCAAGCCTTCTTCGACTTTGGCTCTCGTCCCTCGGATGCATGCAAGCCCCCGGCCTGTCTCCCATGTCATCCTTCGCGTATGCCTCGAAGTCCGCTTCCCTTGGCTCATCGTCCCTGCTTTGTCCACGGTCCCTCGGATGCATGCAAGCCCACGGCTTGTCTCCTATGTCATCCTTCACCAGTCCCGAAGCCATCCAGCTAAGTCCATGCGTATCCTGCAAAACTTGCACACTCAAATACACATATCAAACACAAGGGTGAACCTAATTTAAACCTTTTACCTAAACATCAAAATACATGGTCACCCCGGACCATGGATTGCCCAAACAGTAAGTAGCGAAGGATTCTCTTAGCAGCTAACAAATATATTTCTATTGGATTTTCCGTGTATCTACTTATTAAACTCACAGGATACATTATGTCTGGCCATGTCACAGTTAAATACATAAAACTGTCAACAATTTGCTTGTAAATTGTATTATCCACCTTCTTCCCTTCATGATCTTTGTTTAGCTTCAAGCCAAACTCAGTTGGAGTGCTTACAGGATTGCAATCCTTCATCTAAAACCTATCCAAAATTTCTTGCACATACTTCTTTTAAGAAATAAAGATTTCATTAATTGGTTGCACTACTTCCATGCCAAGAAAGTAATGCATCATACCAAGATCAGACATTTCAAATTCAACCATCATAGATTTTTTGAATTCCTGAAACAAGACATCATCAGTTCCAGTAAATATAAGATCGTCTACATATAAGCAGACAATGAGCAGCTTCTTATCTCCAATTTTAATAAAGAGTGTGTGCTCATATGGGCATTTGTGATAGCCTTCTTTAAAGAAATATGACTCAATGCGACTATACCAAGCTCGTGGATCTAATTTTAATCCATAAAAAGCTTTTATTAATCCATACACTTTATGCTCATTTTTTATCTTAATATGACCAAGGGGGGTTGTACAACTAGTTGTTCCTCCAAGGTTCTTGCAAGAACGCCGATTTGACATCTAGCTGATAAATAGACCACGAATTATGTGCCGCCAATGCGATCACCAATCTGATTGTGTCATGTCTTACAACAGGAGCAAAAACTTCTGTATAATTGATCCCATATTCTTGCTTATATCCCTTAGCTATTAAACGCGTCTTATACTTGTCAACAATACCATTTTCTTTTAGTTTTGTTTTGAAGACCCACTTTTCACTAATGGTTTTGTGCCCTTATGAAAGACTAGTCAACTCCCAAGTATCATTTCTTTCAATGGCTTCAATTTCATCATCCATCGCCTTATGCCATTTTGCATCTTTGACGGCACTTTCAAAAGTTGTAGGATCACAATATGAAAATAAAGCAAAATAAGTTATTGGATCTTCATTTTTTGTTACCTCATAGATTTCCATCCATGCAGGCCTTCTTCGAATCCGACGAAGAGATTGAACTGATGTATCAGTAGCTTCTGTTGCCATTGGCAAAATTTCAACAGCTATTGGGCTAGCTTCTGACGAATTTTCAAGTATAAAGACTGCTGATTAGGGATGGAAATAGGCCAGGCAACCTGTCAGGGGCTTGTGACCTGACATGTGTATAGTCTGGCCTGTGTTTAGCCTAGCCTGGCCTGGTCTGTTTAGAAATAGGATAATATTCAGGTCTGTTTCAAAGCCTATTTTTCGTATCAGGCTAGGCCGAGGCTCAATATAAAGACTACCAAGCCTGACAGGCTGGCCTGGGCCTATTAAGATTAGATACATATGTATATATTTGTAAGCCTGGCCTATTTTGAGACCTGTATGATACAAGGCTTGTTAAGGTTTATTTTCGGCCTATTTAATGTTTTAGTCAGTTGCCATGTATAAAGTGTTCTAACTTACAGGCTTTGTAAATAGGCCACAAGCCAGGCCAGGCTTAGGCCAAGAACAAAGCGTATAACAGGCCACAGGTCAGGCTCAGGCCATTTTGTTACTATATAGGCCTAGCCTGTTAAGTCAAAAGTCTGGTATGGCCTTGTCTGTTTCCATCCCTACTGCTGATGTTGGCTCTCTTTCAGAATCATTGTCAAAAGAACTTGAGTAGGTTGCTGCTTATTCCAATCCCAATTATTTTCCTCATCAAAGGCAACATCTCAGCTGATCACAATCTTCTTGATTTGTGGATTAAACAGTTTATATGCTTTGGATACTTCACTAACACCGAGAAAGACACACTTTCCCCCTTATCATCAAGTTTCTTCCTTTTCTCATCCGGAATATATGCATAAGCGATACAGCCAAAAATTTTAAAATAATCTAGAGTTGGTTTCCTTCCACTCCAAGCTTCCTCTAGTGTCATATTTTGAACAACGAGTATAGGACTTCTGTTCAAGATGTGAATACTCCAATTTACTACTTCAGGCCAAAATGTTTTTGGAATTCTCCCTTTTGTCAACAAGCTTCTCACCATATTGAGGATGGATCCATTTTTTCTCTCTGATTCACCATTTTGTTGGGGTGTATAAGTAGCTGTCAGCTCTCTTCGAATGCCATGAACTTCACAAAAACCTTCAAATTTGGTTGAGCAATATTCTCCACCACGGTCTGTTCGAAGGATCTTAATGGTATTTCCTGTTTCATTTTTTACACGAGCCTTGAAGCTTTGAAATGCACACACTACTTCTGATTTTTCTTGTAAAAAATAAACTCAAGTTTTTCGAGTATAATCATCAATGAAAATAATTATCTTTTACCTCCATTAGAATATGGTGTTATTGGGTTGCATATATCGGAATGAATTAGTTCCAAGACATCTTTTGCTCGCCATGACTTCTCCTGAGGAAATTGAAAACGATATTGTTTACCAACAACACATTCTTTACAAATTTGAGAAGGAATACTAATCTGAGGAAGACCAATCACCATATTTTTTTGTTGAAGGATCTTCAAACCATTAAAACTCAAGTGGTCATAATGAAAATGTCACAACCAAGAAGAGTCTCTTACTTCAGCTACCAAACAAGATTGCACACTTGTAATCTTTAATGGAAACAACCTATTTGAGCTCATTTGCATAACAGCAATGGCTTCTCTAGTGGGATCATAAATCTCACAAACACTCTTTTGAATAGTGATTGCATAACCCTTTTTTTATAATTGACAGCACTTAACATATTACTTTTCAAGTTAGGAATATAAAGTGTTAGGATCGATGTCGTACGCTAGAGGGGGGTGAATAGCGTATTTTGATGTCTTCGTTCTCTACAAGATGTTAGCACAGTGGAAATACAAATAAAACAATAAGAACAAAGACTAACCAATGCTAACGCCTCATATTTAGTTGGTATCCACCCCGATCGGGTGACTAATCCAACAATCCTTCGGCGGATCAAACCCCGGATAACCTCCGGCTATCACGTGTCGCTCCTTGTGGGTGGAGAAACCTCACCACAACACCAAACAGAGCTCTGGACACGAAGACTACTAACTTGCCCTTAACCAAGACAAGTTTCGTCGAGAAACTCAGCCACCACGACGTCCTCTTTAAATAGGACTCGGGGCTGATTTCTCGCTACCAGTCGACTGCCCCCAGGGCAGTCGACTGATGCCAGCCAAATTCGACCGTTGCACCCCAACGTTCGAATTTGCCAGCTCACCAGCCACCTACCAGTCGACTGCCCCCAGGGCAGTCGACTGGTCCCTAGCTGAACCTTTTCCCGAGTACATTCACACAGCACTCGATCCTCACGACTTGATTGACTCCTCCTCCACAGCCTCGACTGTTGCCTTCGCGCCCTCTTCATCTTTGGCCCTCGTCCCTCGGATGCGCACGCAAACCTCCAGTTTGCCTCCATGCCACCCTTCACGTACGCCTCGAAGTCCGCGCCCATCAGCTCATCGTCCCTGCTCTCCAAGGTCCCTCGGATGCGCACGCAAGCCTCCAGCTTGCCTCCATGCCATCTTTCACCGTACTGAGGCCGTCCAGTCAAGTCCATATGTGTAACCTGTACAACATGCACACTCAACATACACATATAAGAATACAAGGGAAAACCTAACTTAAACCCTTTGCCCAAACATCAAAACCTATGGTCACTCCGGACCATCTTAGGGCCGATTGCTCCAACAATCTCCCCCTTTTTGATGTTTGGCAATCCGTTTAAGTTAGGAAAGCAAGATAGTAGTAAATAGCAAAAACAATGCTAAATGAATGCATGTGCAATGCATAACTGGATCCTATCCCAAGGCATCCCACACCTAACCCTCCAAGTTAGGAATTTTACACCTAGCCCTCCAAGCTAGGATTTTCCCACCTAACCCTCCAAGTTAGGATTTTCACCACCTAACCCTCCAGGTTAGGATTTTCACCACCTAACCCTCCAAGTTAGGATTTTCTACCAAACCGGGCTTTTTAAAGCTTCTCCCAAGCTCCCCCTTACATTGGACTTACAAAGACTTTTTAAGAACCTCTCCAAGGTTCCCCTTATGCCAAGAAGGGAGCAACCATACTCCCCCTTATTCTCAGCTCACCCTAACCTAGGGTTTCTAGCAAAGGTAAGTTTAGTTTCCCAACTTAAACCCAAACTTCTCCCCCTTTGCCATACATCAAAAAGACCTCAATAATATCCCAATTATTGGTTCTTTTAATCCCCAATGATCCTAAACACAGTGTACTAGACCCCCCATACACATGTTTCTTATTACTTGGACCCAAGTCAGCTGCTGGATACCCACACCAGCCCTGACCAGTCGATTGCCCCCATGGCAGTCGACTGATACTCTGATAATTAGTTTTCTGGCCGAATTTCAGAAATGCGCCAGAAATTCCACAAATTTCCAAAAATTTCAAAACTTCGTGGACAACTTTGTGGTACCCATACCTACTTGGGAAAAATACATTTCACCATGTATCTATCCCCATTCCCAAGTTTGGTACAAAACCCAAAAGTTTTCTTATGAAAATTAAGATAAATAGGAGACAGCCTCCCCCTTTACCCATGCCTTCTCCCCATTTTCATTTTTCCCAGGTCAAGTTCTACCCAACTTAACCTCCTAGACACCACGTTGAGTCATACACAACCCAACACCCGAGTTCTTCCCCCTTTGACACTATCATAGACTTGCCCCAAGCAATCTTTCCCTAGGTGCCAAAAAGAACTCAACACAACCTTAAAAACTCTAAAGATTGCAAGCACACTTACTAGGATATACCATATCCTAGAAAAATATGATATCATGGAAATATCAAGTGTGCTTGATTTTTGGTACACATCTAAGTTTCTTAAGAATTTTGCATTAAGTATCAACTTTCAAATTCGTTTCTAATTACATGTGTTTGTCAAATCTACCCATCATAATTCGACACATGGAATTGTCCTCAATGTTCCCTGTTTAACCTCTAAATCTTAGATACCTAGGGAACCTTATCAATCCTTCTTGATTTCCATAAAATCCAATAAATTCTTATCAAATCATGGGATAACACTTTATTCAAGGAATGTGAAATCATAACCAAGAATTAAAATCCTAAACCATATCCCATAACCAAGTTTGTAATTTCTGATTAGCCAACATTCTCATTTTCAATTTGAGCCTACGGACCAGTCGACTGCCCCTGGGGCAGTCGACTCCCAAAACTCACAGAATGTTTCTGGGCTCGAGACCAGTCGACTGCCCATGGGGCAGTCGACTGATACCTGAAATTTCAGGTTTTCAGGCCGAAATTCAGAAATGCCCTAAAAATTCTACAAATCTCCAAAAATTATGAGATTTCGTGGGGAGATTTGTGAAGCCAATATCTACCTGGGAAAAATATGTTTCTAAATAAATGTACTCCAAATCCCATGATTGGCACGAAATCCTACTTCTTCTAGAAAGTATCAAATGAGCTCATCCTAAAAGTGCTAATTCTCACTTCTCTTCAATTCATCCACTTCTCCTTGATCACAATTCTTTTCTACCATTAAAATACATGGTATTCCACCATTAAACCTCAATTTTGTGAAATATAGCTCCTTTTTCACCTTTTCTCCCTAAATTCTCCTTTTGATGTGCCAAAATCTAGGATTAAGACTTACCCAAGTCTCCCAACCCTTTGTGGCACATTTCACCTAATTTTCTAAGGGAGAAACTTTTGAGATCCATTTACCATGGACCCCAAAGGCTCCTAGAGCTCCCCCTTGAGCTCTTAGCCTTAGCCACCTCCCTAGGTGACTCCATCCACACTAGGCCACACCGGTGTACCACCGGTGACTCTTGATCTACAAAATTTACCTTTTTAACCTTGGACACCTTGTCCTTGGTTAGGTCACTCTTTTTACCCTTGGATGACATTCCCTTGCCATCCTTAGACTTTCCCTCCTTACTAAGATTGTATGTTTTCCCAACACACTTCTTTCTCCCATCTTCTTAGATGCTCCATTTTCTTGAGCTTTCCACTCATTGGGCACCTTGTGTGGTAGTGTCCTAGCTCTCCACACGTGAAGCATCTAATTTTCTTCTTAGCTTGAGCCTCTTTATTCCTACAACCCATGTTAGATTTAACCGAAATTGAAATGGGTTTAGATTTTACCTCCCTTTTACCTTTTGGGCATTTGTCTTTGTAGTGCCCCTTTTCATTGCAACCAAAGCACTTGATATGTTCTTTCAATTTGGCTTTGGTGGAGGTGGAGGCTAGATTGTCTTCTTCTTCAACCTTGGAAGAGGTGGATGCTTCCTCTTGTTCTTGCATTAGTGAAGATCTTTTCTCCCCCTCAATTATTGAAGTGGTGACCTCCTCCTCTTCTCTAGATGAGGTGGATGACCTCTCACTTTCTTCTTCCACTTCACTTGATGAGATGGTCAATTCTCCTTCTTTTTCTTCTTCTTGAACCATTTGACTCATCCCTTTGGGCTCCTCTACTCTTTGAGTTGTTGTAGGGTTCTTGTGCACTTCTTCCAATTTATTCCACAACTCATATGCATTCTTATAACTCCCTACATTACTCAAAATATTGTTAGGCAAAAGATTTACTAAAATACTCATTACCTTTTCGTTTGCCTTGGAATAGGCTTGTTGCTCTTGAGTCCAATATCTAGGACGAAGCTTCTTGCCGTGCTTGTCCTTTGGAATTTCGAAGGGCTCATTTATCATCATCAAGCACTCCCATTCCATGCCCAACCATGTCTCCATTCTCGATTTCCAATATCCGAAATCTTCATTGTCGTAGGCCGGTGGTGTGTAGATCTCGTCCCCAAGTGGACCTTCACCTTCCATTTCCTCTAGCGTATGCTCCCTCGGCGGTTAGTCCGATCAAGAGCGGTCCTTCGCTCTGATACCAATTGTTAGGATCGATGTCGTACGCTAGAGGGGGTGAATAGCGTATTTTGATGTCTTCGTTCTCTACAAGATGTTAGCACAACGGAAATACAAATAAAACAATAAGAACAAAGACTAACCAATGCTAACGCCTCATATTTAGTTGGTATCCACCCCGACCGGGTGACTAATCCAACAATCCTTCGGCGGATCAAACCCCGGATAACCTCCGGCTATCACGTGTCGCTCCTTGTGGGTGGAGAAACCTCACCACAACACCAAACAAAGCTCTGGACACGAAGACTACTAACTTGCCCTTAACCAAGACAAGTTTCGTCGAGAAACTCAGCCACCACGACGTCCTCTTTAAATAGGACTCGGGGCTGATTTCTCGCTACCAGTCGACTGCCCTGGGATGCCAGCCAAATTCGACCGTTGCACCCCAACGTTCGAATTTGCCAGCTCACCAGCCACCGACCAGTCGACTGCCCCCAGGGCAGTCGACTGGTCCCTAGCTGAACCTTTTCCCGAGTACATTCACACAGCACTCGATCCTCACGACTTGACTGACTCCTCCTCCGCAGCCTCGACTATTGCCTTCGCGCCCTCTTCATCTTTGGCCCTCGTCCCTCGGATGCGCACGCAAACCTCCAGTTTGCCTCCATGCCACCCTTCACGTACACCTCGAAGTCCGCGCCCATCAGCTCATCGTCCCTGCTCTCCAAGGTCCCTCGGATGCGCACGCAAGCCTCCAGCTTGCCTCCATGCCATCCTTCACCGTACTGAGGCCGTCCAGTCAAGTCCATATGTGTAACCTGTACAATCTGCACACTCAACATACACATATAAGAATACAAGGGAAAACCTAACTTAAACCCTTTGCCCAAACATCAAAACCTATGGTCACTCCGGACCATCTTAGGGCCGATTGCTCCAACATAAAGGACATTAGAAATTATTTCTACAGAACCATTCTTGGTTCTTATCTCTATATTACCCTTGCCCATCACTTTCACAGTGGAACAATCACCAAAATTTACTGTAGAATGAAAACCTTCATTTAAATAAGAAAAAGAAAACTTACTTCCACACATGTGGTTGCTGCAACCCGTATCCATATACCAAACATCATACTCAGGTTCCTGATTAACTTAAACAACCATTAACAAAGTTTCCTCTTCTTTCTTTTCGGCAAAATTCAATTGTATTTCCATTTCTTTGTCTTCAGGTAACTTAGTATAACATTCCGAATGATAATGTCCAAATTTATGACATCTAAAACACTCAACATTTGACTTGTCAAAATGTTGATATCGTCCTTTGTCTTTGCCCCAAAAATAACCATCATCGACTTTGAAATTCTTGTTGTCATCTCTATTGCCTCGATCTCCCCTTCCTCTACCTCTACCTCTACATCTACCCCTTCCTCTAAAGTTTGAGAAATGAGTAGAGATAGAAGCCTTTAAAGCTTGCTCCTTGACATTGAACTTCGGTTCATCTTCTGTTCATGGACCAACAAGGAGCTCTACAATTCATCAAGAGAAAATACATCAATGTCTTTGGATTTTTCAATGGAACACATAACATAATGGTGACATCTCTCATCTTCTCACCATGAAATCGAATTTTGTTACTGATCTCCATAGTCCTATCACAGTAATTGGTGATGGATTACCTATCCATCATTTGTAGAGTCTCAAAATCTCTTCTCAAAGCTTGAAACTATGCACACATTACTCTAGCAGAGCCTTGATGTTTTTTCTTCATGGAATCCCAAATATCTTTGGAAGTTTCTTTGCCAAGAATTGTTTCCGGGATGGGACGATCAAATGCATGGAAAAGGTAATTTTTTGCCTTCAAGTCTTTAAGTTTTCTCTCTTCCAACTCTATTTTTTGGACATCAGTCAAGACTGCATCTGCTGATGGTGCATGAATTCCACATTCAACGATTTGCCAATATTCTTTTGACCGTAGAAAATTCTTCATTAACATACTCCAATGGTTATAGTGACCATCAAAACGTTGAATCGCAGATTGTACAAAATTATTTTTAGATGTCATTGAGTCTTGCTGTTGCAAGATGAAAGTTCTTGCTTTTTGAACTTGGCTCTGATATCATTGTTACCGTGACAAGGGAAAACAAAAGAAACTGTGAAAAAATATCACTGTTACGGTGGCAAGGGAAAACAAAAGAGACTTAGATGTAACGAGAAAAGCTCTTTCAATTAAATGATTGAAATAGAACGAAAGCAAAGCTTATAAATTGGCTTTTACATCAGAACACTTCAACCATCGATCCTCAGCACGAAATCAAATCACTAAACCTAAAGACTCAGACAAACTAAGACTTGGACAAAATTACTATCTAAGACTTTCAATAGATAAAACATTTAAATCTTATCATTTTTGGTATAAGAAAGATTGCATATATCAGAATGATGTCTTCAAGATTCCTAATTTCCTATCCAAATCTGCTGCTGAGTTCAGAAGAATGATGCCGCATCTCATAATTTAAGGTTGAGATTCCATATTGATTGCACAAAACCTTTATCTTGGACTGGAATAAGAGTGATCGGAAGAGTTTATAGAAGCATGTCGGACTTGGTCGGCAACCTCCGGTAGAAATTGAAGGGAATAGAGGGCATTCGGCTCCGGAAGAGGGGGTGGCGGAGAAGGAACAATCCGGAGAGCACTGCCACCACCTGCAATGGCGTCACGTAGAGGACGACAGCAATGGCGAGGGAGAGCAGGATGAAGATGGTGGTGGCGCGCGGGTCTCGCCAGCTGAGCAGCGCCTGCACCCTCTCGGCCTGCGTCGCCATGTCACTGACGATGGTCTGCACCTTCCCTTGCCAGCTGAGCAGCGCCTGCACCCTCTCGGCCTGCGTTGCCATGTCGCCGACGATGATCCACCATTTGGACATAGACATTGGTCTCCACATGTTCCAGACGATCATCTATGCGTCGAGCATATCCACTCATTCCCGAGTACGCACGCCCTACTGTCACATCATCACTACCCTCCTACATCACCATGGGTGTGACGTCACTGCTGGGGAGGTCATCCAGATGACCAAATTCGATGAGCTAGGGTCTATGAATTTTTCTTTAGCAGGCATAGATATCTCAGGCGCTGGGGTGTTTTCGTGGAGACGACAGAGAGCTCGACACCAGGACGACTCGGACAAGGAGGTAGAAGTCGACGTAACTGAGCTCGCCGCCGAGATCGAGGAGCAGTTACGAGAGCCTCCACCACTGACTACGGACCAGTGCTTAGCACGAATTGAGACTGATGTCCACAGTCTCCTGATAGAGGTCCACAATCTCCGAGAGGAGGTAGAGGCGCATCATGTCGAGTTCATGGACGCTCTTCATGCCGAGCACAATGTGAACCAGGCCTATCACGCCGAGTACATGAACGCCTTTCGGGCCGAATGCGAAGCGAACCAGGCCCGATACGACGAGATGATGTCCATGTTCCGGTCGTGGCAGCCTGATCCATTCTTTCCCCCGGGCCCTTCCTCCTAGACTTGAGTGGTTTCCCAGCTATCTGATTGTACTCCTCACTATTTGACTTTCCCTACTTAATAGGGTTGACTTGTTATTGACTTTATTGGTCTTTGTGTTGACCAGTTGACCTTTTACTTAGCTATGTTATCTACTTGCTATTTATCTGATGAGCTATTTACTTCATGTTGTGACTATTTATTTAGTTGTTAAGTCATTTACTTTGTATTTAAATCATCAGTTAGGGTTGTGCTTAGTAGAATAGGATTGTTCTATATTATTTTTTTTCAAAAAATCTTTTGTTTTTTTCGAAAATTAGTTTGTGTTAAAATCATTTCTTTTATCAAGTTATTGAAGTTTAAAATGAATTTCCGACTTAGTTTTTTAAAAACTTACCCCCTTCAAAACTAGGGTTTTATGCAAAATGGACTTAGCTTAGGCCCTAACCCTAGAACTGAATGCACCTATAGATCAAGAAGTCAGCATCTCACAAGCACCTTAGGGTACTTTGAGTGATAACCTAGACTGGGTTGAGATGCTTAGGTCTATGTCTTGATTCAAGATGTTTTAAGTCAGTGCATCTGCAGTAATTTGGGCGATAAATACAAATTGAACAGCAATCAAGTTAAGTGTTCAAGCTTAGCAAATCTAACTTGATTAGATCACTTACCTTGACTAACCCTAGTGAAAACTACTATTTTATAACAGTTAGTAAGTAGCTAACTGGGTTAGACAGGACCCGAACAGAGTCAGATTAATTGGTTTGTTTTGCTTGACTTCACTAGAGTTGATTCAATACGGACTTCCAATTTTGTAACTAACTCTAATTCAAAATTAACTTGCAATAGTTGTTATCAATTTTATATATATATATGGCAAAGGGGGAGAGAAAGGAGAAAAGAGAGAGAAAATTTTTTTAATATTTTTTCTAAATTTTTATCTCTGCTTCAAAAAGTAAAGTAAAATGTCTAAGTGCTTCAAAATTTTGTCCAAGTGCTTCAAAATTTTGTCTAAGTGCTTCAAAATTTTTTCTAAGTGCTTCAAAAAATTTTTCTAAGTGCTTTAAATTTTTTAAGGGCTTCAAATTTTTTAATTACTTCAAAATTTTCTTCTAAGGATTTCTAAGAGATTTCAAAAATTTCTAGTGTTTTGAAATTTTCAAAGAACATTTTTTCTATATATTTCTAAGTAAAATTTTCCTTAGTAAACAAAGTTTGTTTGAGCAAAAATCTTTTGAAATTTTTGGCAAATGTTTCTAAGTAAAGTTTATCTTAGAGAACAAATCTTTGCGAAAACTTGTTTAAAAATTCCTTAAAGAGTTTTTGTTTCAAGTAAAATGTTTTTGCACAAATTGTTCTTAAGCAAAATCTTTCTGAGTGTGCAAAAATTAAAACCCTTTCAAAATTTTGATTAAATTTTTTTTAGTAAAATTTTTTTTGCAAAGTCTTGTAAGTAAAAGTTCTTTTAAAACCAAAATTTAGGCTTGCAAAACTTGTCTAAGTGTAAAAAGTTTTTTTTGGTAAAAATGTTTTTGCAAAACACTTAGTCAAACTTAAAAGCACTTAAAAGTTTTACAAAAACTGAATGCTTGTTTGAGGGGCAGAATGTTTATTTCAGGGGGAGATAATTGAAAATTGTTATAAGTAATCTTGCTTGTTAGATGTTCTATAAAATGATTTTTAACTTAACTTTTTGAACCGTGTTGCCATAAATCAAAAAGGGAGAGATTGTTGGTGCCGGAAGCACCAAAGTCAAACCTGTATTTTGATAATGGCAAAGGGTTCAGAAGTTAAGGTGTGTTGTGATCTAACAAGGTTAATCAAGTTGCAGGAAAAGTCCTAGGTACACTAGGCACTAAGACCTGGTGAGTGAAGCTGAGCACTAAGACCTGGTGAGTGATACTGGGCACTAAGACCTGGTCGGGGACTGGGCACCAAAGACCTGGTGAGTGAAGCTGGGCATTAAGACCTAGTGAGTGAAGCTGGGCAAAAGTCCAACCGGAGGAGCTGGTTGGCAAACAGGTAAACTCTCTCGAGAGGAGTAGGTGATGGCGCGTTCCCTGTAGGAGGGAACATTAGGCGTCAGTTCGACCTAGGGTTCCATTTGGGAAGCCCAAAGTCAGAACTAAGATAGCTCAGGCTATAAATCATGGTTTAATCTATATCATTTATATGCTTGTTGTGTTTTGGAACTAACCCTGGTTGTAGGAACTAAAGGACGAAGGTTTCTGCACTCAGGTGCATCAATGGAGTGAGGCGCCCTACTGGGCTAAGTGCCTGTGTTGAGACAGGCGCCCCAGTGAAGGGCTATTCCAAGCACTCGAAGCAAACTACCACACAAGCCTCTGAATCAGTCATTGAGGCACTTGTGTTAACACAAGCGCCCCAGTTAGCTCAGGCGCCCTGGTTGAGGGGATAAGCGCTGGCCAAGTCTGCGGATTGAGGTTCTCACAAGACAAGCCACGTGTCAGGCGCCCCCTTCAACACAGGCGCCCCAGCTACGACTATATAAAGGGGTTCACCCCCTTGGCTTCAAGAACAATTGCTTTCAACACATTCGTTCAAGCACTCCGCTCCGACAAGCTCCGAACTCGAGATTCAAGCGCCTACGACAACCCGCGGCTCTGAACTTTCAACTTCTCCGGTCGTCGGTATAAAAATAGTTTTATTGTTGTATTCTTTTTAATTCTATATTCAACTTCATCTTGTAAAACATTTGACAAAATATAGAATTGCCCATCGCAAACGGTCAAGGACCGTGAGCCTTGGTGTAGGAGCCGACTGCGACTCCGAACCAAGTAAAAACAAAAGTATTACCGATTGTTTTTCTTTTCCGCTGTGCAATTACTCTACACTTTTCGAAAAAGTTTTGACGATCGATATTCACCCCCTCTATCGATTCAATCCGATCCATCAAGGTAGTCTCCCGATTGCCATGAGCTACCGACCTGGCGCCGACCTATCTCCGACCTGGCGCCGACCTGGTTCCGACCTGTGAGAAAATGACCGTTAGCAAACCCGCCGGGGAATTTTCCTGGTCAAGCCCTCCGACGGTCAAGTTAGTATCCGCAAGAAATGTAGTGAAGTAAAGGGAGATAGCAGAAGGGAGCACAATTGCGCATACCTGCGGAATAAGGAAGGGAGGGGCATATATAGCCGGGGAAGCTGACAACCCCTGTCTGTGTCAATGAGACGGGGGTGTGGTGCTTGTCAGCTCGTGGGAGTGCACCCAGAGGTATCGCGGCATGGGGCGGGGTGCTCGGATAGTACAACCGTACCGAGTCAACGGGATATCCGCGATGTATGTTACGATTGGGTAAGGTTGGCATTATCCCTGATGTCATGGTCGTCCCCAGGGTGTCCTGATGTAGGGGCGGCGTAAGGAAAGACTGGTCTGGAGACCAATGGACGACCGGCGGGTCCTAGTGGTATGGCCCGGGTCAGGTGTAGTATAGCCGAGTGACACAGGGTACGTCATGAGTCGGGAGTTGACCGAACTATATCTGTTTTGCCATCTCTCGAGTCTACTGGTTGTCAGATCTACGGGGTGCTGAGGACTGATCTTCCCGACCTAGCCCTGAGTCCGGAAACTGGATTTGGTGGCCGAGTCAGGTGGTGCCCATGATCGACCTGCCCGATCTCGACCAGGGTCGATCTGTCAGTGATTCGGGAGGGTCCCTAGCTCGGGAATTCCCCGGGTGAGGTTTCCGTGGGCCCCTCTACTGGGCCCTCACGGCGCCAGGCCGACTGGCCGAGCTACCCGTAAGCTGGGCCGGGATCAGTCACCATTGTGTGTTTCTCTACCTCTTCAGTTTTGGTGAAATCACAATTTGTTACTGATCTCCATGTCCCAGCACAGTAATTGGTAATGGATTATCCATCCATCATTTGTAGAGTCTCAAAATCTCTTTTTAAAGCTTGATGTTATGCACGCTTTACTCTAGCAGAGCCTTGATATTTTTTCTTCATGAAATCCTAAATATCTTTGGAAGTTTCTTTGCTAAGAATGGTTTCCAGGATGGAACGATCAATTGCACGGAAAAGGTAATTTTTTGCCTTCAAATCTTTGAGTTTTCTCCCTTCCAACTCTATTTTTTGGACATCAGTCAAGACTGTCTCTGTTGATGGTGCTTAAATTCTAAATTCAATAATTTGTCAATATTCTTTTGACCATAGAAAATTCTCCATTAGCATACTCCAATGGTCATAGTGACCATCAAAACGTGGAATCACAGGTTGCACAAAATTATTTTTAGATGCCATTGAATCTTGCTGTTGCAAGATGAAAGTTGTTTCTTTTTGAACTTGGCTCTGATACCATTGTTACCGTGACAAGGGAAATCAAAAGAAATTGAGAAAAAATATCACTGCTACGGTGGCAAGGGAAAACAAAAGAGACTTAGATCTGATGAAAAAAGCTCTTGCAATTAAATGATTGAAATAGAACGAAAGGAGAGCCTATAAATAAGTTTTTACATCCGAACATTTCAACCATAAATCCTACATAATAGGATCACCCAGTGCATGAAATCAAATCACTAAACCTAAAGACTCGAATAAATTAAGACATTCGCTATCCCAGGTATCCGCGGTTCGATCCCCAGCTACGGCGCATTTGTAGGAATTTTTCCTCCAAATGGGGCGCGAACCCTGGGACGCTGGGTCTTCTAGACCACCCACTGCGAGCGCTTCCCGATTTACCCTAGCGGCCGGTGGGAAACTTCCGTGTGGCCGGGCCGGTCGCCCGAGGTTGGTTGAAAAAACCTCGTTAATCATTTTTTCGAATAAATTAAGACATGGACAAAATTATCAATGGCTAAGACTTTCAATAGATAAAACATTTAAATCTTATCATTCTTTGGTATCTGAAAGATTGCATATATAAGAATGATGTCTTCAAGATTCCTAATTTCCTATCCAAATCTGCTGCCGAATTCAGAAGAATGATGCTGTATCTGGTAATTTAAGGTTGAGATTGTTGGAGGAAGAGAATAGGGGAGAGGAGAGACACACTTGTGACAGAGGAGAAATGCAGAAAGCAAATAAAACAACTTGATCATTCAATAGAAGAGGTTATATATTTATAGGCTTAGTGGATAGGCACCAAGTCCACATACATTGAATCTAGACACTTCCAAAAAATTTTATCCCAATCAAACTCTATCTCTATCTTATTATCTTCCACATAATTAATCCACTAATTAATTATTTATTTTTTGAAACATTAATATCAACACTCCCCCTTGTTTCAAAATTACAAACACCAAGCCATGATCTAAAATAAACAAACTTATCTCTGGGAAGTGACTTTGTAAATATATCCGTCATTTGTTCATGCGTGCTACAATGCTCCAACATAATTTCATTATTTGTGACTAAGTCTCGAATAAAGTGTAGTCAAATATCAATATGCTTAGTCCTCGCATGGAAAGGTGGATTCTTTGTCATTGCAATTTCGCCTTGTTATCACAAAAAATAATAGTCGTATCTTTTTGTTCTTGGTGAAGATCTGCAAGTAATCTTCTAACCCAAACTGCTTGACATGCTGCTGAAGTTGCTGCTACATATTCTGCTTCTGAAGAGGATAAGGCAGTAATAGCTTGCTTCTTTGAGCTCCATGAAATTGCTCCTGATCCAAGATTAAAAACACTAGCCGAGGTGCTCTTTCGATCATCCACTGAACTTGCCCAATCACTATCAGTGAAACCGCAAAGATCGAATTTTGAAACTTTAGTGTACCAAATTCCATAATCCATCGTTCCGACAATATAGCGCAAAATCCTTTTAGCTGCTCCAAGATGATGCTTCGTAGGATTTTGCATAAATCTGGAAACTACACCAACAGAAAAAACAATATCAGGTCTAGTATGTGTTAAATAAATTAAACCTCCAACCAAACTTCTGAAATTTTTTTCATTAGCTTTCTCTGAACCATCTTCCTGTTGTAACTTCTCATTTACATTCATGGGCGTAGAAGCTGAATTGCAATTGAGCAAACTGAATCTTTTAAGAAGATCTGTCGCATACTTTCTTTGTGAGATAAAAATCCCATCAACTCCTTGCTTCACTTCAAGACCAAGAAAATAATGCAATATTCCCATATCTGACATCTCAAATTTGTTCATCATATTAGATTTAAAATCAGCCAGCAGAATATCAGAAGAGCTCATATATATTATATCATCGACATAAAGGCACACAATAAGATAATTATCTCTACCATGTTTCTTCACATAAAGAGTGGGTTCGTTTTCACTTCTTGTGAAACCATGTTGTCGAAAATAGCCATCAATTTTGCTATACCATGCACGTGGGGCTTGTTTTAACCCATAAAGTGCTTTTCTCAACTTGTACACTTTTGTTTCTTTGCCTTCAATTATAAAACCTTCTGGTTGAGCTACATACACCTCTTCTTGCAAATCATCATTCAAAAAAGCAGACTTAACATCAAATTGATAAATAGGCCACTGTAATTGTGCAGCTAATGCTAGAATAATTCTCACAGTTTCAAATCTAGCAACTGGAGAAAAAGTTTCTTCGAAATCAATACCTTGTTGTTGTGAATACCCTTTTGCAACCAGTCGAGCCTTATATTTTTGGATGGTTCCATCAGCATGGTATTTTATTTTAAACACCCACTTGAGTCCAATCACATTCTTGCCTTCAGGTAGATCCACCATTTCCCATGTTTCATTTTTGTGGATTGCCAATAGCTCTTCATTCATTGCATTTCGTCATTCTTCCTTTGTGACTGCCTCTTCAAAAGTTGTAGGATCTGTAACAAAGAGAGAAAATTGGCATGATGCATAAATTTCTCTCAAAGATCTGACCTTTGCTGGAGGTGATTCATCAGAAGACTCTTGTAAGGAAGATGGGCTGCTCCTTGAATTTGATGGTGAAGAAGCTGGTGACATCAAAGGAGATGATTCAGCACCTTCAGTTGTTAGGGTTCTGTTCTCCACTAAAATAGGAACTTGAGTCTCTTCTTCTTGTGGATTCCAATTCCAACTTGAATCTTCATCAAAATCTACATCTCTTCTTATAATCAATTTGCCAGTGAGAGGATTATACAACCGATATGCTTTTGATTGATTGCAATATCCAACAAATATGCATTTTTCAGATTTTTTCTCAAGTTTATGACGAAATTGAGGATTAATCAAAGCATATGCAATACAACCAAAAATTCTCAAGTGGTTTACCGTTGGTTTTCTCCCTCGCCATGCTTCAAATGGTGTTTGATTCATTACCGCCTTTGTTGGAGAAATATTCAGTAGGTAAACTGATGTTGCCACTGCTTCAGCCCAAAATGTATTTGGAAGTCTTTTGATATTCAGCAAACTTCTAGTCATCTCTACAACCGTTCGATTTTTTCGTTCGACTACACCATTTTGCTCCGGTGTATAAGGCGCAGTCAACTCCCTGTGGATACCATGCTCATCACAAAAATTATTAAATTCTTTAGATAAAAATTCACCTCCTCGATCTGTACGAAGAGTCTTTATTAAAGTACCATTCTGATTCTCCACAAGTGCCTTGAATTTTTTGAAATTTTCAAAAGTCTCTGACTTATCTGCTAGAAAATATACCCAACTCATTCGACTAAAATCATCAGTAAACATTAAGAAATATTTACTGTTGATGCAGTCTGGCCCTAATTGTTGTTTTGGTGTTGACACCGATTTTAGTTTAGGTGGATGTTTATTGATTATGATTAAGTTCTGATCGAGGATCAGGCATGGTATGGAAAATCCTAGTCTGGAGGGCTAGGTGTTGGAAAATCCTAACCTGGAGGGCTAGGTGTTGAAAATCCTAGTCTGGAGGGCTAGGTGTTGGAAAATCCTAACCTGGAGGGTTAGGTGTGAAAAATCCTAGCTTGGAGGGCTAGGTATTTGAAAAGTCCTAATTCGGAAGGGTTGGGTGAAAAGTCCTAGCTTGGAGGGTTAGGTGAAAAGTCCTAACTTGGAGGGTTAGGTGCAAATTCCCATCATGGAGAATTAAGTAAAAAAGTCCTGGCTTGGAGGGTCAGGTGCCTAGCTTGGAGGGCTAGGTTGGATGATGTTCTAACTCGGAAGGGTTGGGTGAAAAGTCCTAGCTTGGAGGGCTAGGTGAAAAGTCCTAACTTGGAGGGTTAGGTACAAATTCCCAACTTGGAGGGTTAGATAGAAAAATCCTTAGCTTGGAGGGCTAAGGTGGATGAATTCCTAGCTTGGAGGGCTAGGTTTGAGTCCCTGGATCGGTCTGGTGACCGATCAGGGACATTGGCACGCTGCTCCTTCGTGGATCGGTCTGGTGACCGATCCAGCGATGTCTGATCGGACTGGTGACCGATCAAGGAGCACACAGTGAGGTTGGGAACCTACTGTGTGGCTCCTGATCGGACCGGTGACCGATCAGGGAGCAGGCTGCTTCCTCACTGCCTTGCTCCTGATCAGTCTGGTGACCGATCAGGGAGCGGACGGTGAGTGAGTTCCCTTGCTGATCAAGTCCTGGATCGGTCCGGTGACCGATCAGGGACTTTGGATCTGATTAAAAAATCACTGTTCATCTGTCTTGATCGGTCTGGGTGACCGATCAGGCTTCACTCTGATGGAGAGGTCAATGGAGGCTTTCCTTGGAGCAGGTTTGTCCGATTCTCCATTTCAGGTTGCAACGGCCGAGCTGCAGACTAGAGCCGAGACTGGGGCTTGGCTGAGGGGATCTCAGGAAGACCAGAGAGGGCTCAGTGGTAGCTGGCGTTGGCAGCTGGAGGCTACGGAGGATGTTGTCACCTGGTGCTGTGTGGAGAATCAAAAGCGCGGAAGCAAGCTTCGTGGAAGCAGAGTTCTGGAACTAATCTTCTTGCTGCGCCTTGAGTTCTCCATTACGAGCTTGCTGTGTTCTTGAAGCTTCATCACTTTGAGCAAGCCACTGATTTCGAGAAGCAATCATCCATTACTTGAGCGCTTGAAGGAGAGAACAGGAGCTTGGAGTCCGACAGTGGGAAGACACGAGGAAGGGTTCTTGCGTGAGATCGCCACTGGGTGGAGCTCAGGGAAGCTTGCTGTGTTCTTGTCCTTGCTAAGTGTTTGAGTAAGATCCTTCTAGTTGTTTCTTTGTGCTTAAACTTTATCTGTGATTGAAACACTGTGGAGAGGTTTCTCCACCGAGAAGGAGGTTGCTTTCTATCCGATGATAACCGGGGCTTGATCTGCCGACGATCAAGGGATCGCCCACCTTAAGGGCACGCCAAGGAGTAGGGGCAAGTTATCCCCGAACCTTGTAAACCCTCCTTGTTAGCGATCTTGCTAATTGTGGTTGTTTGTTTTCGGTTTCTGTTTTCATTTACTGCACTGCTTCATTTCGTTTCTTCCGCTGTGCTACTGATAAGTTGAGTGCATGAAACTTGTTAAGTTTCAAAGAAAAGTGATTGGATATATTCACCCCCCCCCCTCTCTAGCCATCTCGTTTCCAACAAGTGGTATCAGAGCTTGGGGCTCTGTACACGGCTTAGCATCCGAGAGTTTTCAACAAGATGGCTTTGAGAGAAGGCTTCTCCACCACCCGACCTCCATTCTTTGATGGCGCCGACTTCCAATATTGGAGATCAAAGATGGAATACTATTTGAAGATGGATATCCATACTTGGTTCGCGGTGAAGGAGGGATTCACCCCTCCTAAGGATGATGAAGGCAAAGAACTCGAGTCTTCACGGTGGACTGCCGAACAAACACGAAAAAGTGAAGCCGACGCAAAGGCGGTTGTCACTCTACAATGTGGCATGAACAAAGACCAACTCATCAAGGTTGGTCCCTTCACAAGTGCAAAGGACTTGTGGAACAAACTCATCGAGCTTCACGAGGGCACCCGGGACTCAAGAATTGCCAAGAGGGACTTGTTCCTCAATCAACTCCAAAATCTCTCCATGAAGGAGAATGAGTCGGTAAGTGAGCTCCATAGCCGGTTCAAGGAAGTCCTCAATGGGCTTCATTCAATTGATGAAAAGGTCGAGAATCGCGACCTTGTGAGGTATGTCTTGAAAGCATTTCCAAGGAATGCTTTGTGATCATCCATGGTGGATGCCTACAAAGTATCCAAGGATTTATCTATTGTAAAGTTAGATGACTTATTTTGTGAGATGGAATTGCATGAAATGGCTAACAAAGGCCCCAAGGAGAAAAGGATTGCCTTAGTTGCAGGGGATCGAACCAACAAGAAGAAGAAGGAGAAGAAGAAGGAGAAGGAAGTCTCTTCATCTTCATCCTCTTCCGAATCCGAGTCCGATTCCGAGGAAGATGGCAGCGGCTCTTCTTCATCCGAAATGACAAACTTTGTACGAAGGATGATGCGAAGGGATCGACGGTTCAAGAGTAGAGGTAACACTAGTGAATCCAAACTTGATAAGACTAATGTATCTTGTTTTGAGTGTGGTAGAAAAGGGCATTTCAAGAGTGAATGTCCGAAGCTCAAGAAGAAGGAGGAAAAATCCAAAAGAAAAGAAGAGAGATCCAAGAAGAAGAAGAAGGCCTTGAAGGCCACTTGGGATGAGTCATCCTCAAGCACATCCGATGAAGAGAAGGAGGAGAAGAGCACAAGGCAAGTGGCACTCATGGCTCTTGGAGAGGCAAGCAGTGATGAATCTTCAAGCTCCTCAAACGCGGCTTCATCATCTTCGGATGATGAAGAGGTAACCTCTCCCGAGCTTGAAAAGTGTTATAGAGCAATTGCATGTTTAACTAGTATGCTTAAAAAGTCCAAAAATAAAGTTAAGGCATTGCAATTGGAAATTGATCAATTGAAAGCTTCTAGGGATGATAACATTGATGATTTACATATTGAACTGCTAGAAGATGAAGTTAAATCATTAAAACTTGAAATTGAAATTTTAAAGTCCTCTAAGGTTGAGGAAGTCAATGATTTGCATGATGAATTGTTAGTAGAGGAAAACCAATCATTGAAGAGTGAAGTTGAGAAGCTCAAGAATATTCTTGGGAAGTTCTCAACTAGCTCTAAAACCCTAGATATGATTCTAAATGCCCAAAGAGCGGTTTACAATAGGGCCGGTATTGGTTACCGTCCTAAGGAACCGTCATTTGTATCTCTCATGTCTAGGACTGATATGAGACAATCTAGGACACCCAAAATCCAAAAGAAAATGGTCAAGGCATGGGTGCCTAAGTCATGTTTAGTTGATGCTTTAGGTCCCAAGGTTTGGGTACCTAAAACTTCTATTTTTCGAATTGTGTAGGTTATGATTGAGGGGGAGCATCTATCAACTTGGTTCGTTGATAGTGGATGCTCCAAACACATGACCGGGGATAGATCATTGTTTACCACACTTCACAAGAAAAGTAGAGGTAATGTATCATTTGGTAACAATGGTAGTCTTAAGGTCATAGGAATAGGAGACATTCAAATATCCGAATGTCTTAGAATCTCAAATGTCCTTCTAGTCAAGGGGATGAAATTTAATCTCCTAAGTGTGAGTCAATTGTGTGACACGGGTTACACAATTGATTTCCAACCAAGTCAATGTCTAGTTAGACACAATGACACCTTGGACACAGTACTAGTAGGAACAAGAGTAGACAATATTTATCAAGTTTCATTTAAAAGTGCTACTAATGTTTCTGCTAAGTGTTTCATGTCAAAAGAAGAAGAGTCCACCCTTTGGCACCGGAGATTAGCTCATGTGAACATGAAGAACATCCGGAAGTTGGCCAGCAAGGGACTAGTCCGTGGCTTACCAAGCATCAAGTATGAAAAAGACAAACTTTGTGATGCATGTCAAATGGGTAAGCAAACAAAATCTGCACATAAAGGTAAAAGCGCTGTAAGTACCTCCAATGCATTAGATTTACTTCATATGGATCTATTTGATTGTAGTACCATCATATCATTGAATGGAAGTAGATATTGCTTTGTTATCATTGATGATTTTACTAGATACACATGGACTTACTTTTTAAAATATAAGGACCAAACCTTAGATGTTTTCATTTCTTTTTATAGAAGAGTTGAAAATGAAAAATCATCAATCATTAAGACAATTAGAAGTGATCATGGAGGTGAATTTCAAAACCAAAGGTTTTTAGAATTTTATCAAGATAGAGGTTATAGACATGAGTTCTCTACTCCTAGAACACCACAACAAAATGGTGTTGTAGAGAAGAAGAACCGTGTACTCCAAGAGGTTGCACGAAGCATGCTTAATGAGTACTCACTCCCGAGTTACTTATGGGCTGAAGCTGTAAATACAGCTTGCTATGTGCAAAATCGAGTCCTCATCCATAGGTTTTTAGGAAAGACTCCCCATGAACTTTGGTTTGGAAAACCACCTACGGTTAAACACCTTAGGGTGTTTGGTTGTAAGGTGTTCATCCTAAACACCAAGGATCACCTTGGAAAGTTCACGGCAAAGGCTGATGAAGGGATACTAGTCGGGTATTCCCTCGTTAGCAAAGCCTATTGAGTCTACAACAAGAAAACTAGATTAGTTGAAGAGTCTTCTGATGTGGTTTTTGAAGAAATTCCAAAATCAATTGACCAATCAGAAAATGTAGAAGGAGTTCAACTCGAACTTAGGAGACTAAGTTTGAATGAAACTCCAAGTGTTGTTGATGGTGATGAGTCTGATGACGGTGAACCTAGACAACCCATTGATCAGCCGGATCCTGAGGCTGAACTTGTGTCTAGTGAACCCGTTCAAGAAGCACCACCAACACCAAGACAAACTAGATTAGCCTCTAGTCATCCCCAAGACCAAATTGTTGGAGACATCCATCAGGGGGTTAGAACTAGATCATTCTTCCGGAATGAGGCTAATGAAGTTGCCCTAATTTTCGAAATTGAACCTAGGAAAATTGATGAAGCATTAAGTGATCCCAATTGGATCATTGCAATGCAAGATGAACTAGGTCAATTTGAGAGAAGTCAAGTTTGGGACTTAGTCCCTAGACCCAAGAAGACCTCCATTATTGGAACCAAATGGGTCTTCAAGAACAAATTGAACCATAAGGGAGAAATCATTAGAAACAAGGCACGCTTGGTAGCCAAGGGCTACAGTCAAGTTGAAGGCCTTGATTATGATGAGACCTATGCTCCTGTGGCACGATTAGAGTCCATCCGATTGATGCTTGCATTTGCAGCTCATCGTGGTTT
>JAGFNQ010003243.1:119862-239971 GCA_024364735.1 Boesenbergia rotunda | reverse complement strand
CTTAGTAAGTTGGTTAAGTCGGAAGCAACATTGTGTTGCTCTCTCCACGACCGAGACAGAATATATCGCCATGGGAGAGAGTGTATCACAATTTTTGTGAATGATACATACTTTAGAGGACTATGGATTAAGTTACAAGGGTGTGCAAATGTTATGTGATAACATTAGCACAATTAACTTAACCAAAAATCCAGTCCATCATTCTAGGACCAAACATATTGAGGTGCGTCACCACTTCATTAGAGATCATGTAGCTAGGGGAGATATTGTACTCTCACATGTAGAGTCCAAGTCAAACCTAGCTGACATCTTCACTAAACCACTCCCCGAAAATGAGTTTAGTTTCCTAAGACGGGAATTAGGAATGTGTCGCGCTTCATGATTTTCAAATTGCATTCAAAACCCTTCATGATTATTTCGAAATTGTTGGGAATCAATTGGGTAACTTTGGGGATATCTCACACAAACTATAAGGTTTACCAAAATGTTTTTGTTTGCTAGACATGGGGTGAGATGTTAGGATCAACTCGATTTCTCAAAATGTCATTGCATCCCTTGAGAAATTAAGTTGACGAGATAATAATCACGGTGGTGACCAAGTATGGGGAAAACCAATGCATAACATATGTGTATTTGGCTCCATGATCATACTTGGACATTCCAATCAAGGCAACTTGATTGGAAACTTGGATTTGGAATCAAAACTTGATTGAATTTGCTTGAATGATTGTTGATTGCGTTTGACTCCATTTGGATGGGTCAAAGTGATTGTTGAACCTATAAGGACCTTTGATCCTCGTTCAGGGATCAATTTTAGTCAGGAGATCATGTCCAAGTTCGACAAACTTCATCAGATCTCGTTGGAAAAATTCTAAAATTCTGAAACTGAACATTTCAGTTCGTATCAGGGAGTATCAGGAACCCTGATCGGTCACCGGACCGATCAGGCATAGGACTGATCGGTCCCCGAACCGATCTGGCTCCGTCCTGTGGTGATCGGTCCTCAGACCGATCACCGAGGCATGCAGTGACATTTCGGAATTTTGACCAAGTGTACTGAGGCAGCCTGGATCGGTCCCCGGACCGATCTGGCACCCTGCTGAGATCGGTCCACGGACCGATCAGGGGTTCACAGTAAGCCGCCCAAGCCTACTGATCTCTCCCTGATCGATCATCCGAACGATCAGGAGCGCGCCTGATCGGTCATCCGACCGATCAGGCCCAGACAAGTCCGATCAGGCTGTAGCCTGATCGGTCTGGGCGCGATCAGATAGAACGGTGATCCGTTCAGGTGCATTAAAATCTGGTTGGTGGACCGATCCACCAACCGATTAACTCCTCCCAAAACACTTCACTTCCGAACCCTAGCGCCGAAATCTCTCACCCGCGCAACCTTTCCTTCGTGCGTGAGCTCTCCAGTGCTTTCGTCTCTCTTCTTCCCGTGCGAGCGAGTTTGTGAGAAGGCCTCTACGGGAGTTTTCTTGCTCCCGACAAGTTTTCTTTTGCTCGAAGTCTCCTGCGTCTCTGTCTTGCGAGCGTCTCCTGCACAAGCTTGGTTCTTCCAACCTTCAAACCAACCTCAGTGGCACCAAAGTGAGTTTTTCGACTTCGATTTTCTTGTAAATCAGTTCATAAAACTATGTTTTGACGCTAACCATGGTTTGGTGTTGTTTTTGGTGTGGTGCCGTGACACTCTTGTGTTTGCCGTGACCCTACTTTCTCATCAAATCGATCCTTCATCTCACTATTGCTCTACTTTTGATGTCTACCTTTTGATTGGGTCTTACTTATAATGATCAAACCTTAAACCAAATGTGTTACCTTGCATTAACTGATTGGGTGTTATCTGTAGGAACGGGTTGGTCCGGCTAGAGGGGGGTGAATAGACGATTAAGAAATAAAACAAGAGGGCACTCGTCTTTAAGAAAAACTTGGTTGCAACTTGGTCGTTGCTTCCAAGACGGTTAACGCTCAATCAAAAAATCTCCTTGTGGCGGAGAAGCCTTACAACTGAAGCACACTTAGACTTAAAGAAATTACAGAAGGAATGAATGAATTTCTAAAGCAAACCTCTAAGTCTATTTATAGCCTAAGAGAATAAATCTGGATTGTTGATTGTTGATCACTTTTCTCTTGGTCGTTGATCCATGGATGTAATCTGGATGGTTGATCTTGGATGGGATTAAACTGCATCCATTGGATTTGATTAAAGGATAATGTAATATTATCCTTTAAGTTTTAATTATTTTAATTAAAACTTTATCTTCCCTTGCTCGAGATGATTGTTGTAATATTCATCTCGCTGTTGAATCTATAAGTAGCAATATCGCCAATACTAAATTGCCAACGCCCTTCATCCTAGTTGGTAAGTGGATTTGTGTATTTGGTGGAGGACTTGGGTTCGATCCTTCTTTGGCACCAAAACTTTTCTTTTTTTCTTTTGGGCGAATTTTCTCATTTCTTTCATTTCTTTTGGGCGCTTGGACTAGTCTTTTTGATTTTTCGTCTTCTGGGTGATTTCCGACCAACCGAAGTTAGGCTCACCCGAACCCGACTCCGGCCTTTCGCCCCTCGAGCGTACTTCCTCCCGGCTTTTCATCCCTCGGACGTCGCGCACGTCCTTCTCGTTCCACCGGCGTACTCTTCCGCAGCTTCCGCGTCCCTCGGATTGCACCGAGCCCGTCGGCTCGCTTTCCCGCGCAATCCTTCTCGTCCGCCACGTCTTACGCTCGACTTCCTCCGTACCTAAGCTCCTGCACACTTAGCAGAGGGATCAGTAAACCAACAGGACCCAACTAATTTGGTGGATCACATCAAAACTAACCGGGGCACCAACATTTCTTATATGATCAATTCTTGAATCCAATCTATAGAAAGTCTTCTAAGGATAAGGAACCTATGGAGGATAGTTCTAAGGGCAAAGGCCCTTCGTCTTCTACACCTCCTCCGAGACCTCCATCTCCCCCGCATACTAGATTTCAGAACATTCTCTATGCCCTAGACTTTCATTGGCACAACTTCAAACTAATGCCATGTTGGTCGGTGGACCAAACTTTTGTTTATAAACATTGTCCTACAGTGAGAAGAATCATTGAGTACTATGAGCTTCAAAACATCCTTTTCTTGGAAAGGCCAATCAATGTTGATTTGGTCTCTGAATTCTACAATAATCTGGCCAATAGGGAGGGCACGGGGTGGCGGACCCGTATCGCCGGTGTCGATCTTGACTTTACCTTATCAGCCTTCACTGTGTTTCTAGGTTGCCGTCGCTCCAATAATGACTTTTCGCTCTATCCCTATTTTCTTGACCCTCTTCCTGTCCCCTTTACTGGAGTCACTCCTGACTCCATCTATGAGCATTTTCTAAGACACCCCAGGCCACGGGGTTCTGGTGCGCACACCCGTACATTTCCCACGTTTCCTGCTCTTCATCTATCTCCCATTGATTATGTTCTGTTTAAGATTATCACAAATTGTCTTCTTCCAACTACTTCAAAGCATCTTGATGAGATCCATCCATTCCACTGCCTGATGCTTTACGGGATGCATCTGCAGTTAGATTTTGAAATAGCACCGTCCATTGCATATTTCCGAGCACTGGCGACAAGAGGTCCGCTCTGAGTTTCAGTCCTTTGATCGCCGTCTTGATGTCCTAGCTTCTGATGTCTCTGAGATGAGCTCGTTCTAGGACAGATGGTATGAAGAGTGGTATCATCATACATTTCCTGATGGTGGGTCCCCCAGTGGCCCCTCACCCGGGGATATCATATATATTGATGATTCCGATGATGATGCCGCGGACGATTGATGTTTTCTTGACTTGTATGACTCTTGGGTTGTATGCCCTGTGACTTGACTATTGTGGCCTTGTGCCACACGTATCTTGCTACTTGTTTTATGCTTTGCCTTGTCTGACCTTGAATTACATGCTTATCTACTCTTAGTATGCCTATTGTTGATGTCATGTTGTTGTTATGATCATGATTTGCATATTTGCTACTTTGCTATGTTCATGCTTGTAATGCCATGTTTACCTGATACATATCAATGTTGTGGCATGCTTTGTGAGTTGATACTTCGTGTTCATATGATGCATGTGATTGCTCTATCTTGCTCTATCTTTTTCACATGTGTTCGTATGGTTATCCAACAACCTATCACATCTTTGTTGATTTGGGATACCCCTAGGGTTGAGGGGGAGTTTGTTTACAACTTAACAGTCCCTCTAGCTCCTTTTCGGTGTTCGACAAAAGTGTGGATTGGTTAAGTTTAGAATGATCATGTTGTAGGGGGAGGATCTGGATTCCCCTATGATTCTAAAGTTGAGCTATTGATTGAGAATCCCTAAACTTAAAATCGGGTTGTCAAACAACAAAAAGGGGGAGATTGTTGATGCAGTCTGGCGCTGATTGTTATTTTGGTGTTGACACCGATTTTAGTTTAGGTGGATGATTATTTATTATGATTAAGTTTGGATCGGGGATCAGGCATGGTATGGAAAATCCTAGTCTGGAGGGCTAGGTGTTGGAAAATCCTAACCTGGAGGGTTAGGTGTTGAAAATCCTAGTCTGGAGGGCTAAGTGTTGGAAAATCCTAACCTGGAGGGTAGGTGTTGAAAATCCTAGTCTGGAGGGCTAGGTGTTGGAAAATCCTAACCTGGAGAGTTAGGTATGAAAAATCCTAGCTTGGAGGGCTAGGTATTTGAAAAGTCCTAATTCGGAAGGGTTGGGTGAAAAGTCCTAGCTTGGAGGGCTAGGTGAAAAGTCCTAACTTGGAGGGTTAGGTGCAAATTCCCATCCTGGAGAATTAGGTGAAAAAGTCCTGGCTTGGAGGGTCAGGTGCCTAGCTTAGAGGGCTAGGTTGGATGATGTTCTAACTCGGAAGGGTTGGGTGAAAAGTCCTAGCTTGGAGGGCTAGGTGAAAAGTCCTAACTTGGAGAGTTATATGCAAATTCCCAACTTGGAGGGTTAGATGGAAAAATCCTTAGCTTGGAGGGCTAAGGTGGATGAATTCCTAGCTTGGAGGGCTAGGTTTGAGTCCCTGGATCGGTCTTGTGACCGATCAGGGAAATTGGCACGCTGCTCCTTCGTGGATCGGTCTGGTGACCGATCCAGCGATGTCTGATCGGACTGGTGACAGATCAGGGAGCACACAGTGAGGTTGGGAACTTACTGTGTGGCTCCTGATCGGACCGGTGACCGATCAGGGAGTACCTTGCTCCTGATCGGTCTGGTGACCAATCAGGGAGCGGACGGTGAGTGAGTTCTCTTGCTGATCAAGTCCTGGATCGGTCCGGTGACCGATCAGGGACTTTGGATCTGATTAAAAAATCACTGTTCATCTGTCCTGATCGGTCTGGGTGACCGATCAGGCTTCACTCTGATCGGTCCGGTGACCGATCAGGCTTCACTCTGATCGGTCCGGTGACCGATCAGGCGTGTATAGCCGCGAGAGCTGGGAATCCCAGTGAAGCAGTGGATCGGTCTGGTGACCGACCCACACGCCCTGGATCGGTCTGGTGACCGATCACTTTAATTCAAATCGCACTGTCAGACGCTCTGATCGCGTCTGACCATATCTGATTTGCTGCCACTTACATCTGATATTTGATTTACTGTGTGATACGCTGCTCTAACACCCTGATTAAGCTGCAGGTGACAGGGGAGGATTCAAACACTCAAGGAGAGGTCAATGGAGGCTTTCCTTGGAGCAGGTTTGTCCGATTCTCCATTTCAGGTTGCAACGGCCGAGCTGCAGACTAGAGCCGAGACTGGGGCTTGGCTGAGGGGATCTCAGGAAGACCAGAGAGGGCTCAGTGGTAGCTGGCGTTGGCAGCTGGAGGCTACGGAGGATGTTGTCACCTGGTGCTGTGTGGAGAATCAAAAGCGCGGAAGCAAGCTTCGTGGAAGCAAAGTTCTGGAACTAATCTTCTTGCTGCGCCTTGAGTTCTCCATTACGAGCTTGCTGTGTTCTTGAAGCTTCATCACTTTAAGCAAGCCACTGATTTCGAGAAGCAATCATCCATTACTTGAGCGCTTGAAGGAGAGAACAAGGAGCTTGGAGTCCGACAGTGGGAAGACACGAGGAAGGGTTCTTGCGTGAGATCGCCACTGGGTGGAGCTCAGGGAAGCTTGTTGTGTTCTTGTCCTTGCTAAGTGTTTGAGTAAGATCCTTCTAGTTGTTTCTTTGTGTTTAAACTTTATCTGTGATTGAAACACTGTGGAGAGGTTTCTCCACCGAGAAGGAGGTTGCTTTCTATCCGGTGATAACTGGGGCTTGATCTGCCGACGATCAAGGGATCGCCCACCTTAAGGGCACGCCAAGGAGTAGGGCAAGTTATCCCTGAACCTTGTAAACCCTCCTTGTTAGCGATCTTGCTAATTGTGGTTGTTTGTTTTCGGTTTCTGTTTTCATTTACTGCACTGCTTCATTTCGTTTCTTCCGCTGTGCTACTGATAAGTTGAGTGCAGGAAACTTGTTAAGTTTCAAAGAAAAGTGATTGGCTATATTCACCCCCCCTCTAGCCATCTCGTTTCCAACATTTACTACCCCCAAACGATGTAGTTCTCATAGGACCACATAAATCAGCATGAATTAGCTCAAGACATTCTGACGCTCTCCATGATTGTCCACTTGGAAAAGGCTTCCTTGTTTGTTTTCCAAGTACACATCCTTCACAAAAATCAAGTGAATTAATTTGGGGTAATCCACGAACCATACCTTTCTGATTTAAAAGCTGCATTCCTTTGATGTTGAGATGCTCATATCTCAAGTGCCACATCTTTGATGCATTTTCTTCATTAGCAATAAATGCTTGGTTTCTCACATTAGAGGTCTTCAACGGAAACATCTTATTTTCTGTCATTTGCACTTTAACAATAGACTGTCCAGTATCTTTGTCAGAAATAACACAGACTTCATTATCAAATAAAATTGCATAACCACTTATCATTAATTGTCCAACACTTAACAAATTATGTGCCAAGTTAGGAACAAAATAGACACTGTAAAGTAATTTAACTTTACCATCACTAGTCTCCACAGTAATAATACCTTTGCCTTCGACTTGTATCTGATTATTATCTCCAAGTCTTACTAGCATCTTCTGTGACTCATCAAGCTCTTTAAATAATGACTTATTACCTGTCATGTGATTTGAACATCCACTATCCAAAAACCAAATATCATTTTGAACTTCGTTAGAATGAGAATGAACCATGAATAACTTACTTTCCTCATTTTCTTCTTTAACATAGTTTGCTTGTGAACTATTTCTGCAATTTGCTTTTATATGCCCAAATTTTCCGCAACCATAACACTGAATGGAATTTTTATTCCATTTTTGATCTCCTTTGAATTGTCTCTCTTGTCCATTAAAATTACTTCTTCCTCTGCCACGTCCTCTACCACGAAAACCTCCTCTTCCTCGACCTCTGCCAGCGAAGTCTTCTTTTTTTTCCGTCTCCCCCTTCACTTGAGAAGCTTAAAATGCCTTTTCTTCATTCTTCTCAGTGGATCTATTTCGCCTTGTCTCATGAGCTTGCAAAGAACCCATTAGTTCATCAAAAGAGAAAGTTGAAAGATCTTTAGATTCCTCGATTGCAGTTACTATATAATCATATTTGGGAGTCAAACTTCGCAAAACTTTCGAAACAATAATTGCATCAGTGATCTTTTCTCCATAAGACCTCATTTGACTAACAATAGAAATTACTCTAGATAAAAAGTCTGGTAAAGTTTCATTACCCTTCATAAGCAAGGCATCGAACTCACTTTTAAGGGTTTGGAGTTTCACTGCTATCACTCTGGAGGAGCCTTGGAATTCTTTCTGCAGAATTTCCCATGCTTCTTTGGAAAATGAGGCAGTTGCAATTCTTGAGAAAATTGTCTCATGTACTGCTTGCTGAAGGATGAACAGTGCCTTTGAATCTTTCTTTCTGTTCTCCTTTAATCGACCTTCATCAGCATCCTTGTGGTCAAAACCGTTCTCTACTAAATCCCAAAGATCTTGAGATCTAAATAGAGTCTTCATTTTGATACTCCAAAATTCGTAGCACTCTCCTTTGAAAATGGGGATGAGGGGTTGAGAAATTCCGTTGAATGCCATTGCAAGCAAACTAGGACACTTCAACCCAACTTCGCTCTGATACCACTTTGTTGGAGGAAGAGAATAGGGGAGAGGAGAGACACACTTGTGACAGAGGAGAAATACAGAAAGCAAATAAAACAATTTGATCATTCAATAAAAGAGGTTACATATTTATAGGCTTAGTGGATAGGCACCAAGTCCACATACATTGAATCTAGACACTTCCAAAAAAATTTATCACAATCAAACTCTATCTCTATCTTATTATCCTCCACATAATTAATCCACTAATTAATTATTTATTTTTTGAAACATTAATATCAACAGAGATTCCAAATTGATTGCACAAAACCTTTATCTTGGACTGGAAAAGGAGTGATCGGAAGAGTTTATAGAAGCATGTCGGACTTGCCCGGCAACCTCCGGTAGAAATTGAAGGGAATAGAGGGCATCCTGCTCCGGAAGAGGGGGTGGCGGAGAAGGAACAATCCGGAGAGCACCGCCACCACCTGCAATGGCGTCAAGTAGAGGACGACAGCAATGGCGAGGGAGAGCAGGATGAAGATGGTGGTGGCGCGCGGGTCTCGCCAGCTGAGCAGCGCCTGCACCCTCTCGGCCTGCGTCGCCATGTCGCCGACGATGGTCTGCACCTTCCCCGCCAGGCTCCGCATCCGGTCGTACCGGTTTCGCACAACCTCGTCGGACCTCGACGACGGGAACGTGTCGGTCTCCTCGTCGAGCTCGTCCGGATTCGCCATCTCCGCGTGCGACAGCCTCGTGTCCATGTGCGGCGGCTTTCGAGGCCGGAACCGATAATTCCAAGCGCCTACCAGGAAGAGGTAGAGGAACACGGTGGACAGGATCAGCTCCGGGTAGAAGACCAGGATCACGAACACGACGTGCACCAACACGGTCGTCACTGGGTTCCTCCAGATCCGCACCAAGTCGAACCACCGGCCGGCTGCCGTCACGACGGAGAGCAGCGACATGATGCGGTAGAAGTTGGCCTTGCTCCGCCGGAGGCTGAACATGCGCGAGTCCACGTCAAGCATGTACTCCACCGCCTCCCGCCTCAGCGGCGGCTCCGCGCGGCCGAGCCGCGAGGCCACGATGATCATTGCCTGGCGCCTGAGGTGTTCCATCATCCGAATCGAGATCGGCTGGACGTAGTGCATCTTCGGCAGCAGCGGCTTGCCGTAGAGGGCCAACATGTTCACCGACGAGGTGCAGGTGAACCTGACGGCCAAATGCAGTTCCCCTGTTTTCCTCAGGCCAGACGTGTGGAGCATCATCAGGGGATAGAAATGGGTGTACACCCGGCCGGTCTCCAGCGTTGAGAGACGAATGCGGACCTTACCGATCCTCTGGTCCCTGACGTCCTCCTTGTGTCCTCCCCAATGGCAATTGTCGAAGACGCAGATGGTGACCACCGTGCACGGATCGAACACCTCCCAGGTGTACTGCTCGTTCCACTGCGGCGCGAGGCTGTTGAGGATCGTCCGCGTGCGGATCCATTTGGGTCCGTACCTGGCCACGCAGTAGGTGTCGGTAGTCCGTCCATCCTTCGCCTTCGTCGGCATGAGGTTGTGCGCCCCGAGGATGCCGAGATCGAACGCCCCAATGCTCTGCTTCGGCCGGAGCACTTTGGACGCCGGCTGGAAGTCACTACTGTACTGCGTTGACTCGTCGAGCACGTGGTAGCCCATCTCGAGGTAGAGATGGAGGTGGATCTTGCTGGAGAACTTGTGTTTATCCTCTTCGGTCGGGCCCGCGGCCTCCTTGTCGGAGGCCGTCGGTTTGGCCAGGCTGAACCATCGAGCCTCCACCGCCTTGTGATGATGCTCCATCCGCTGATACGCGGCGGATAGCGGCAGCACCAGCCGGCCTAGCGGTTCGTCCCGGTTCGCCGCCACCCGGTCCTCTACCGTCAGTACGAGCGGCTCGTCGAACGGCTCCGACGCAACGAACAGGAGCTCGTCGTTCCAAACGGGGTTAACCGTGCCGGCGACGCCGCGAGTGCGCAAGATTTGATGGCCTAGTTGCGCCTTGAGCCACACGTTGGCCGGCGGCCGTTTTCTGTCGTGGGGAACGAGGTCCTGCGCCCCGACGGCGATGACCCGGAGATAGACGAGCCTGGGAGAGAAGTACACCTTGGAACGGGTGTTGGCTAGGCCTTCGAGGCCCAGGTCATGGGCGTCGGAATGCCAGGCATTGGGGAAGGCTTCGTCGGCCTGCGTCCCCATCCACACCGCGAGCATGAGCTCGCCGTGGTGAATTTTGTCCCCCTTCTTGTCCTCCGGCTTGTACCATTGCGGCGCCAGGGGGCTGTCGGGGGGAACGCGCAGGGGCACCTCCTCGAGGTCGAAGGTGAGTCGACCCACGAAGTCGTCCTTCATGAGGTCCTTGTCCTTGACGGCCACCTCGAGGACGTTCGACTGGAGATTGTGCTGGGAGAAGGCGAAGACCTGGTGCCACTCGGGGTTGGAGTTCTTGTCCAGGTACCGCGTTCTGGCCCTGTAGTTGCCGAGCTTGAGCTCCACGTAAGGATCGAGGGAACCGGTGATGTCCATGGTGGGGAGGTCCCGAGCCTTCACCACGTTCACGTACAGGTAACGCATTTGCTCCACCAGGTCGTAGGTGGAGGCGATCTTCTCGCCGGCGGCGCCGAGGATTGCACTGCGAAACCCAGGACGGCTTGCCATGGGCGGCGGAGTCTCCACGAGGTCGTACTGACTGCCGGGGCGGACGGGAGGAGAGCGGAGTTGGATAAGGGGCTGCGGAGGCGCAAGTGGCGCCTCCGCTGCCCGTGCATTGGCTTGGGACATGCTGATGACAGACGGTGACCCGGACATCGCCTGATTCACCTGGGCGATATCGTAAGCCAATCCTCCATCTGAAACGGCGGCGGCGGCGCCGGCATCACCGATTCCGACTGAGTGGAACACCTGAGGCGGCGGCGCCTCGCTCGTCTCTTTGTTCTCTACTGGAACTTCCTCGACAGGGACGAAAGGACCAGCGAGCGGCACCTCAGCCGCGAGCCGGACCTCCTCGGCCGAATCCGGCGTTGCGTAGACACGGAGTCCGATATCGCCGCGGACGCTAGAGAAAAGGCCGCGCTTATCGAGGGGAAACCGCTGGAGCACGGCGTAGCTGTCGGACAGCGGTAAGGAAGCCCCGGAGATGCGGACGCGACCAAGGAAGTTGCGGTGGTGCCCGCCGCCGCCGCGACCGCGACCGCTTCCTCCCTCGGCGCCGTCCTTCTTATCGTGGTACACCAACACCTGGATCCTCTTGTCGGCGAGCTGGGCGGCGTCGCGCACGTTGAAGACGAAAGTCTCATTCCACGCCGGGCTGCGGTCCTTGAACTTGGTCTGCGTGCGGTGGCGCTGCCCGTCGAACTCCACCTCCACGAACGGGTTCGCAGAGCCGTGGCCATCCTTGGGCATCAATTCCACTGCGTCCGCAACCTCCACCACCACCTTCATCCCTGTTTTGCTCTGTTCTTATGGCCAACGTCGATGCTCGTGAATAGATTGAGCTTTTATTATTAATTACGTCTCTAAAGGTTCTTAATTCAACTCTATGAATTGATGGCTTCCGTCATGGAGCACGACGAAGCTTCAATTATGCAGTAGCCACATGTATCGAGATAATAATCTCCGATCATAAACCTGGGCCGTAGAAAAGGATTGCCTTTCGAGACGATAACAACGGGACAAAAGATCAGAAAGTGGGGAGGTCGCGGTCAGGGATTTGATCGTTCAACTAGTTTTCAAGAACTGTGAGTGGTTAGTTTTGGCGTAAGGGAAAACTTGTCGAGTTTTGTTGGACTGGAGAAAAAAACATGGGCTGAGCTTTCAAGTCTTCCTTCTAGTCACATAGCCCTTTTAAGCTCGTCTCTAATTTGAAGACGTAAAAGCCCAATTTAACAGTCTGACGAGTTCAAGGTGACAAAACAGCGAGGGAATCTATGCGAAGAACGTGTGCACTAAACAGTTTGACGAGTTTTAAGAATTGATCGTCTTCGGGAGCTCAATGAAGAAAGAAAGATCTAGTAGGTTAAATCTGTTTGATCCAGATTCAAGTTCATGAAAGAGTGTACCCGGCGTAAATCAGCTTCACTCAGCCAGTTGAACTCTCCGAGTCTCATGTCTAATCATCTCCCGGGACCTCTCGGAACCACATTTTCATTCTTAACTCTAATTTTGATGACTCAATCATCCACGATCTTTAGCCGAACAATAAATTTTTCCTCTTATGGCAGATGAAAAATAAGAAACTTTAGTTTCGAATTTGTGAGAGTAGAAACCAAAATAATCGTAGTAAAAGTCGTCGATTCGGGAATGCATCCCTTGAATTCCAAGTTGTCTTGTTGTGACAAGTAAGTTGACTCTCTCACCGTGACTTGAATGTCGGTTGACTTGTCAACCAGCATTAGTATGGTAATCGTTATTCGACTTTTTCACAGAAGACAAAGACCGAGGCTATAAGGATTGTTATTAATGGAACGTAAAGCTTAATTCAATGTTCAATTACAAGAATTAATATTGAAATATTAATTTACAAAAAATTTCGCTCTCTCTTCATCTTTCACAATTATTCCATAACAAAACGGCCCCAAGGCAAGATTTGTGAGTTAAATACGGCATTAATACTAACACCTAGCGACAATAATTAAAAAGGCAAATATTAAAATGGAGGAAAAGATATTTTGGATATAAAATTTGGCTTTTTTTTGATATTTTAGATAACAAATTTTTAAAAGATTTTTTTTAGCTCTAAAATTAATACTTTATTTTTATTTTAACTTAGGATTCACTTTTACAATTGGATTATAATATTTAAGCTAAAAAAAATTTTAAACTAAAAACCTTCAGTTTCCCAATTAAGTTATAGTGTTAAATCATATTTTTTTAAAAAAAATGAGATTTGAGGCGTCTCCCATTGTATAGTATTAAAATTATTATTTTTAAAATTTGGGATTAAAAAAAATAAACGCTCAACTTTGGGACTATAAAAGTCTTTTTAAAAATTTAGTATCAAAATTGTCAATTTAATATCAAATTTGAGACCTAAAGAGTGTGTATCCCTATTAAAAATGGACTAACAATTTTCATGAGATCATAATAATCCATCGTCCAAAGTTTCAAATAATATTAGACCACGAGTAATTGGGATAATTAAGAAATTTAAGATTTGAAATTTAGCTGCGACATACTACAAATGATTTTTTCTATCAATGAGAAACGGACTTAAGAACGCTGACCGTTTGAATGTATTTTCACAAGTACTACTCAATTTAACGTTATGATCGATGGAATCATCTTGGAGGCATGTGGTATACATTCGGTAATGAAAATGATAATGAATTTTGATAGAGGGGTAATGAGCTTGGTAATGACCTAGGGGGAGTGAGTTATGAAACACGAGATATCAAATCTATATTTTAATTTCGATTATCATTTACCAAGTAATAGGAATTGGAATGAAAGAAATTTTATTCTCGTTATAGTCTCCTAAATCCGCCTATCAAACACCCTTAGTTATCTTCATGATTAATTATTTTGAAAAATGAGATAATTAGATTATAAAAATAATAATAATATCAGATTATTTATCATCATTCAGTAATTTCAATCATCTATATTAAAAAAAAAAAGAGTTGGTCAAAATTTTCGGATGACTGTATTCCAGAAGAAGGCAGTAGTAGTTGGTAGCAGAGCAGACCAGACAGTTTCTGTCCTTGAAAGGCAATTAAAAGCCAAAATTGACTCCCAAATTTGGTTGGCTCGACTCCAAATTGGTTTGTACGTGTCTGCTGATTTAGACTGTGAAAGTTAGCATTCTTTAACAACTCATCTTGACCGAGACTATCCAAGTTTTATATTTTTTAGAACAGCTACCAATTCATCACTTATCTTTATAGCAATCGTGTGGAACTTTTTGCACCATGGAATACTACCATTCCCCTACTAACTACCAACTACTAACATTTTCTACATGATAAAGAAATCACAGATAGATTAATCAATGCTTCAAGCTAGGTCTTTCAATGGGTAAATCAATGATGGCTCCTTTTCAAGTATGACTAAGAATTTTCAAGTATGAATAAGAAATTTAAAATGAATATATATATATAGGATGTGTAAGATATATGTTGAATCGGAGGTGAAAGATTAATATATATATATATATATATATATATATATATATATATATATAGGATGTTGAATAGTCGGGTTGACTTGCCTAGCTAATTAGGCGAAGTTGATAGGGCGTCATCTGGGCAAGGCACATTTTCGATCAGATCTTCCTAAGTCATATGCCTCTCAATCCTACAGCTCGGGGGTCCATTGGGCGATTGGCCTCTTGACCGATCGAAGATAGCTTTTTGACTAGTCATACGAGGTTCAGATCAAATGTAATACCCAGATCGACTATAAGACTTCTCTTTTCACCATCTCAATGGGATTTCATGGGTCATAGATAGGCCTCATTATACCAATGAGATGGATTTGATCTATTTTTGTCTTAGTAATTTGATGTTCTCTTGGGCATATCCCCAAATCTATATTTGTAATTAATACAGCTTAACACAACCATTAATATAGTGAAAATAAGCGGTCAGTGAGAATAATAGAGAATCATTAATACACTGGGAAGATGTAAAGCCAAAAAAAGTTATTAACGTATGAAAGACCAAAGTAGCATAAAAAAAGGCTCCATACAAGAAGGGTAAGTTTTTTATAATCCGAGAGTCCCCGACTCATTAGGTCATTATTCTATCCTCTCACTTATTCTGATTTGAGCATCGGAGTGGTGATGTTGGGACAATCTTGACATCATTCTAACCCTCTGCTCATCTTTAGGTGTTCCCGACAACGATGATTTCTCTCCTTGATCTCCCTCTCCTTGCAGCGCAAGTGTAGCGGCAGCATTCAACACATCTACAAGGTTCACGGGTGGATCGTCTTCCAAGGATCTTGTTACCGGATCAATATAGATATCAAACTACATTATTATTACTAATATATACTTTTGCCCTTTTTAGGATCCACAGTTTCATTGGTTGAAGATTAGATGACATTGGCATGATAATGACAAAGATAAGGCAATCGATGCATACGGAGGCATTGGCACAAACAATGCTTGACTAAGATGATGATGGCGATCTTTAGCAAATAAAAGACTTGGATATGAATGAAGATAAAGGTGTGACGATAGGTTGAAGGCAACAGTTGGAGCCGATATTGTAGAGACATGCATGATAAAGATGGATTGGAAAGGAGGGACACAGAATGAAAACAAGAGGGAATAACTTATCAGTCAGTACTATTGATTGAGTTCGATCTATTTTATTAGTTTAGAAGGATCTAAATTTATATAATAATATGGTTGAAAGAAATTCGATTTTACTATTTCTGTCAGATGGTTGTGCGACCTGTCATTGAAGAGAGGGAGAATCCAGCACTTAGAATACAAGAGAGGGATCATCAACTCTGTTTCTACAGATTTCTGCTGCGAAAACAATGCAGGAGACTAGTCTACGTCCATGGCAGAATCCCAACCATATGTAGACAGACTCTTCATTAACTAATTAATTCGCCTACCAAACCACCTGAAGTTGATCTATGCAACTTCATAAAAAAGGAAAAAAAAAAAGAAGCATCAGTCATGGTTAACTAATTAGTAGTCCACACCATAATTTTCAATCCGTTGTCCTCCTTCCAATCGCATGTAGAAGCCAAGGGAATGCCTCCTGGAGCTCGCAATATGGCAGCTGCAGACCTCCCCGCTGCGAAAGCCCAGGTGGTAGCAGAAGCAAATGGTCGTCGGGGACGCGGCGGCGGATTCATCCGCCGGAGGTGGCGGCGTCGCCACGACCTCCGGCCATGTCGTGCGCGACCGCGAAGAAGGAAGGCGAAGGCTGATGCTGAGGTCGAGGTTGACGACGTCTCCGGAGGTGCTGCTGCTCTGCCCCTCCTCCGGCGCCGCGTCGATATCGTTCGACGGAACAACTGCAAAATCGTGCGCCGGCGCCGCGGCGGTAGTCTTGATCGGGCGGTGGGTCTTGGGGTCCAGCCCACGGTCGATGAGCCTGCGCTTGATGTGGGTATTCCAGTGGTTCTTAATCTCATTGTCCGTCCTTCCCGGTAGCCTCGCTGCTATCACCGACCATCTACCAACACCCACAAAAATCTATTAGTGCGAATTTAGTTACTTCGATCACACAAATTAACAGCAAATCGCAAAATTAAGAATTAACAATAATCTAATTCCTTAAACAGCGATGGCTCACTTGTTTCCGAGCAAGGCGTGGAGGTTGATGATGATCTCGTCCTCTTGGCTGGTGAAGTTGCCGCGCTTGAGGTCAGGTCGGAGGTAGTTCATCCACCGGAGGCGGCAGCTCTTGCCGCAGCGCAGAAGTCCTAATAACCAAACGAACAGAGTAAGTAACTCCAATCTCAGCGATCGAATCGACCAAGAAAGAATTGATCAAAATAAAGCTAAAAAAATATATCTAGCAAGACCTGCAGCTTTGGGGAGAGACCTCCAGCAGCCTTCGCCGTGAGCTTTGATGTAAGCGACGAGCCTATCGTCTTCTTCCTTGTTCCAGGCTCCTTTGTTGGTGTGAGCCTGCTCGCAGCAGGGAGACCTGCCCATGGCTGTGTCTGTGAGAGAGTGAAAGACGATGGAGTCGAGATTGGAATTTGGAGAGAAAAGTCAAGAGTGAGTTTTTATTTATATGGGAGGGAGGGAGGGAGCAGGTTGTGGTCTGCTAACTGCTACTCGGTCCATGTTGACCAACACGGATGAATGATATGAGGCCCCATGATGAACTGCTTTTGTTTTCTCATAAATCTTACAGTAACTTCCAATCTATCGACGTTGGTGAAGATGGTTTCAGGATTCCGTGATCAGTAGTTGGTTTCTGTTCGAGTGATAAAAAGGCTGGCTAGTTGTTGAGGTGGGTCTCTGCAGTAATTGCCTCTGCATGATGGAAGGCCAGTTGGCAAGGTTTGTGTACCCTCCTGAAGAACATTGTTTTCACCCCGTACCCTATTATAGCAAATCTGTATTAACCTGTGATGGCTTATTCCATCAGTACTATATCTGAAAAAGTCATGACTCCAAATGCCCCATACAACCAACTTCACTAGTATTTATACAGAAAGGGAGAGAATAAAGATCCCTTATACCGATCAGAATTGAATCAAGTTTTCTTCCATCAAGACAACCCATGACCCATCAGATGAGACCCAAACCAACCAAATAATACTTATCCTTTCAAGTAAAACTAATTAATATGCAAATTCAAGGTTTGATGACCGTGATATCTAATGTTTTGTCCAGCGAACCAACCATGTCGGGCAGTTCAACCAAATGAGCACGCAAACCATTCGGATCAATGAAATGAACTTTGATCTTGTTCTGTTTGAGGGGGAAAAAAAATCACGACCGGCAGAACTGGAGCTTCACTCTCTGATCTGGTTTGGAAACACTGCACATGGCATATTCATCCTGTTGCAGGAGTTGCCATGGGATATCAATTTATGTTTACACCAACTTCCATGTTAAAAAAAAATCTATCGACATTCAACTCCTGTGAGGATAGATACTGCAACTAAATCTAATGCATGGATTCCTCTTGTCAGTAGTTATTGACAGTGAGTGGAGTAAAGAGATGGCGATGCTGTAATGAGATTAGTGCAGCAGTGTGCAGGGTATTTGAAGTCACAGTTTCCCACAGCGAATATTCAAATGAAACATCATGAGATAAATATGCTCCTTAGCAGTGAATATACAGGTTAGCTAGGCATATGGAGGCTTAAAGCCGACACGGCATACTTATATGGATATGGCAGGATCTCTGAGGACCAACTATTAATTTGGATTTCAGGAGATGATGTCTGTCCAAATTGGAAGATCAAACGGCAACTTAAAAACTCCGGAAGCCACCAAGAGTAATAAAAGCCACACAGGTAGGATGTTCAGACATAAAAGCAACAACATCTTTTGCCCTGCAAAAGTATCATGGCAATGCAAGTAAAATATCAAGCAATTAGTAGGGAACTGTTCAGTGACTAGGATACATAATTAGCAAATATAAACATCAGGAATCTCCTTCTATCATATTTCAATAACATGAAATGTTTTTTATGGTGCTTTTCCATCTCCATCAGATTTCAAAGCTAGATTTAAGAGTCTGGCTTTTGTTACTAGTGACAATTTTTTTTTAAAGGGGATGGAGGCCAAAGACCTACCAACTACATCATGATAATAAAAATTGTGAACATTAAAGGATAGGTTTGGGGGTTAACATACTAAAAAGGAAGAAAGCTCTGCATCTATCGACCATTGCTAAGGCTCTAAGGGAATTGTTTAACTTGAGCATCTTTTTCTTCTTCTTCTTCTTCTTCGTCTTCTTCTTCTTCTTCTTCTTCTTCTTCTCTATTTTGCTTTTCTAAAATCTACATACTGTTGTACTGTTATACCATTTCAATCATTTTGAAATGATCTTTTTTGGCTTAATCACAAATTGGATCAACAAGTAACTACATTAAGCTGGGTAATATAATTAGTGTTTTGATTTTAAATGATAAATAAGGTAAGAATTCTTCTCCGCCGAGAGCAACCAAGGTTTGAAATTGGCAGTATATTATTGTTCTTAATGAAAATTGAATTTCCTTAAAATTTGGGAATATGGGAAGAGATATTCTATTGTTCCAACAGAAAGGAAACCAAGAATCTCCACGCCTAGTGATAGGTGTGAAACTTTGCATCATATAAAAATACAAAGCAACGGTGTATGACCAAACAACCAAATTTTACACACAAACAAAAACTTATAAGGCCTTAGAGTCCTTATTAAGAACTCCCAAAAATGAAGGCAGGTTTCATCAAATAAATTGACCACTAACTTACAATATAGACCAGAAACAATAATGGATCTAGAGTGCACCATCTCAAGAAAAGAAAAATGATTAACTAGGTTAGGTAAACCTGGGCCAACTGGCCCGGCTAGGTACCATCTCAAGAAAGCCACGACAGCTGGTTGTTCCTTTTTTTTTTCCTCATTGCCTCCGGTTTACTACCGGACACGATGAAACCATGGTTACTCTCACTTAGATTTTCTGATAAAAAAACAAACCTCAAACCTACTTCAGAAGTTCAGGTATGAATAGCCAGGCATTTGTTCCGTTCATTTGCGAAGTTTTACTGGTATAACCACTAGTTATCATCTTGATCTAATGGGCACTGGCTGACATAACAAAGAATGTTTTTACAGGACAAAAACACTGAAAGCACTTACAGAATGCATCCAAGAAAAGATAGACTCAGCATGCATCTAGGTGATTGCTGGACTTCCACTGTTCCGCCTAGACTATTGGGCCAATTATTAATGCAAGAGACTTAATCTCCTAGTTGAGAACTGAGGTGCATGATGTATAGATTACAGATGGTAAAAGAAATTTATAAGAATAAAAAAGCAGATTGTTTCAGTAACTGCTACTCAAGAAACGATTCTGCTTGAGAATATCCCAACAACTTGTAAGATTTGGGTACCATTTCCCTCTTACCATATCAATCATGCATGACCTAGCTTGTCGCAGGTTTCAAATTTCCTTAGAGTAGATCAACTCGCTCGCCAAGTTCAATTCAGGATCTCAAGGATTCAGTCATCAGAAGTTAACCATTCCAACTATATAGGCATAATAGGATGCATGACCTAGCATAAACCAGTCAGTCTCTTCAGTGGAAGCTGAATTGGACTGAGAGAGGCGATCATTCATATCGATTAGCAAGTGATTTCTAAGATAGCATACAACAAAACCGGATATATGAACTAAAGATATCACTTAATTTTTTTTTAAAAAAAAAGCCTTTTGGGGGCAGTATAATAAAATCAAGAGGGGAACCCTACCAGACTGCGCCTGGGCCTCGGTGCGTTCGACCATCCACTCAGCGGTCTCCCGGAGCTTCCTCTCCGCCGCGCTCTCCTGCATGAGGAATCCGAGAAAAGGAGGAGAAGAGGAGGAAGAAGATTCGGATCCGCCGGTTGAGCGGAGGAAGGGCTCGTCGGCGACGCCAATGGCCCTCTGGACCTCGGCGATGGTGGGTGACTTCTGCTTCCGGAGCGGCGAGGCGTTGTTCTTGCAGGAAGGCCGCGTGGTCTTGTAGGCGAGAACGAAGACGGGTAAAGAAGACAACGAAGAAGATCTTGCAACTGCGAAAACCTCCATGAGCCCTCCTCTCCTCCCTTTCGGATACGATACAGATATCAAAGGTGAGGGAGGGGGACTTTTTCATTTTGCACCGTAGATTTTACTCTTTTCTTATTTCCCCTAATAATTTTAATATTATTAAGATACTTTTTAAAATTTACAACTCATCTTCACTTTGAAAATTTTAAGTTAATTATTGAATGTACAAGCTTTTGACATTCCAATTAGAACTTCACCAAATCTACAAACATACTTTCAACTTTGTAATAAATATAACTAATCATCAATTTAACTGATCATTTAATCTTATCTCCAGCTCAACCAAGAGAAACAAATTCGATCTAAAATATAGATAATGGTGATAACACTACTTCTTGAAATGCCATGGCAACAGAAGAAAGAGAATCACACTACGACAACCATCAGATAATGGTGACTCTTTCCACCACACTATTACAATCATACAGCAGACATTATTATTAAACTAGATAGAGATGGTTTTCTAACCCATTGATCTTCCACTCACAAACGAAACTAATTTTCTCCATCTCTTTGTATGAAACTGCAGGAACCAGTTGCAAGAAAGGAGAAAGGGCTTTCAGAAACTTCATATACTGAACGTGGGAATTCGTCTAGCCCCATGAAGTTGCATGCGTCGAAGTTCATGGGTGAGAAATAACCCTGGCAGTCATCAGCGCCCTTTATATCGAGACTCTGAGCATCATTTGGGGTGCTCCCAGTGAAGTTGAAGCCAGTGTGCCCTGCAATTCCATTTGTTGATTCGCCGGCTTGAACTTGATCCGGTGCTCCTGAGACTTTGGCATCGTCCATGGGAATGGCAGGAGTGTGACCTTGAAACAGCGCGACATGCCCAAACAACTTATCCTTTCGCGAAAAAGTAGTCCCGCAGGAGCAAATCCATTTGTCTCTGCCACAGTGCTTCTCGTGTGTTTTCAGGTCTGCGATGACAGAAAATTTCTTTGTTTTGCATCGACCACAGGTATAACTCTTGTCGCAGTGGCTTCTCTTGTAGTGATTCTTCACACACAGGATAGTCTTGAGAGGCTGGAACTTCTTGTGCTCTTTGTTCCTCTTACAACCAGCAAAAGGGCACGAATATCGCCTGATTATTGGCGCTTCCGAGCTTGCTTCCTTGCTGGGCTTCGCGAGAGCAGCTGCAGTCTTGTACTCGTCGCCGTGCCCTCTCATATGCATCCTTAGGTTTGCATCTCGCTTGAACCCCTTTCCACATATCAAACAGAAATGGGTATGTGGTGCCAGAATCTCCTCTTTCTCCAGTTGCAGCACCTCATAGGAACCAGGGGGGAGGTTCTCTCCATCCATTCCGTCGTCGTAGTCCTTCGCATCATGGTCATCAGTTGGCATAGACTCAGATAATTCAGCCCCAGCATTATTCAAGCATTTGATCAGCTCATCTCCTTCACCAACACAAGCATCCAAATCTTTCATCAGCTCATCGTACTCGGAAGATTTAGCAACCTCTGGAGGCAAGACCGGAATTGGTTTCTGACCACCAGAGGAAGATATGTTAGAGTTCATGCCCATGGCACTGCTTGGCTGACCAACAGCAGGATCAGTCGAGAGAAGTGCATTTTTAATATTGGGAAGAAGAGTGCCAGCCGTAGAGATCAATTGAATTATAATGTAAGTTAGATCTGCTGTGACAAGCTGTTGTTGTGCTGCTAACTCATTACCTCTATCAACTACATGATCTTCCTGGCTGATTATCGAACGCACAATATCTTGTACTTGGTGGATCTTTTGTTCGAGGAATGAGAGATTGCTCAACATAAGTCTAGGGTTCCAATCGATGACTGAGGAAGGTCCAAGATGATTTTTGATTTTTGTCTCTCTTTCTGGAGCATAAAAACAGTGAGATTGGTTTACCAATTGCGGAGACAGTTCAGTCATGGATTGATCCTGTCCGTAGCCCAAATTTGCAGAATCAAATTGGATGAACGACATGTCTGGCTTGAGACTTTTAGAAATATCATTCACCATTGTGGAGGAAGCTTTTGACGATGTTTCAGGAGGTTTTCTCAGCATAAGATCCATCTTAATTCTTTGCTCTATAAATACAAGTATTTCATGCCCTATTCTCCTTCTTTCAAAAAAAGAATTTGTTCAGTCATTAACACTTGACGGACCATGTAGAATCATGCCTCGCGATCAGTTGCCGAGCAAAACTGAAAACCCCAGAGAATGAAACCAATAAACCATTCAACAGAGTCAGGTAAGGAGACACGGAGGAAGAGAAAACAGAAATTTGTCAACAGAAATAATAAGAATTAGAACAGATTCACTGAAGGTGTTATCATTTTATAGAACCAAGTGATCAGTTGTGAACGGAAGAAAAGGTTTGGAATCTTTATAAATCTCGAAGTTATTGATGATAAAAATTACTGATCTAATTTGTTAGAAACAAAAATCGGTTGCACAGTCATGAACTGAAGCAGTTTAATCTACACTAAGCTGAAGGAGAAAAGAGGGCAAAACAATTTCTCAGATATAGCACAAGTTCAAATCATACAAGCTCATAACGAGAAACAGGATCGAAATTTCGGAGGAGCACACGTTTAGTTTCAGAAGAAAATGGTGATCTGAACCAACATATCCCAATAACTATTTCCGTCTTACATCTCTGAATAGCACATGCAAATCTACAGCGTAAATTAACAAATCTTGAAGAACTCCATGAAAAATCTATGAACGAATAAGGATACGAATATTTATTAGAGAATCAATCTTACAGAATTCACCATATTCAAGTCGAGAGAGAGAAATAGACCATCAATCGCCAAGAGAAGGGGAAAAACCGAGATTGATCCCAAATCTGCAAGTTTACTATGATACAGCAGAAGCCCAAGTCGAAAGGATCGCACATATAACGATTAAACACCGAAAAAATAAATTGCGAACAAGAATAGCCCTAAAAAATCCCCCTTTCCCTACTGATTCATCAACACAACCCAAAAAATGGAGAAAGAGAAGCGCTTACAAACGAGCTTTGAGCGGCAAGTAGAGCTCCCCCTCCCCCGTGCGGCTCCTCACCTGCGGTCCATCTCCGGCGTCATGATCCTGTTAAATCCATCCATATCCTGATCCAGTTCAACCTCCTCGTCCATAGACCTCTCGCTCTCTCAGACTCTCACGGCACTCTTTGGTTGACCCCTACTGGTTCGTTCACCACAAAAGAAAGAATATATTAAATCGAGAAAAGGCTTTTCTGGCGTACCTTCTCCTCATTGTACTTTAACCTACACCGAAGTTAAATTCGAAAGAGAAGCAAGCGCCGATCATCCATCCGCGCGATGTTCAGTGAAGGAACCGGTTAATGGATAAGAGCGCCGGAGGAATAACAATAGTAGGTGGAAGGCAGGCGGAAGCGACGGGGAAGAGGTGACGTAAGCGATGGGGGCGGTGACCAAGCGGTCGGATCACCACCCACCACATACTCTACTCAAGATGGTAACTTTAAGAAGCAAAAGACCACTCCTCCTCCTCCTCTTCTTCTTCTTCTTCCTCCTCCTCCACAGTGATTGATGGATCCCCTGCTGTTTGTGATTAATCCACTACCAACTTCTTCCAATTTGCTCATAGAAAAGTATTCCCACGCGCAAAAGTGAATTAAGAAAAAATCAGCTTTGGAGAACTTGAAATTGAAAGATCCATTCACTGCATTGCCAAAGATCGTCTCTTTCACGCTTCCATGGTTAGCATACCAATTTTGCTCTCGTATACGAGTTGATTGATTTGGTTTTTAGTGTCTGCACCTGGACTAATTTTGTCATTCTTCAGAATTAAAAAATAATGTGAAAATAGAAGAGAGGGGGAAAAAAAAAAGCAAACCTTTTGTCTACATGTACATTTGATCTCTAAGAGCAACAATAACTAAATGACAGTGAAGCTCTGTGATTGATTCACTGATCCATTTATCAGTCAAGTCACAGAGATAATTATCAGAACTTGTTCGAGCTAATAGATATGTCCCCCACTTGATCATCTTGCCTCTCCAGTTAACATAAATTCAGAGCAGTAAATATGGCAATTGATCACTACAAACAAATATTTCAAGTCGTACAAAAAGATGAAATAGCTAGAGCTAGCCTTTGAGATAAGACAGGCCATTCTACAACAGTGTGTCGGTGAAGGCTGCTATATAATGACTGAATAGCAGCTAATGTTATCTTCTCATTCATGGCATTAAAAGTCATCACTGTCCAGTAGAACATTATGTGTCTGGTTGCAGGCATCAGTGTACATGGATTGATGCTTTGAATCTAGCAAGTGGAACAACAATAATTTTCTTCTGAATCATTTCGACCAATCAATTTGGACCAATCAATAAGGAGCAGGTTTTGCCAGCTTTCAGAGGTTGAATGAATAGTTGGCGAGGTCAACTTTGTTTCTCAATTTACAAACTGATGATGAAACCACATGAGACTTGTTTTGTTTTTGAAAAGAACAAGAGCCAAACAATATTAAATAATTCAGTAGGTCAGAAGCAACAGATGCAAACACCTCAAGTTATACTGGAATTGTAAGTGCCAAAATGTGGTCCAGAGCAACTTTGGAATGAATGGATAAACTTGGCAAAACAACAGGATGCTATTCGCATGAACAGATTGATCCTATTCGGAATCCACGAATCAGAATACACAGCTTCCTACTTTGCCTGAGATTACTGAAGTCGAATTCAATTTAAATACTAAGGGGGCGCTTGGTATAAATTTGACAATGGGAATGGTAATAAATTTGATTGAGGGGTTTATGAGTTTAGTGATAACCTAGTGGGGGGTGGGTTATGAAATCAAGGGTATCATATCCTTATTTTGATTCCGATTTCTGTATACCAAACATCATCAATGGGAATGAAATCTATTTCATTCTCATTCCTACCTTCTAAACCCGCTTATCAAGCGCCTCTAAGTGTTTTTTTGGCCGATGCTAAATGGTAAGAATCTGACCGTCCAGAATTAAAATTTTCAAAATATTTAATACCATTTTAAAAAAAAATTATTTTAAAGTAAATCATAATAAGTGTTTTGTGGCTATAATTTAAAATATACATATTTATATCGAACATATTATCTATTTTATCATTATTATAATAATTAATATAAATAAAAATTTAATGGGTTCAAATATAATTAAGGAAAAAAATTAATTTTTTTAAAATAAATCATAATATGTGTTTTGTGACTATAATTTAAAATATATATATTTATATCAAATGTATTATCTATTTTATTACTATAATAATAATTAATATAAATAAAAAATTTAATACACTCAAATATAATTAAGGAAACAAATAAATTCTGGGTGAAGTCTTTCCTTTGCTCACAAATTTCCCCACCAATGGATCACACACTCCCGAGGCAGCAAGTGGCAAACTAGCTGCTACTAGTTTTCCAAGGTTAAAAAAATAATTAATTATTTTACCTAACCATCATTTTTTGAAATAGTTAAAACACTCTTTTTGGAAAAACAAAATTATCAAAATAATATTTCAGTCCGCCTAACACATTCTTTACTTTCTAGAATATCTTTTATTTTTTATATTATTATTATAATTATGATCATAATTCTTATATAGTTATAATAGTTACTATTATTTCATAATTGCTATAATTTCACAATTATGATAATTATGAATTTACGATGTCTTAACAACTATAATGAAATAGTTACGATTACACTATGTGTAAGTATTTTAAATTTATTTTAATATGATCAACCAAGTTAAGTTAGATCTTATATATTTTTTGATACTTTATCTAAGTGTTCGTGAATTTAGAAATACAAGAAGTCGAGCAGAAGACGTGACAAGCGAGAAAGAATACACAGGAAGAGGTGCATCCGAGGGACGAGAAGACTGCAAAAGAGTACGCCGGTGGACAAGAATAGCTTGCGCGACATCCAAGGGGCAAGAAACTGAGAAGGAAGACTACTCGAGGAGAAAGTCGGAAGTTGGATTCGGATGAGCTCAACTTCGAATGATCGGAAATCATATATGAGCGCTAGAAGACTGGTTAACCAAAGGTTACCTAGAACTAGACGAACTATACGCCCGAGTCAACTCTGGTGCTCGGTCATACAAGTGCCCGAGTTAATTAACTCAGGCGCTTGACCATATAGGCGCTTGATTGGAACTCAGGCGTCCAAAAACAAGTTCTATTAGTTTCCAGCTATTGCGCAATGGATCAACGTTGACCGAAACTTAGGCACCCGAGAGGTGTCACATCAACAACAGATGAGTTTGTCCAGGGGTTATAAATAGACCCCTGAACTCAGAAAGAAAAATAATAACTGTGTATTCACTTTATTATTTTGTTATGAGCTTTTCAAAGATTGTAAGAGGTTTCTCCGTGTATAACGAAAGAGACATTTTTAATGCGCTTTTTCACTATCCTAGATTAGCAACTATTCTGGTTGCAACCAAGTAAATTGTAATCTCTTTTTGTTTCGAGTTGTTTATGTTTTCAATTGTTTTAATTAATTGTTCAACTAATTAATTATCTTTGCTAAAGAAACGGTAAAATAATTAATTGGGCAATTTACCAAAGGGCGTACGTAACAATCGAAAATTACCAAAGGGCGTCCCATGGTTTCTATTTTACAAAAGGGTGCAATCATTTAAGTGAACTTCCTATTATACCCTTGGCGCCACAAAATGCCTTTTCCATTCCCATTTTCGAGACATCTGAACCACTTTTGCTTTAAAATGTGGTTCGGATGGCAAGGTTGCTCCATTTTTGGCCATTCTCTCTCTCTCACCGCAACAACGTAGTGTGCCCTAGTTGTTGAAGGAGGGCATTGTGCGTGCCCTAGTTGTGCTTTAGTCGCTTGCTCATCCCTCGAATCCCTCTGCCCAACCAAAACCTAGGCTCCTATACAGGAAAGTGGTAGTGTGTGATCCTGTGGCGGCTTCAAGTGTTAACGTTGAAGTTGATACTGCTCGGCATTATCAAAGTAGGATTTAGGGTTTCTGTAGGGGTGATTTTCATCATAATGACAAGAAAAAGGTCTGTGAGTGGTTCATCGTCTTTTCCATTGGCATTAATCACTAAGGTATGTTAGCGATAGGCTTAGGTAAGAACAACATAGTTTGTGAAATTGTTTATACTTATTTTTGCTGATTAAATTTGTAATGTATAAAAACTGTAGGGTTCAGATGAGTTTGGGAAAAATTATATTGGTGCAGTGTTTTAGGCCACTTTAAACATTTTGTCGAAGCATTTGAAATTTTAAATGATCAACACATTGCGAAGATCAAAGAGTCGTCCTTCAGTATTTTCTTGGACATTCAAGAATTGCAGCATATCCGGGGAATTTTGGTTAATATATTTGAAAGTTGGGATTCAACCTCGCAAGTTTTTAAATTCTCAGGTAATAGTTTTAATTATGAATTATAAACAATATCTATAGTAAGATAAAACTTGGATATAGTTGGCCTTAAATGATTGATATTTGATCAATTTAAATGAGTGAATTTAAGGTGAAATTCACACGAGGGCCCTCGGTAGGCCTGAAATGATTTTATTTCAGGCTTCAACTTATTTCAATTTGGGCCTGAAATAAATTCATTTCAGGCCCACGTTGGGCCTGAATTCAATTCATTTCAGGCCCAACATGGGCCTGAATGAAATCCTTTCAGGCCCAACGTGGGCCTGAAAAGAATTTATTTCAGGCCCAAATTGAAATAAGTTGAAGCCTATATTGTTGATGATAACTAAATATTTTAATTGTTTCAGGTGTGTCGGTTGCGTTCACCAGACGAGATGTTGCTTTGGTACTGGGTATAGTGGACCGTGGAGTTTCGGTCCCTATTAATTCAACTAAAGCATCGGGTGACCTCTATCGTACTTACTTCTCAAAAGAAAAACAACCTACTAGAACAAGAATTGAGGACTTACTTAAACATTATTCTAAAAGTGTTGAATCAGAGGATGATGTGTTATTAGTTTGTAAATTATATATTTTGTATATATTTGTTTGTGTTTTATTTTCGTCTAGTACATATAAGGTCCCTCTAGGGCTTGTAGATATAGTAGATGATTATGACAATCTTGGTAGATTCAACTGGGTGGAAGCTATCCATAAATTTTTATCTCCCCAATTACCTAAGATTGGGGAATTATTTTCATCAAGTAAGGGAAACCAGAGGACCACCAACCTCCCTTACGTAAAGGGATTTGCTGGGCTTTTGGCAGTGAGTAGAATATTGTTGATAAATTTTATAATATTTTACTGTCATTAATGTAATTGTGTGGAAAACATTATGTAGGCATGGTTTTTAGAGCATGTACCCATTCAAAAATCATACAATGTTGAAGGACCCCGAATAAATAAGTGGAGGAATATTCCTTCGCATATTAGTAGGGTGAGGGACCTTGTCAACCAAATCAGGTTCGAAGAGGTAATTATTCTAAACTGTGATCTATGTTAGTTTGATATAGAGGCAGTAAAATTTATGTACTTGGTAATTAACAGGTGATTGTTGAAATAATTCCTAACCTACATGAAAACACATTGTTTCAGAACCTTGAGATTGGGGATAACATTCCACGGGCAATGGAGACATCACAAGGACATGACACAGAAGATCTAAGGTCATGTGGTGAATGCATTCTTAAAGACACCCTAATCAAGGAGCTAACAGAGGAGAATATATGTTTGAATGAAAGGGTTAAGGAATTAATTTCAATTATTGAAAAAAAGGGTATGGAGGGTCAAGAAAGCTATCCTATAGTCAGTCCTCTTTCTGATCCAGTATCTTGTAGAACAAGGAGAGGACGTGACCGAACTCGGTATGATTACAGGGATACTCCAATTGAGAGTCCAGTATGGCACCAGCTATTACATAAGGGGAAGCGGAGAAAGGAACAAATATCAAATGTCATGGACAAGGGAAAAAGGAAACTTAGTGAGGAGGATATGGATGAAGCAAGAGAAACAATTACTGTAATGGAAGTCATGTCTGAAAAAGATATAGAGGAGGAAAAAAGAAGGACCTCCGAACTATACAAAATAAGGCAACAAGGCATTGATGTATGTGAGTTATTTTTATCTAAATTACGTCAAATTGATTGAATTTGGTCATTAATTAGTTTGGTCTAAATTGTATCGATGTAGTTTGTGAAGAAGCATTTTATGAAGTCGAAGAAGAAAAATCAAAATAAAGAAGGGGCCTACGTGATAAATAAATTGGAGAACCTAAAGTAAGTTATGAAACATAGTTTAGTTAATATATTTGGGGCTTTAATATATAATCTTATCAATTTCTTGGCAGGTTGGCTAATGAATTTATCTGAGAGGATGCACCCTTTGCTTTGAAATTGCATTCATTCTTACAAATCCTCAATGGAGAGGTTTTTACAAAAGGTGAGGTCATTGATGCCTTCTGTAAAATGTTATTTAGGGGAGCATCCACATCTGGTAGGTCATACAACAAGTCAATATATTGTTCAACCTTCTTCACAGTAAGTGATGTAAATTAGTATGAAATAATAGATTGTAGAAGACCTACTATTATGATGTGGTTATTAATAATTTTGATTTTGTAACTTTTTAGGCTTCAATAAGATCGTCAAGAAAATTTTCCCTACAACAAGTGATGAAGACGGATATGATAGAACAAGGGTTTAGATATATTTTAATACCTTTGTGCAGTGATAATACACACTTTCACTTGTTGGCGGTGGATACAGAAGCAATGACTTTCATTCATTTAAATTCTCTTGCTAGTGGTTGTTGGAGCAATCGACCCTAAGATGGTCCGGAGTGACCATGGGTTTTGATGTTTGGGCAAAGGGTTTAAGTTAGGTTTACCCTTGAGTACTTATATGTGTATGTTGAGTGTACAGGTTGTACAGGTTACACATATGGACTTGACTGGACAGCCTCGGTACGGTGAAGGATGACATGGAGGCAAGCTGGAGGCTTGCGTGCGCATCCGAGGGACCTTGGAAAGCAGGGACGATGAACTGATGGGCGCGGACTTCGAGGCATGCGTGAAGGATGACATTGAGGCAAGCTGGAGGCTTGCGTGCATCCGAGGGACGGGAGCCAAAGATGAAGAAGGCGCGAAAGCAACAGTCGAGGATGCGGAGGAGGAGTCAGTCGAGTCGTGAGGGTCGAGTGCAGTGTGATTGTACTCGGGAAATCCTATGGTTTGAGTGGAATGTACTCAGGAAAGGTAACCTTAGGTGGGTGAGTAGACCAGTCGACTGGCCTGGGGGCAGTCGACTGATGGAACTCACAGAAAGGTCTCAGCCTTGGGACCAGTCGACTGCCCTGAGGGCAATCGACTGGTAGGTGGCTGGTGAGCTGGCTGAGAATTCGAACGTTGAGGTGCAACGGTCGAATTTAGTTGGCACCAGTCGACTGCCCTGGGGGCAGTCGACTGGTAGCGAGAAATCAGCCCCGAGTCCTATTTAAAGAGGACTTCGTGGTGGCTGAGTTTCTTGACGAAACTTGCTTGGATAGGGCAAGTTAGTAGTCTTGTATACTCAGGAAGTGTCCTTGGTGTTGTGGCGAGGTTTCTCCACCCACAAGGAGCGACGAGTTCTAGCCGGAAGTTATCCGGGGTTTGATCCACCGACGGATTGTTGGATTAGTCACCCGACCGGGGTGGATACCAACTAAAATCGCCGTGTTAGCATTGGTTAGCGATTTTATTATTGTTTTACTATTATTTCCGTTGTACAAACTAACCGTGTAGGAACAAGAATTCGGCGAAACGCTATTCACCCCCCCTCTAGCGTACGGCAACGATCTAACAATTGGTATCAGAGCAAAGGACCGCTCTTGATCGGACTAACCCCCGAGGGAGCACACGCTAGAGAAAAAGAAACAATGGAAGATAAGTTGGGGGACAACATCTACACCCCACCGTCCTACGACAATGAGGATTTCGACTATTGGCGGGCGAGGATGAAGAATTGGCTTAGCATGGAGTGGGAGTGCATGGTCATGCTAGAAGAGCCCTTCGAAGTTCCAAAAGACAAGCATGGAAAGAAGCTTCGTCCTAGATATTGGACTCAAGAGCAACAAGACTACTCTAGGGCAAACAAGAAGGTAATAGATGTATTAATTGATGTTTTGAGTATTGTAGGGAATTATAAAAATGCACACGAATTATGGACCAAGTTGGTGGAATATCACAAGAACCCTACACAAACTCAAGGAGTAGATGAACCCGAGGAAGTGAGCTCAATAGCTCAAGAGAAGGAAGAAGTGTCCACATCCTCAAGTGAAGAAGAAAGTGAGAGGTCATCCACCTCATCTAGAGAAGAGGAGGAGGTCACCACCTCAAGGATTGAGGGGGAGGAGAGACCCTCACCTACACATGATCAAGAGGAAGTCTCCACTTCATCCAAGGGTGAAGAGGAAGTCAACCAAGCCTCAACCTCTACCAAAGAAAGGACTAAAGACCACATTGTATGCTTTGGGTGCAATGAAAAGGGGCACTACAAGGATAAGTGCCCACTAGGTAAGAAAAAGGAGGTATACCCTAAACCCATTGTAAATTCCTTTAAAGCTAATGTGGGTTGTAGAATTGGTGAAGCTCAAGCTAAAAGGAAGAAGATTCGATGCTTCACATGTGGAGAACTAGGGCATTATCACACTAAATGCCCTAGAAAAGGTGAGCTAAAGAAGATGGAAAATCTAAGAAGATGGGAAAAAGAAGAAAGAAGGAAGAGAAGAAGCTCACAACAAGGAAGGACTACAAGGGTAAGGGAGGTACCCTCTAACCCTAGTTTAAAAAGAAATTCGATTTCAAGTTCTTCTTTACATTTCAAGAATCATGTTAATTACCCACCCATGCATGCTAAAACTCATGAGAATTGTTTATTTGTGCATAATCATGGATTCAAGTACAATGATAGGACTAAGGGTAACAAGGTAGATCATAACCCTAAGAAAAGCATGCATGATGATAGACCTAAGACTTGGGTACCTAAGGATCAAGACATTGACCCCAAGAAGGGGAGACAAATGCCTAAGAAAATGGATAGGTCTAGGAATGTCCAAAGTGGACATAAGGAATCCAAGGTTAGAGGGCTAAAAAGGGAAAATCAAGCCTTAAGGGCAAGGCTTGATACTTTAGAGAAGACCTTAGAAAGATTCAAGATTGGATCTAAAGGTCTAGACATGGTGTTGGGTAGCATCAAACCCAACTATGATAGGTCGGGTTTGGGCTATCAATCCAAGACCTCCAAGGGCAATGGAAAGAAGTATGCTGGGAAAGCATACAATCTTAGTACGGAGGAAAAGTCTAAGGATGGCAAGGGGATGCCATCTAAGGGTAAAAAGAGTGACCTAACCAAGGACATGGTGTCCAAGGTTAAAAAGGTCAATTTTGTAGGCCAAGAGTCACCAGTGGCACACCGGTGTGGTCTAGTGTGGATGGAGTCACCTAGGGAGGTGGCTAAGGCTAAGAGCTCAAGGGGGAGCTGTAGGAGCCTTTGGGGTCCATGGTAAATGGATCTCAAAAGTTTCTCCCTTAGGAAATTAGATGAAATGTGCCAAAAAGGGTTGGAAGAGTTAGATAAGTCTTAATCCTAGATTTTGGCACATTAAAAGGAGAATTTAGGGGGAAAAAGATGAAAAAGAAGAGTTAATTGATAAAATTGAGGTTTAATGGTGAAACACCACATAATTCAATGATATAAATGAGTTGTAATCAAGGAGAAGAGGATGCATTGAAGAGAAGTGAGAATTAGCATTTTTAGGATGAGCTCATTTGATACTTTTTAGAAGAAGTAGGATTTCGTGCCAATCTTGGGATTTGGAGTACATTTATTTGGAAACATATTTTTCCCAGGTAGATATTGGCTTCACAAATCTCCCCACGAAATTTCATAATTTTTGGAGATTTGTGAAATTATTTAGGGATTTCTGAAATTCGACTGGAAAACCTGAAAATAAGGTATCAGTCGACTGCCCTGGGGGCAGTCGACTGGTCTCAAGTCCAGAATCTTTCTGTGAGTTTTGGGAGTCGACTGCCCCAGGGGCAGTCGACTGGTCCGTAGGCTGAAATTGAAAAATGGGAATGGGCTAATCAAGAAACCGCAAATTTGGATTATGGGATATGTTTTGGATTAAAATTAATGTTTATGATTTCATGAAGTATTATCTCATGACTTGATAAGACTTGGTTGATACTTTGAAAATCAAGGAAGATTGATAAGTTCCCCTAGGTATCTAGGACTTAGAGGTCAAAAGGGAAAGTTGAGGACAATTCCATGTGTAAATTGATATTGGTTAGAATTGGCAAACACATGGAATTTGAGATAGATTTGAAAGTTGATACAAATGTCAAATCTTTGAGGGAAATTAGAGAGTTGTACCAAAGTCAAGCACATTTGATAATCTCAATCAAATCACATTTTTTTTTCTAGGATAGGGTATATCCTAGCAAATGTGCTTGCAAACTTTTTGGAATGTTTAAAGTTTTGTTGAGTTCTTATTGACACTAGGGATAAGGGTGCTTGAGGAACATGCCTATAAGAGTGTCAAAGGGGGAAGAACTCGGGTATTGGGTTGTGTATGACTCAACGTGGTGTCTAGGAGGTTAAGTTGGGTAGAACTTGACCTGGGAAAAATGAAAATTGGGAGAAGGCATGGGTAAAGGGGGAGGTTGTCTCCTATTTGCCTTAATTTTCATAAGAAAATTTTTGGGTTTTGTACCAAACTTGGGAATAGGGATAGATACATAGTGAAATGTATTTTTCCCAAGTAGGTATGGGTACCACAAAGTTCTCCACGAAATTTGAAAATTTTTGGAGATTTGTGGAATTTCTAGCGCGTTTCTGAAATTCAGCCAGAAAACTAATTATCAGAGTATCAGTCGACTGCCCTGGGGGCAGTCGACTGGTCAGGGCTGGTGTGGGTATCCAGCAGCTGACTTGGGTCCAAGTGATAAGAAACATGTGTATGAGGGTCTAGTACACTGTGTTTAGGATCATTGGGGATTAAAAGAACCAATAATTGGGATATTATTGGGATCTTTTTGATGTATGGCAAAGGGGGAGAAGTTTGGGTTTAAGTTGGGAAACTAAACTTACCTTTGCTAGAAACCCTAGGTTTAGGGTGAGATGAGATTAAGGGGGAGCATGGTTGCTCCATTCTTGACGTAAGGGGAATCTTGGAGAGGTTCTTAAAAAGCCTTTGTAAGTCCAGTGTAAGGGGGAGCTTGGGAGACGCTTTAAAAAGCCCGGAGCTTGGGAGACGCTTTAAAAAGCCCTGTTTAGTAGAAAATCCTAACTTAGAGGGTTAGGTGGGAAAAGTCCTAGCTTGGAGGGCTAGGTGTGGGAAAATCCTAACTTGGAGGGTTAGGTGGGAAAAGTCCTAGCTTGGAGGGCTAGGTGTGGGAAAATCCTAACTTGGAGGGTAAGGTGGTGAAAATCCTAGCTTGGAGGGCTAGGTGTAAAATTCCTAACTTGGAGGGTTAGGTGTGGGATGCCTTGGGATAGGATCCAGTTATGCATTGCATATGCATTCATTTAGCATGGTTTTTGCTATTTACTACTATCTTGCTTTCCTAACTTAAACGGATTGCCAAACATCAAAAAGGGGGAGATTGTTGGAGCAATCGACCCTAAGATGGTCCGGAGTGACCATGGGTTTTGATGTTTGGGCAAAGGGTTTAAGTTAGGTTTACCCTTGTGTACTTATATGTGTATGTTGAGTGTGCAGGTTGTACAGGTTACACATATGGACTTGACTGGACAGCCTCGGTACGGTGAAGGATGACATGGAGGCAAGCTGGAGGCTTGCGTGCGCATCCGAGGGACCTTGGAGAGCAGGGACGATGAACTGATGGGCGCGGACTTCGAGGCATGCGTGAAGGATGACATGGAGGCAAATTGGAGGCTTGCGTGCATCCGAGGGACGGGAGCCAAAGATGAAGAAGGCGCGAAAGCAACAGTCGAGGATGCGGAGGAGGAGTCAGTCGAGTCGTGAGGGTCGAGTGCAGTGTGATTGTACTCGGGAAATCCTAGGGTTTGAGTGGAATGTACTCAGGAAGGGTAACCTTAGGTGGGTGAGTAAACCAGTCGACTGGCCTGGGGGCAGTCGACTGATGGAACTCACAGAAAGGTCTCAGCCTTGGGACCAGTCGACTACCCTGAGGGCAGTCGACTGGTAGGTGGCTGGTGAGCTGGCTGAGAATTCGAACGTTGAGGTGCAACGGTCGAATTTAGTTGGCACCAGTCGACTGCCCTGGGGCAGTCGACTGGTAGCGAGAAATCAGCCCCGAGTCCTATTTAAAGAGGACTTCTTGGTGGCTGAGTTTCTTGACGAAACTTGCTTGGATAGGGCAAGTTAGTAGTCTTGTATACTCAGGAAGTGTCCTTGGTGTTGTGGCGAGGTTTCTCCACCCACAAGGAGCGACGAGTTTTAGCCGAAGGTTATCCGGGGTTTGATCCACCGACAGATTGTTGGATTAGTCACCCGACCGGGGTGGATACCAACTAAAATCGCCGTGTTAGCATTGGTTAGCGATTTTATTATTGTTTTACTATTATTTCCGCTGTGCAAACTAACCGTGTAGGAACAAGAATTCGGCGAAACGCTATTCACCCCCCCTCTAGCGTACGGCAACGATCTTACAGTGGTCATAAATATAAGCATGATTTTGACTCAGCGGTGAGCTACCTACCTTTATTCATATATATGTTCATCATTTGGTAAAAAATGTCATTGAAATTCATGATATATTTGACAGGTAAAAGAACTTAAACAATATACTCGCGAGGAACTTACGGCTATTCATCCATATCAACAAAGTCATCATCCCTTGGACAAATGGCCCTCCGTCAGACAAAAATGTCCCCAACAGGAACATAGGTCAGTAAGTGAGGAAGGGTTTGAAAATTTTAAAATCATCAAAGTATTTTATTACCCCACTTATTGAAATCAGAAATACTGTTTGTTATTTTCAGCGTGGACTGTGCCTTCTTTGTTATGTAATACGTCCGATGTCTCCTATACGATGAGAAGATGGATTTCAAACAAGGAGATATGACGAAAATGAGATTTGATCTGACAGTAAATATTATGGGAGACATGTATTGTAAAACATGAGACTGTCAATCTATTGAAGTAATGTTGTAAAAAAAACATCCTTTGCTGGCGATTCAGCTCCATTTGTATAGAAATTGTGTAATTTGTATGAATATAATTTATTGTCCAGAAAAAAAAATAATTTGTGATGTTGATTCACATCGAGTTGATGCAATGTAGTGTACCAGCTGATATGGTAAAAAAACATAACTTATAATGATTTGGACTAAGTTTGCACACCAGAAATAACATCTCTTTGGTTAAATCTAACTACTGATTTATATCCAAGTATCGAAGGTCCGTCAGTGGGTTTCTGATACATAATTTGAAAATATGACTTAATGGTCTTGAAGGAATTGAAAATTGGTATGCATTCTGTATTGACTTAGTAAGCTGGATTATCTCTACCATAAATTTAAAAAGCTTGTTTCAAATTATAAAAATTAATAATTAAATAAAATTACAGGATTTGGTCACAACTTATAGATAAATATAGAATATTAATCTATAAATCATTATTTTATTTAATGCCCAAGGTGAGCATGAACTTAACTTTTCAGGCCCACGGTGGGCCTGAAATAAAATGATTTCAGACCCACGGTGGGCCTGAAATAAATCATTTCAGGCCCACAGAGGGCCTGAAATAAAAACTTTTCAGGTCCAAGGAGGGCCTGAAATAAAAACTTTCAGGCCCAAGGTGGTCCTGAAATCACTTCAATTCAGGCCCAGTGTGGGCCTGAATAGCTCCATTTCAGGCCCAGGGTGGGCCTCAACTGGAAAAATTTCAGGGTCTCTGTTAACCATAAAATACATCTGATTTAAGTTAGTGGATAATAAATTTATAGTTGTATAGGTGTAATACGTTTATAGAACATAACTCATAAATATTGGTACTTAATGTGCACATAAAAACCCACTGATATACCTAAAACCTCCTATTGCAAACTACTGCTATAGCATTGGTGATACAACAAGATTAGAGGTTTGGGCAACCAAAATCTCATCTCCTATCTCAACCCTATCTACTGATATAGGTTTCTCAGAACTCCAGAATGGGAGGTCCACCAGTGAGTTTTGCTCAAAACTCACAAATATACCTAAACCACTCCTATAGCAATGGTGATACAGCAAGATTAGAGGTTTGGTCACCCAAAATCTCATCTCCTAGCTCAACCCTATCTACTGATATAAGTTTCTCAGAATTCCAAATATGGGAGGTCCATCAGTGAGTTTTGCTCAAAACTCACTGATATACCTAAACCACTCCTATAGCATTGGTGATACAGCAAGATTAGAGGTTTGACCACCCAAAATCTTATCTCCTAGCTCAACCCTATCTACTGATACAGGTTTCTCAGAATTCCAGATATGGGAGGTCCATTAGTGAGTTTTGCTCAAAACTCACTGATATACCTAAACCACTCCTATAGCATTGGTGATACAGCAAGATTAGAGGTTTGACCACCCAAAATCTCATCTCCTAGCTCAACCCTATCTACTGATATAGGTTTCTCAGAATTCCAGATATGTTAGGTCCATCAGTGAATTTTGCTCAAAACTCACTAATACACCTAAACTACTACTATAGCATTTGTGATACAGCAAGATTAGAGGTTTGGCCACCCAAAATCTCATATCCTAGCTCAACCCTATCTACTGATATAGGTTTCATCAGAATTCCAGATATGGGAGGTTCATCAGTAAGTTTTGCTCAAAACTCACTGATTTACCTAAACCACTCCTATAGCATTGGTGATACAGCAAGATTAGAGGTTTGACCACCTAAAATCTCATCTCCTAGCTCAACCTTATCTACTAATATAGGTTTCTCAGAATTCCAGATATGGGAGGTCCATCAGTGAGTTTTGCTCAAAACTCACTGATATACCTAAACCACTCATATAACATTGGTGATACAGCAAGATTAGAGGTTTGGCCACCCAAAATCTCATCTCCTATCTCAACCCTATCTATTGATATAGGTTTCTCAGAATTCCAGATATGGGAGGTCTATCAGTGAGTTTTGCTCAAAACTCACTGATATACCTAAACCACTCCTATAGCATTGGTGATACAACAAGATTAGAGGTTTGGCCACCCAAAATCTCATCTCCTAGCTCAACCCTATCTACTGATATAGGTTTCTCAGAATTCCAGATATGTGAGGTCCATCAGTGAGTTTTGCTCAAAACTCACTGATATACCTAAACCACTCCTATAGCATTGGTGATATAGCAAGATTAGAGGTTTGGCCACCCAAAATCTCATCTCCTAGCTCAACCCTATCTACTGATATAGGTTTCTCAGAATTCCAGATATGAGAGGTCCATCAGTGAGTTTTGCTCAAAACTCAGTGATATACCTAAACCACTCCTATAGCATTTGTGATACAGCAAGATTAGAGGTTTGGCCACCCAAAATCTCATCTCATATCTCAACCCTATCTACTGATATAGGTTTCTCAGAATTCCAGATATGGGAGGTCCATCAGTGAGTTTTGCTCAAAACTCACTAATATACCTAAACCACCCTATAGCATTGGTGATACAGCAAGATTAGAGGTTTGGCCACCCAAAATCCCATCTCCTATCTCAACCGTATCTACTGATATAGATTTCTCAGAATTCCAGATATGGTAGGTCCATCAGTGAGTTTTGCTCAAAACTCACTGATACACCTAAACTACTACTATAGCATTGGTGATACAGCAAGATTAGAGGTTTGACCACCCAAAATCACATCTCCTACCTCAACCCTATCTACTGATATAGGTTTCTCAGAATTCCAGATATGGGAGATCCATCAGTGAGTTTTGCTTAAAACTCACTGATATACCTAAACCACTCCTATAGCATTGGTGATACAACAAGATTAGAGGTTTGACCACCCAAAATCTCATATCCTAGCTCAACCCTATCTACTGATATTGGTTTCTCAGAATTCTAGATATGGGAGGTTCATCATTGAGTTTTGCTCAAAACTTACTGATATACCTAAACCACTCCTATAGCATTGGTGATACAGCAAGATTAGAGGTTTGGCCACCCAAAATCTCATCTCCTATCTCAACCCGATCTACTGATATAGGTATTTCAGAATTTCAGATATGGTAGGTCTATCAGTGAGTTTTGCTCAAAACTCACTAATACACCTAAACTACTATTATAGCATTGGTGATACAGCAAGATTAAAGGTTTGGCCACCCAAAATCTCATCTCCTAGCTCACCCTATCTACTGATATAGGTTTCTCAGAATTCCAGATGTGGGAGGTCCATCAGTGAGTTTTGCTCAAAACTCACTGATACACCTAAACTACTACTCTAGTAATGGTGATACAACAAGAATAGAGGTCCGGACACCAAAAATTTCATCTCCTAGCTCAACCCTATCTACTGATATAAGTATTTCAGAATTTCAGATATGGTAGGTCCTGTTGGGACCGGGTGCATGTTGACATGGATACGGGTTCGTAATTTTAAAATTTAATTACGTGCAGCGGAAGGTTTAGCATAAATAATTTCTCAAATTATTTTAACCACGTATCTAGCATGCAACCTTATGTTGTGGAGACATGATCATACATTTAGAATTTTGCAGAAAGTAAACTAATTTACTTAATACCTCACGTAACTCGTAGAAAGGGACGAGATCCAACCGTAGCGTCCCTTGGAAGCTCCGCCTCTATTCGCGTCCACGCCGGGTTTTCTTCGGGATGACTTCGCAAAGCCACGAGTTTCGTGCCGACAAGAACTACTAGATTCTCCAAAGGCACGCCAAGAATACCAAGAGAGAGATGAAAAACTAACCACCAAACGAAGAACGGAATCAAGATTCCAGGAGGAAGGAAGGAGTCGCGCCCGCTTCTTCTTCTTCTTCGGCTTCTTCTTGGTGGTGGAAGCTCACGGCAAAGGGGGAGGGCTCTAGGGCCAGCGGCACTAGAAGAGGGAGAGGGAGAGAAGGAGAGGGAGAGAGGCTAGGCAAGAATCCTTGATCTCTTGGATTAATATTCAAGTCTTGCCTTGGTACCTTTATATAGTAGCCTCTTAATCGCCAAGTCTCCTCTTAACGGAATAAATTTTTCATAAGAAATTTATCTTATAAATTTTTCTATGAATTATTCCGTTATGCCAAGTTTTTATTATAACTTAATTTATAATAAAAACAACCATGTCTCCCCTTTTATTATGGAAAGAAATTTCTTTATATAAATTTCTTTATCATGGTAAATCAATCCATTATTGATTTTATAAAATAAAATAAACCAATCCAAGGTTTATTTTAATTTCCATGAAAAATAAATCTCTTTATATAAATTTCTTTATACAAATTTCTTTATCCATAATTTTATAAGACAAACCACGCGCGGTTTATTTTATAAATTTGAACCAAACAATTTGGTTCTTTCCTCTTATTGTGGCCGGCCAAACAAAGAGGGTGGGGACCCTCTTTGGCCGGCCAAACCCAAGCCGCGATCTCACGAATTAAACTCATTTAATTCGTTCAATAAGTCTTCAAAAGACTTAGTCATTTTATGCTTCCGATGCGTCTCTGAAAAATTCAAATTCGACTTATCTCTCTTGATCGGAAAATCAAATTTTCAACTCGTTTTAAATCCCTCGGATTACTCGTAGTGCGTGTGACTAAATAGGCTTTCGATTTATGTTAGTCGTCTATAATTCATCAATTATAGAACGATCATGAGTGACACCTAGTAGTACATCATGATCCCCAATTAATCGAAAGATCAACGGTTGACCTCAGAAATTATTCTGAAACCCTTCAGCAGCTCTAATGAATCGTGCCTCATTTCCTTCACCATCTTATACCCACTTGGTTCAGGACACGGTCTATTTGTGTCAGTCCCCACTAGGCTGACTACGTCACACCTAGCCCAAGTAATATCTTTCTCGTCCAACGGATTCTAATTACTCTCATGTATTTAAGAGATTCATACTCCGAACATGTCATGCTCTGGCCAGAGGCTTCGAGTAACAATCCGACGATAGGCCTTGGGTATACATCTCCTCGCAAGGAGTGGTGAATCCTTTGTAGGCTGTTCAAACATCTTCGGGCACTTCGGCTTATACCCAATCATCCTGGGTCCACACCTCCTTGGAGATGCTTGCTTAAGATGTCAAAGTATAAGTCTTCATGACCAAGATGACTTGAACACCGCAAGTCAAAGGAACATCGCACTTAAGCTGCAGTAAGAACTTCATTGACATATCTATATGTAGATCCACATATGAAGTTTTACAGCTAGTCACTCCAATGAACTAGTTCCCTTAACTAGCTTTCATGTTTATCTCCGGACATCCCAATGTCACCAGCCAGTGAGAATCAGCTGATTAGAGAATAACCCATGCTAGTCTCCATAAAATTGATAGTGTCCATTTTTATCAATTCATCGACTAGGGATAATTTCAATACTTCACAATTGCACATGTAGAGATAATCACTAGTTGTGAATTCATCACAAATTCTCTCATACTGTGAATTGTATTGCGGACATTCAGTAAATGAGTTTAAGATCTCAATCAAATACATGAACATGTATACTCAAATAGTGAATATTCATTTATTAAAGTAAATGATTACAATCATAAGGCGATTGCCTTAGGACACTTCTCTCATATCACTAACAGGTCCATTAGTGAGTTTTGCTCAAAACTCACTGATACACCTAAACTACTACTATAGTAATGGTGATACAGCAAGATTAGAGGTTCGGACCCCAAAAATTTCATCTCCTAGCTCAACAATCTCTATTGATATAGGGTTTTCAGAATTTCAGATATGGTAGGTCCATCAGTGAGTTTTGCTCAAAACTCACTGATACACCTAAACTACTGGTATAGCAATGGTGATACAGCAAGATTAGAGGTTCGGACCCCAAAAATTTCATCTACTAGCTCAACCCTCTCTACTGATATAGGGATTTCAGAATTTCAGATATGGTTGAGCTAGGATCAACCATTTTATTTCAAGCCCTCCGTGGGCCTGAAATCTTAGATATTTCAGGCCCACCTTGGGCCTGAATCATTTTATTTCAGGCCCACCGTGGGCCTGAATAACTCTTATTTCAGGCCCAGCGTCATTCATCTATATGTGAATTTTATAGCCTTGAAAATTAAATATAAATACATAATCAATAAAATGCACATGATAAATCAGAACAGAGTTTTGATATATAATTGAAAGTTAGTTTGATTTTTATAAATAAAAATAGATATTACCTAAATTATATTTATAATACAAATAAAGAAAAAAAGCCGCCTAGGGCCTGAAATCATTTTATATCAGGCCCAGCAGTCACTCAGCTGTATAGCGTCCCTTAGACCCTAGCGCTCAGGAATCGTCTTCTAGCTCCAGATTTGTTGCGATTTCAAGGTAGCGTGCTTGTCTTCATTGGAGTACTTGTGGGCGACATCCTCGTCATCGCACTAGTCGAATTGTACGTACCCTAATTTGTAGTTTGTGATTTCAGTTCTTGCTTTTCACCTAGGGTTAGCGATAGTTTTCAAGTAATAGACTGAATTTGAGCAGGTCCGTTTTATGAACGAATTGTAAGTGTCATTGTTTGTTTGTGTCAAATAATTGTTTGTTTGATGGTTGCTAAGTTCGGTATGGGTCAAAAAAGATCATCTTCAAAGAAAGCTGCTCCCACCAAATCTAAGAAACAGCAAGTCCCTGGGGGAAGTCATGGGAAAAAATAGCTGCCACTACGAAAAATCAAATTACCTACCGAGTATATAAGTTTTGCGAACAGTGGTCGAAGTAAACGAATGAACTAGAAAAGCAACCTTTGCCATTTCAAAAATTTTATTGAATCTGTTCCACTCACACCAGCACAAGAACATTTGCTTCGAGAAACACCCTTTTCTTGGGTCCTCGACCTTCCTACTAGTTTTTGTGTAAGACCCCAGGTTCAGAACATGTTTGATAATTGGGATGAAGAAGAACATAGCTTTGTATTCCATGGGAAAAAACTCAATTTCACAACGGTTGATATATCAGTTATTCTAGAGCTACCTGACCATGGAGAGATAGTCTAACTTGATTTGAATGAGGCCTCCAGCCCACTGTACAAGAAGTATTTTAAAGATTCCAGTTGTTCTGCACGGCATTTGGAGAAACTGCTAATAAAGTCTATATCCAATGACAAGTTGTACTGTCAGTTGTATATACTCTATTTTTTTGTACAGTGCTATTTTGTGGTAGTAGCAGCATACTTGTCATTCCTGCCCTGTCACTTATTGATTGCGTAGATGATTTTGACAATCTACCAAACTACAATTGGTGCAATGCCGTGTACAATTTCATGGCTCCTCAGTTGGGAACCATTGGAAAGGAGGTGACATTGAGGCATAGACCACATGTAGGTGATTCAACCCAACCGGCCAAGGCTCCCTTGCTCAAGGGATTTCCAAATATTTTGGCTATAAGTGAGAGTACATATACCTGCTAATATAATTTCCTGACTGATATTATTTACTGATTATAATGATGTTGCAGGTATGGGTTAATGAACATATTAGTATTGATGCTCCTGAACATCCTCATAGATTGCCAAGAATACTTCGTTGGACTTGGCCTAAAACCCATATTGACACTATCAAGAGGATGATAGACCGTGTACCCACAAATTTAATTATTGTTGATTTAATTCCGTTTGATATAGAGCATGATTTGGTACCTAACTACTCTCCTCCAACTCAACCACTTGAGGTAGAATGTGAGGTATTACAGCAGGCACCAGAAGGAAGCCAGGCAGCACAAGGAAGGCTACAACCGTTACAAATGGAAGCCTGCAATATATGTATACAAAAACAAGAACAAATTGAAACTTTACAGCAACAATTAAATGTAGCAATTAAAAGTTTGGAGGAAGCCAAAAGTGAGACGACATCAGCCATCAGTGCCAAGGATTAAATTATTGATCAGAAAGAAACAATAATTGCAGAGAAGAAGTCCCAGCTGAAACAAAAAGATGACATCATTGTTAAAAAGGATAAAATAATTGCTGACAAAGATTCGCAGCTTAAACAACAAGAGGAGCTAAATGATAAAAGGATAGCTGTAAGAGAGGGTATCATACTTCAGTCTAACCAAAAAATCAAACAGCTGCATGAACAATTGCAAAGCAAAGGGTCAGATGAAGGTGAGCCACTTGCCAAAAAAAGGAAAATAACTCAGGTCAGACAAACCTACCAGGCCAAAGGCAAGGGCAAACAAGTTGTTCAGGAGGAGGATGAGGATGAAGATGAAGATGAAGATGAGGAGCCTCCTGCCCCATCAATGTCAGATACTACAACGCAAACAACAAAAACTGCGACCTCCACCCAAACTAACATATCTGAACATCATGCAGCTAAAGCTAAAGAATTTCAAAAGATGAAAAGCAAAATCTTGAAGAATTCCAGGGCATTCTTTAAGAAGACTAAAGATGCAGAGATTGCTAAACATTATTAAGCTTAGTAAATTAAAGTGAGTTAGTTGCTATTGCGTTGGGAAAATATTGTAAAACATTGATGATTATTGACATTCATTAATAAAATTTAATCATTCAGATTTCATTAAGTTGCTTATCTTATTTGCATGTAGTATGAGTTGAATCCAGTATGGTCCAATGGGACCTTTGCATTAGATATGCTATCTTTTTTGACAATATTTGATTGGAATGACTACACCACGGGGGATTGCATCAATACATACTGGACTATTCTTGGAAATGAAACAAAAGCGTGTAACTCACCATACCAGCCTCCATATTCTGTGGGGTGGGGTTTGATGTAAGTCAATTAGCAACTAATCATTAATGTTTTTTTCTATGATTTAGTCCATGACACTTTTTTTTAATAACCATAGGAATTTTTTGAGGCGATTCCACGCTCAGGCTTTTGAACAAACTATTAATACTGATACGGATAAGTCAATTAGATATATCATCTGTCCTCTAAATAATGCAGATGTCATTGCATCTAATGGTTATTGACCTCATGGAAGGTAGTATCCATCATTATAATTCTCTCGGCGCCACAGAAGGGTACACTGCCAGATTTGAAAAAACTGTAAGTTTTCTATTTCGTAGATATAACTCAAAAAAAAGTTTCATACCAATATAATTATTACTAATGTCATATCTGTGTAGGTGGCGTTTTTCAAAAATTTGAACTGGTCTTATTACAAGACATGGAATAAAGGATTGTTTTTCATATCTGGGACAGAGTTTAATAAAATTGTTGTAGAAGGACCCACCCAAAGCAGATTGTAAGAGGATGTTTATTTTTGTTAAAAATAACAATGCATTTCATGGTTGGATTTATAAGATGACAACAATGTCAATATTGATTTTTCAGGTCGGATTGTGCATTTTTATGATGCGGTATGCAGAAAGTCTAGTTTTTCAAAGATCTACAGATTTTACCCAAAAGCAAATGAAAAATTATCGATTTCAGGTGGGCTATAAAATAATGAGAGACAAATGCTGGAAGCTAAATCTGTAATTAGTGTTTTTGTTGGTACTATGTATATGTAATTGTCATCACAAACATTGTATATTTGTAATTATACAATCCATCTACTCCTTTTCAAATCAATGAAACTTTGCTTCGGATCATTATTTTTGTCTCATATATGATCTGTAATATGTAATTGTTGTGGAACTCATCATTAATATTGAACCTTGCTTTTGCTAGAATCATTTGAATTCAGTACCACAGTGGGCCTGCAAAAGCATTTTAGGGAACCCACTCAGGGCCTGAAACAAAATGATTCAGTTGTATAATGTAAGTTTAATGACAAACAATATATGTGATACTATAATGGAGCCCATTTTGATACTCCAATGGAGCATTGCTTTTGATACTCCAATGGAGCATTGCTTTCTCATTTCAGGCCCAGCTTGGGCCTGAAATAATTCCATTATTGGGCCTGACACAATAATCTCATTTCAGATTTCAAATAATTCAATATTAGAATGATTAATATTTTATATAAATATACATGTGTGAAATTATTTTTAATATAAAACAAAAAGGAGAGTACCTACATAGACATTGCACCACAATTTATTCCATCCACATCATTATCTCATATTTTCAAAATTTGCACAAGCAGGAGGTTTGTTTCATGGACCTATGATATTTTGATTTCTCAAAACTCATTACCAGTAGTTAGAGTTTAGATAGATAGGAGATGGTATTTTTGGTCTCCAAACATAGTTCCTAATGATTATCAATTACGTGTTAATACAGTATCAGTTGGCACAGAACAATGAATCAACAAAGCAAACAAACAGAGGGTCTCAAATGACAGATATTCACAAACCATAGGACTTTAGGACTTCAAGACCTAAATAACATTATTGTGGGTTTCAAAATCCGAAAACTTCACAACTGCTCAATTCTGCTTACATAAATTTACACAAGAAGAAATGTATCATAATATTGACATACTTCTTCAAGTGACAACATTAACAACAACTAGTTTTTTGACAATACTATAGTTGTACAATATACAAAATATATATATTCAGTTATCCTCCATACAAAATATACACTTCAATCAAATATTGGTCACTACATATACCAATTAACTCAAGACCTTGGGGCTGGCGGCATTCTACATGTCCTTTTATTATGACCAATTGTTTGCACCGGCTGCATTTTAGTTTGACCTTGTCATTGTGTCTGGACTCTATCCGTGCCTTCTTTTTCTACCAGGCTGCACAAGGCTAGGGGACATAGAACTGTAATGTGTTTACTCCAGTAGGCCAAAATTGCTTGCTTCTACAAGGGAAATACCGATCCATATAAACCCACTTCCAAGTTTCAGAATAAAAATAATGCTCACAATATGGGAGTGTATCATTTCCTGTGAATGATTACGGCAATAGCATGTAGCCAAGGAAGTCCTGAATTTGAAACTCCCCACAATGACAGAACTTTTTTTCCAAATCAACAATGTATGAAGTGCCACATATTTCTACTTCCATTTCTGATTGAGAGTAAGGGTGAACCTTATAAGCTCTTGTTTCTCTCTCCTTGAATCCATTTCTTTTGTAGCATAAGGTGTCAAAGCAACATGCATTTAGGAGACTTCCTCTCTACGGTTATAGAACCATTGAGCAACTTTTCTTCTTGTATTATCAATTAACCTGTTTATGGGAAGCTCACGTGTAGACTTGAACAGCATCTAAGCTCTCCACACAATTCGTGGTAAGCATTCTGTACCTTCTCCCTGTAAAGTGTGCATTTGCCCCTTTTTAGGGTCAATGTTGTGAAGCCACTTATGGGCAACTGGATGTTTTTCAAGCATTGTCTGCATTATCATATCATATTGGAGTGTTGTGTTGGCTAGTGCTGCTGCCCAAAACAAACCTACAGCAGCTCTACTTCCAGTATCAGTTACCATATTACAACACATGTGGTGGCAACAAAAGGCATGATGCACGTTTGGGTAGACTTTTCTAACTGCTGATATAATGCCCCGATGTCTATCTGATACTATGGTGATTGAGTGATCATCGACACCAAAGAACCTCTTTGTATGCTCCAAAAACCACTCCCATGCAGACCCACATTCAACTTCAGCTATTGCGAAGGCAACTGGAAGAACATTGTCATTACCATCAATCGTCGTTGCAATCAACATTACTCCGGATACTTTCCTCTTAGGTGTGTGGCATCAATTCCGATAAGTCTACGAAAATAAGACCTGAACACCCTTTGGCAAGCACCAAAACCCCAAAAACACCGCTGGAACTGATTGTCACCATTCCTGCATAGTGCCACATACNTTTTCAATGCTTTCTCCCTAGCTATGTATGCTTTTCTGTATGATATGGTCACTCCAAATATAGCTTTAATATCTGATATAATCATACTTGGTTTGTATTGTTCATTATGAAGAAATTACTCTTCAATAAAAGAAGCAACAAATGATGAAGAGCATGCATGATAATCAACACTTTCCCTAACTGTTCCACATTGGTGTTCCTTTATATATTTTGTAACAGTGAACTCTACTTCCCCCCTTGCTACTACTCTCCATGTACATGGTTGGTTGAAGCACACTGCTTTAACTCTATTTTTTCGAGTGTCAACTGGGTTATATCTCATATGCTTAACCATGACATGTTTGACAAGTGCATTCTTGAATTCTTCTCTAGATGGAAATATCTGCCCCACAAAAAATTCATGTCCATCTCTTGCCTCTACCTCTCCAATTGGCCCAACAAGCAATCGAGAATTCAAAATATAAGGATCTTCAGCTAATGGAAACTCTTCCTCTAAGTCACTGTACTGATCTTGGGGGAATTCATATTGCTCAATCTGCATATCATCGGCTTGGAATTCTAGTATACTTGTAATGGGTTCTAATTCATCTGCATTCCGGATTTCAATTCCTTCCTCCCCACTCCTGGTTGCCTCAAAGAATTCAACAACTCTAGTAGAAGAATTCAAACCCTCGCCTTCTAGATTAGTTGCTTCTTCATTTAGATCAATTATCAAATTCCTTGTAATTTCTGATCCATTCCCCGTGACAGCATTATCATCAAGAGTATTCCATATCTCGGATAGAATTTCGTCAACAACAATATTATCCCTGAAAAATAAATTACAATTACATTTTGCAAACAATGAAAATCATAATCAAGGACCTAGGAAGTCCTGAGGGCCTGATATATTTTGATTTCAGGCCCTCACAGGGCTTGAAATATAATGATTTCAGGCCCTCACAGGACCTGAAATCAGTATATTTCAGGCCCTTGGAGGGCCTGAAATCCTTTGATTCAGGCCCTCCTAGGCCCTCAAATCCAATGATTTCAGCCCCTGGAAGGGCCTGAAATCTTTTCATTTCAGGCCCTGGGAGGACCTGAATTCCATTTATTTCAGGCCCTCCAAGTGCCTGAAAACAACATATTTCAGTCCCTTCTAGGGCCTGAAATCTAATGATATCATGCACTCCCATGGACTGAAATCCTTTAATTTCAAGCCCTCCTAGGGCCTAATATGGTAAGATATCACCCCTAGGTCGAATTCAAGCATTTATTTATCTTAACTTTAACTTTAACAAATTTCAGAGAGCCCTTATTATGTAATGCATATCACCCTTAGACTCCTCCAAACATAAAAATTATAGAAAGAGTTGATAAGTATAAAACTAGGTCTGATACCATATCAAAGATGACAATCATACGTACATTACTATTTGTATTTGTTACCAATCTGTTGCTTGCTTTTTCTCCTTCAACACCTATCTTCCTCAGCTGCCTTGGTGATGAATTGAGTTGTGCAAGGTCGAAATATATACATACCCTCGTGATGATTCGACTTGTGTAAGGTAGTAATATATATATAGGCTGAGAAAATTTTCACTACCTGACCATCCGAACCACAAATTATTATTTTACTATAAAAGTGGTTCGGATGTCTCTAAAATGTGAATCGAAAAAGGTATTTTGTGGCGGGAGGGGTATAATAGGAAGTTCACTTAAAGGGCTGCGCCCTTTGGTAAAATAGAAATCATGGTACGCGAATTGGTAATTTCCAATTCTTAGGTACGCCCTTTGGTAAATTGCCAATATGTATTGGTTATTACATTTATGGAGTCTGTAGTATATTAGCTATTATATAATTATCATGTCTTCAACTGTGCATTTAGGATCTAAAGAAAAAGGAGAAATAACTACAAGGCCAAGGAAGGAGATATCTTGGTCCTAAGTACAAATTCCCTACCTTGGATTGCAAATACTCTCCAAATTTAGATGGGTTTTTTACCAAAGGGCGTACCCAAGAATTGATATTTACCAAAAGGCGTACCATGATTTTATTTTCACCAAAGGGCGCACTCATTCTAGTGAACTTCCTCTTATACCCCTCCTTCTATGTACTGCCTTTCTCTTTCTTTCTCAGTAACAAATTTCGAGACGTCTGCACATGCTTTTTCAGACTTTTATTTTAAAATAATATATTATAGAATCAGCACTAAACTAAAAAAACGTAAGGTAAAAATCGAAAAAATATTTCAGTTAAAAAATATCTCATCCAACGTGATTTAAAAATATAAATAAATGATTTTTATATTTGATTAATAGAAATTAATATATTAAATGATATTTAATAAATATATTAATATATAAAAAATTTAAAAAAAAAATAGAGCGTGGGCCTGAAATTTTTTATTTCAGGCCCACATTGAGCCAGAAATCTTTTGATTCAGGTCCTACGTGGACTCAAATTTTTTTCTATTTTAAAAATATATTAATATATAAAAAACCTATCAAAATACTTAATTTCAGATTAAAACGCAGGGTCTGAAGTCATGCTAGGAGGGCCTGAACACAGATGTGTTCATGCCCTCCTTGGGCCTGAACACAAGCTTGGATAAATATAAGTAAATTAAATAAAAATATCAATAGTTCTAGTTAGAGTTGAGCTAGGAGATGGTATTTTTGGTGTCCAAACTTCTAATGATTATAAATTATGTTACAATAGGAGATTTTTAGGTCTATCAGTGGGTTTTCATCGAAACCCACTGATGGACCTAGGATATTTGGATTTCTCAAAATCCAATATCAATAGTTAGAGTTGAGCTAGGAGATGGTATTTTTGGTGTCCAAACTTCTAATGATTATAAATTATGTTGCAATAGGAGATTTTTAGGTCTATCAGTGGATTTTCATCAAAACCCACTAATGTGTTGAGGCAATCTGTGGTCCGGAGTAACCAAGTGTTTTGATGTTTGGGCAAAGGGTTTAAGTTAGGTTTGCCCTTGTGTTCTTATATGTGTATGTTGAGTGTGCAGGTTGTACAGGTTACATATATGGACTTGACTGGACGACCTCGGTACGGTGAAGGGTGGTATGGAGACAAGCTGGAGGCTTGTGTGCACCCGAGGGACTTTGGAGAGCAGGGACGATGAGCTGATGGGCGCGGATTTCGAGGCATGTGTGAAGGATGGCATGGACGCAAGCTGGAGGCTTGCGTGCATCCGAGGGATGGGAGCCGAAGATAAAGAATGCGCGAAGGCAACAGTCGAGGCTGCGGAAGAGGAGTCAGTCGAGTCGTGAGGGTACGAGTGCTGCGTGATTGTACTCGGGAATCCTAAGGGTCGAGTGCTGAGAGAAGTGTACTCAGGAAGGGAAACCCTAGGTGTGTGAGTGGGGCAGTCAACTACCTGGGAGGCAGTCGACTGATAAAACTCACAGAATGATTTCGAGGCTGGACCAGTCGACTGGTAACCCCGAAAACTAGCCGTTCGGCTAGCCGTTGACTAGCAATTAAGGCTAGACCAGTCGACTGGTAAATTGGCAGTCGACTGGTGGCGAGGGTTTCAGCCCGAGTCCTATTTAAAGAGGACTTCGTGGTGGCTGAGATTCTTGACGAAACTCGCTTGGGTAAAGTGAGTTAGTAGTCTTTTGTGCTCAGAGTGTCGTCCGTGATTGTGGCGAGGTTTCTCCACCCACAAGGAGCGACAGATCTAGCCGGAGGTTATCCGGGGTGTGATCCACCGACGGATTCTTGGATTAGTCACCCGTCCAGGGTGGATACCAAGTAAATTGGTTTGTTAGCATTGTCTAGTAATGTTAGTCTTATTTTATTTGTATTTCCGCTGCGCTAACAATCTTGTAGAGAAAACGACGAAGAATTGCTATTCACCCCCCCCCCTCTAGCAACGCTATTCGATCTATCATGATAGACCTAGGATATTTGGATTTCTCAACATCTAATATCAATAGTTAGAGTTGAGCTAGGAGATGGTATTTTTGGTGTCCAAACTTCTAATGATTATGAATTATGTTGCAATAGGAGTTTTCTAGGATGAATCAGTGGGTTTCAGTGAAAACTAACTTATGGACCTAGGATACTTGGATTTCTCCATACTTGATATCTCTATTTAGAATTTACTTAGGAGATATTATTTCTGATGTGCAAACATAGTACCAATAATTTTCAGCTATGTTCTCTAACCATATCAGTTGGCACATAAAGATGTATAAATATGACTGCATCTTGGGCACAGTTAAAAGAAACCTCTCTTTCAACATGATTTCAAAAATATAAAGAGATAAATTTTTATATTTGATTAATCTAAATTAATATAATAAATAATATTTCTTAATCTGAGCATGGGAGCCCTCAACCTCTGCTTGTTTGCATAAAATTTTTTCTTGTATTTCGTGTGTTTCTGTTGATACTTCATGCAATGTTGAAGCCAAGGGTCTAAAGTCAAATGACTTCAGGTCCAAAGACACAGAAAATTCATTTATTTTAAAAATATTTTTTTATATTTAATTATTGTTTATTAAATTAATTATTTATAGGGTCTGAAGTTATTTGACTTCAAGTCTTTCTAGGATGACTACAGGTCCTACGTTTGAATCTGAAATCACGTATTTTGATAGATTTTTTTAATATTAATATATTTATTAAATATTATTTATTATATTAATTTAGATTAATCAAATATAAAAAATTATCTCTTTATATTTTTGAAATCATGTTGAAAGAGAGGTTTCTTTTAACTGTACCCAAGATGCAGTCATATTTATACATCTTTGTGTGCCAACTGATACGATTAGAGAACATAACTGAAAATTATTGGTATTAAGTTTGCACATCAGAAATAATATCTCCTAAGTAAATTCTAAATAGAGATATCAAGTATGGAGAAATCCAAGTATCCTAGGTCCATCAGTGAATTTTCACCGTAACCCACTGATTCATCCTAGAAAACTCCTATTGCAACATAATTCATAATCATTAGAAGTTTGGATACTAAAAATACCATCTCCTAGCTCAACTCTAACTATTGATATTGGATTTTGAGAAATCCAAATATCCTAGGTCCATCAGTGAGTTTTGGTGAAAACCCACTGATAGACCTAAAAATCTCTTATTGCAACATAATTTATAATCATTAGAAGTTTGGACACCAAAAATACCATCTCCTAGCTCAACTCTAACTATTTATATTGGATTTTGAGAAATCCAAATATCCTAGGTCCATCAGTGGGTTTTGGTGAAAACTCACTGATAGACCTAAAAATCTCTCATTGCAACATAATTTATAATCATTAGAAGTTTGGACACCAAAAATACCATCTCCTAGCTCAACTCTAACTATTGATATTGGATTTTGAGAAATCCAAATATCCTAGGTCCATCAGTGGGTTTTGGTGAAAACCCACTGATAGACCTAAAAATCTTCTATTGCAACATAATTTATAATCATTAGAAGTTTGGACACCAAAAATACCATCTCCTAGCTCAACCCTAACTATTGATATTGGATTTTGAGAAATCCAAATATCCTAGGTCCATCAGTGGGTTTTGGTGAAAACTCACTTATAGACCTAAAAATCTCCCATTGCAACATAATTTATAATCATTAGAAGTTTGGACACCAAAAATACCATCTCCTAGCTCAACTCTAACTATTGATATTGGATTTTGAGAAATCCAAATATCCTAGGTCCATCAGTGGGTTTTGGTGAAAACCCACTGATAGACCTAAAAATCTCCTATTGTAACATAATTTATAATCATTAGAAGTTTGGATATCAAAAATACCATCTCCTAGCTCAACTCTAACTAGAACTATTGATATTTTTATTTAATTTACTTATATTTATCCAAGATTGTGTTCAGGCCCAAGGAGGGCCTGAACATTCCTTAGGCCTGGAGGGCCTGAACACATCTATGTTCAGGCCCTCCTAGCGTGACTTCAGACCATGTGTTTTAATCTGAAATTAAGTGTTTTGATAGGTTTTTTTATATATCAATATATTTTTAAAATAGAAAAAAAATTTTGAGTCCATGTCGGACCTGAATCAAAAGATTCCAGGCCCAACGTGGGCCTGAAATAAAAAATTTCAGGCCCACGCTGGGCCTGAAATATTTTGATTTCAGGTCTACGCTCTGTTTTTTTTCAAATTTTTTTTATATATTAATATATTTATTAAATATTATTTAATATATTAATTTCTATTAATCAAATATAAAAATCATTTATTTATATTTTAAAATCACGTTGGATGAGATACTTTTTAACTGAAATATTTTTTCGATTTTTACCTTACGTTTTTGAGTTTAGCGCCGATTCCATAATATATTATTTTAAAATAAAAGTCTGAAAAATTATGTGTAGACGTCTCAGAATTTGTTACTGAGAGAGAAAGAGAAAGGCAGTACATAACAGGAGGGGTATAAGAGGAAGTTCACTAAAATGAGTGCGCCCTTTGGTGAAAATGAAACCATGGTACACCTTTTGGTAAATACTAATTCTTAGGTACACCCTTTGGTAAAAAGCCGAACTTAGATTGCCCCCTTCTTGTATGCCCTTTTTGAAGTGTATCTCAACGTCCGTGTGCATTCGTCTCCTAATCGTTTGGTATCTCGATTAGGCATATGTCTCATGCTTTAATCTATTGAGGCATGTCGTGACATCTCGAATCGATTTGAGGCATAGTGCCACGATCAATTGCGATAGGATTCCAATTGTAATTCGGTCGAAATCCAATTCCCTTTCCCCTGAGTTACCAATCCCCCAGATTATAATTTGGGTCGGGACCAATGGTCAGAGGTTGTCGGCGTTGGGCGGACGGACGTGCACAAACGCGTCGATCACGAGGCACTCAATCAATTCACCAATCAATTGGCGTCTCCAATCGATTAGTGAATCGATTAAAGTCAGATATCATGCACAGTCGCGCACACGAAGACCCGTAGCATATATATCCACGCTATTCTGTGACAAATATGGTTCCAATTTCATTCATATTTTTGATGTTTATGCTTTGAGATCATATGTTGTTTTCAAATATAAAATCTACAAATTATGTTCTTTCCTTATAATTTATCCTTTGGTGATATCCAGTTAAATCCCAATATTGCATCAAACATGGTCATATCTTCAATTGCTTGCATGCTCTTTTTATTATTCTCATATGTATTCTTTATTGCTCAAGTTTTTCACTAGGACTTGATGGATACACAATCCAAGTTTAGACCAAGTTGACTGTGAATGTGATGTCAAAGTAGACCCGACCCCGGGCCGGGTCCAACCCGGAACCGGCCCGGGTCAACGGGCTGGTTGGCCTGTTGACCCGGTTCGCCGGGCCAAACCGAAACCGGCCCGGCAGGATGCCGGGCCGGTTCCGGTTCCGGTTCCAGGCCCCCGGAACCGTGAACCGGCGGTTAACCGCCAGTTCCAACGGCACTGAACCGCCGGTTCAGTGCCTTTGGGCAGTTTTTGATTTTTATTTTTTTTTGGACGGATGAGATCATTTGACCGTTTTTTGATCAATGGCTACGATTTAGTGACCGTTATGATCTGAACTCTATAAATATGGAGCTCATTTCATCATTTTCACTCACAAAACAACTTCTCTTCTCTCAATCTCTCATTCTCAACTCTCTAACTCTCAACTTCTCTCCGCGTTCTTCATCGACGATAATGGAAGGAGGTCACGGAGCTTCATCATCTCGATCTCGGAGGGGAAAAGAAATTGCATACGAGGATCCCAACCTTCGAATTCAATCTACCGATGATGAGACCGAGGCTCAGCCCCAACGCCCTCCGATCCCCGAAACGCAAGGAAGTACCGATGCGATTACTTCTAAGGTTCGGGATAATCCTCCTTTAAAATCGTCTATTTTCACTAAACATTTTGAGAAGGTCACACTTCCGTCGGGAGAAATGCGTGCAAAATGCAAGCATTGTAATGCTTCCTACAAATTCCAAGCCGGCGGCGGCTATGGGTTGTTCAAATGACATGTAGAAACGAAGCACCCGACAGAATATGGGCTTGACCGCTCTCAAACACAATTATCTAGATTTTCTAGCGGTAGTAGTACTGATTCTGGTTTATTTTTATATTCAGATAATAAATTAAGAGAATCATTAGCTAAATTTGTTTCCGTAGAACATTTTTCTTTTAGTTTTGGAGCTAAATGCACATTTGAAGATTTGTGTAAAGAATCTCTTAATCCTGCTGCTAAACGTGTACCTAGGACTACACTAACTCGCACAATTAAAAGATTAGTAAAACAAGGAAAAAAGAATTTAATTGAAGAATTTAGTAAATTAAATAATAAAGTTTTTTTATGTTCTGATATTTGGAGTGATCATTGGCAAACTCATTCTTATATGGGTATAACATGCCATTGGATTGATAACTTTTGGATCCTTCAAAAGAGATTATTAGCTTATAGAGTTTTTGATGAATCACACACTGCTCATAACATTGCACAATTATTACACATAGTTTTAGAAGAATATGGATTGACTCATCAAATATTTTCAATATCATTAGACAATGCTAGTTCTAATACCGCTTCAATAGATGAATTAAAATTTATTTGCCAACCTGTCATTGGTGGTTTATTTTTTCATATTCGTTGTGTATGCCATATTTTAAACTTATGTGTTCAAGATGGATTAAAACTTTTACAAAATTATATTCAACCAATTAGAACCGCAATTTAATACTTATGGTCTCATCCATCTATGATGAAACAATGGGGTAGATTTTGTAAAGCTAATGGAATGCGACCAAAAAAATTTCCATGTGATGTTCCAACACGTTGGAATTCAACATATCAATTATTACAAGATTCTTTTCAATATAAAGATTTATTATGTTTATTTTTTGCACAAAATAGTAATACTAATATATATTTATTTTCACAACAATGGAATATTTGTAGTAGTATTTGTGAAATTTTAAAAGTTTTTAACGATGCAACTGAACAACTTTCTGGTGTTTATTATCCTACTGCTCATTTAATTTTAGTAAATTTTTGTAGTATAGTATTAATATTAAATGAACATGTAAATGATGAAGCTTTAACTTTATGTATAATAGCTATGAAAACTAAATGGGAAAAATATTTTTATTTAATTTCTGAAATTTATTTAATTGCATTTGCTTTAGATCCTAGATTTAAATTAGAAGTTTTACAAGAAATGTTAACTTTATATTATGACGCATTAATTCCTATTAAGGATTCTTCCTCTCCGGATCCAGCTAATATTATATATAATATTAGAAATTATTTATATGATCTTTATAATCAATATTATGTTAAATATGGAACACAAACTAATATTTCTGAAATACAACAACCTACTACTACTAATTTAAAACTTACAAAAGCCCAACTTTTATTAAAAGAACGGACGAAACGTCCACGAGGATCCTCAAGTTCCACACAGGAACTTGAGAATTATTTTACGACTTCTTTTGATTTTAATGAAGTAGATAGCAAAGACTTCAACATCTTGAAGTGGTGGTCACAGAAGGCTCAAAGCTTTCCCGTTCTCTCCGTGATCGTAAAAGAAATTTTAGCTTCTCCAGTGTCGATTGTTGCTGTGGAGCAGACATTCAGTGCCGGCGGCAACATATTAGATGAACGACGATCAACCATGTCTCCCGACTCATTGGAAGCTCAAGCATTACTTGATGATTGGACCAGAGCCGAAAAGCGAATCCAAGGAATGCAACTTTCAGAAGACGAAGCCGAAGAATTTGATACCGAAGGAACAAATACAACGGGAACGGGAGGAAATGCAAGTGAGTGAGAAATGTAAAAATGTAAAAGGGTAAAAATGTAAAAGAACTACGTGGGCTTTGATTCCCCTATAACCTAAGGGGATACGTAGGCAACTTATATAAGTGCAAGCCCTTTTTTAATAAAATTTATTTTTTTATTTTTATTTTTAATTTTTAATTTTTTTAATATAATAATCTTGAACCGTGCCGAACCGTGCCGAACCGTGAACCGGCGGTTCCGAACCGTGAACCGGCGATTCCAAACCGTGAACCGTAACCGTCTTGGGCAGTTAAGGTTAAGGGTCGACCTCCCACGAACCGTCGAACCGGTGATTCCGAACCGTCGAACTGTCGATTCCGAACCGTGGTCGGGTCTATGTCAAAGCACTAGTCCATAACTTAGGCTCTTTTCTAACAACTTAGATTGTCAAAGAAGTGGTACTTTTAGTGTTGTCTTTTAATTGTTTGGTTTGTTTTAGTCAAATTACCACATCTTCATGAACATGAGGAGACCTCCATTTGCAGTTGGTGTTATGGAGAAAAAAAATTGATAACCTTTCTCAAATAATTAATCAGGTTGGATAACATCGACCCTGAATGATCGACCCTTAAGATAAATCGGAAAGCGCTCGCAACGAATGGTCCAGAAGCTCAACGTTTCACTGTTGCACGTTCCATTTGGAGGAAGAATTCTTATAAATTTACCGTAGCTGGGATCGAACCGTGAATATTTGGGAGTTATAATCATCCTTCCATTACACCATAATCCCTTCTATTACATCATAATCCCCGGGACAAAATGACTACCCTAAAGCCCTTTCTTTCCAATTATTCATCATGTTATAGCAAATGAGATACCAATCCACTCACAAAGATTGCAGCACTTTGCATTGCATCGTTGTTAGGCATGTTTTGGTTATACTCTCCTATTGCTATTGGTTTAGAAAATCTGTACTGCAAGACTATGATTATGGAGCAATAACCTAGAGATTAGTTTCATCGCATATTCCTTTTTTCTTGCTTTATTTGTATGAAGTTTGACACCTCACTTTTATCGATTTCAAATTATAAGCTAGAATGCGGCATTTCACCTCAATGAAACACAATATTTAGTATCGATTTTAAAAAATATGACTGAACTGGGTAGGAGGGATGAGGCTTTGAGTTATTCAATTAAACCATGCAAGCTGCACAAAATGGTCAAGATCGATGAGTTAAGTGGTCAAGTCAATTAGTTGAACTAAATGAATGAATTAGATGACTAGCCAGGTGAAATCAATGGACCAGGCAGACTCAATGAGCCACACAAGTTGTGCACAGGATGAGATAGATGAACAAGATTGACCTATTCAACTAGATTGGACAAATTGAATAGGAAAATCTAGTTCATCTAGCGAGCAAATCGAGCAAATTAAACAGATTCACTGGATAAGGCAGAAGAACTTGGCAAGCAGGATAGGCTAGGCTATCAATCTTGTCAATTGGGTTGGAAAGCAAGTTATGCTGCCTGCTATGCACAAGACCAAGTGAGTCAACCAAATTGATCAAACAGACAAATTAGACAAGTCTGTTACATTAAATTGATAAAACAGGTTAGGTAGTTCATGCTATCCGAATAAAGTGAATGATTGAACAAAACATACTACTCTGATTAATCCATTTGATTAATCTGATAGATCAACCAAGCTGCCTGAGTTGAACAACCAGATTCAAACAAATTAAGCAAGCCAAGTGAATTAGACCCAAAAAAAAAAAAAAAGTCACTTGAGCATGCCAAAATCCATAAAGAAAACAACCTAAACACATTTGGTGACAAGCATGGATAGCTAAAACAGCCTAGCTAATGACCAATAAAGCAAGTTTGGCAAGCCTAAATCACCGAAACAACCACACAAGATGAAAAACAATTGTTCAACTTATCTTTCATCTCATTCTCTCACTCTATCAAACAAAAACTTTTCCAAAAGCTTTCTCAGATAATTTGCTTACTACTCATCGGCGGGTAGATCTATTAACCGAGTAAGCTGCACTTGTCACCGCGTCATTCCTTCAATGGCCACAGCGAACAATTTTTTCATTGGCTTTATGATAGGAATAAACTACTACTTACTTCATCTTCTAGAAAAATTTGAAACATGTACCATTGGCTTAGAGTGAATCATATTGATAGTACATGAAACACCTTAAAATTGAGGCATGTAACTTTTCTAAGCTGCTAAGACATACTCTATTGTAAACTGTTTGTGGATAAAAACTTGATCACCAACTTAAATTCTTGCTTGCATAATTAATTCCTAATATTCTGGAGGCATGTAGTTGGCGTTTCTTCACTGTTATCCATCTCAAATTTAGCTTCTTCAACGGAATTCCTTTCCTCACTTCCTTGTTCATCATTGTGTGAATCACCAGCAGAAGTAATCAGATTTTGATCAGAATAAGTTTCAGTGATGTTCAAAGAATGGGTAGCTTCAGCAATCCCATCACTTTCAAGCATTGCAGAATGCAAGGAATTTGATTCTGCAATATTAGCTGAAATATCTGTTCCATCACCAGAGGCACGTCGTCCTCAACATCAAATAAACTACCACCAACCAGTGAGGAATAGAATTCGTGTGAATGTGTGTGAGGGAGTAAATCTCGTACCAACGTGGGCTTATTTCCTCTAAAGCACTACTCAGATCATCAAGAATACCATGTGTAACAGCTTTTTGTTCTCCTTGTGAACCTACCTGCATAACCAAAAGAACAAATAAGAAAGAGAAGCATTGATAGGTGAACACGTGTAGCCAAGTAAAACTCAGTACATTTTACATGTATTGATTTCGCAATCATCTACATCATCAAATCATATTTGTCTCAAAAATTTGGGGTCAGATGTATAGATTTATCTCTCCAATAACTTATTAGGCTACTTAAAAATTTTCAATAGCAATACTAATAAACATAATTTATAGCATTTCATTTTTCATCTGTGGCAAAACCATAAAAAATCCTTTTCGTCACTTTTTTTTGTTCCATTGTTTTCATTAATAGAGTTTTCACAGTAGAGAAGAAAAAGAACTAACCCTATTGTTATGCATCTGTACACTGTCCATTGTACTCCTGATATCCACTGATGAAGACTCCTCGTCATCTGCATTAAGTAATATGAAAAATGATATAAATACCATGGTAGTCAAGATTGTGATCTGCCCCTTACGATCTTACAATCTCTTGAACCAAATTGACCTAAATAATCTGAATCCCAAGTAAGATTTAAATTGGGTTAGAATCTTACGAGCACTTCGTTGTTCCTATGTAGAATCTCAACCCCAACAACTTTGACTAGATACAATATAGATACCTTATAACTCCTTGTTAAAAGAATCATTTTAAATTGCTACCATCATCGTCCATCATATACTTATCATTCATTCATCTTATAGTTGCTATTTGCTATGTAAAGGTAAGACATATTGTTTACACTTCATGATCTGAACCTATGAACCTCCTTCGGTTCCTAAGTAGGATCTGGACGTGACTAGTTTGCATAATACTTCTTTTCTTCAATTAGACAGCAAGCCATGTCAAAGTCATGAGATGTGTCACTATATACCGTGCAACATGATTCATTTGAGTCCCCCTGAACTTTGTAAACAAGGCTAATGGTAGGGAATACAGATAATAATGTCCAAGTCATTGACACCCAAACCATTGGGGTGTTATTCAATTTCACAATCATCGTACAAATCACTAAAAGAACCAAATAAATGTAGCCAATAGAATCCAAGAAATAAAATAAATTGCAATGTGTTCCAGTTTTGGTTTTCTTTTGTCTCACACAGCCATGCATTGATTTATAGTAATTTTGATTCACACAGAACTATATAATTGGAAAGTTAATCCAATCATACAATTTGAACATCAATTACCACTTTTGTCCCAAATAATTTTTTCTTGTATCAAAATCTTCTAACTAATTTTTCTTTACTCATTTTATCAGGGACCAATTCAATAAGATATTTCTATTTCCATTTGATCAAGTCAGCATTGACTCCTCTAGTAGCTCAGGCAGTGAATGTAGGGGAGTATCAAAATTCACAATTTCAAAATCACAGAAAGGTACAGTTATGAATTTGAAAGTTTAAGCCATAAGACAAAACATCAGCATCAATTGTAATGGACTATTTTCAAGCAAGAGTTTTTCTATTCAAATTTTAAAAAATGATCAAGAAATCATCAAAGATTTTGGCATTCTTTAACTATTTGGATGGTATGCCTTAATATATTTTAAGGGAAAAAAGATATTTCATTGGCTTACCAAGTTTTTTTTTGTAAATTGACAATTCAATTTCTTCAAATTCTCCAAACAAATAGAGTTCAAAACAAATAACGCAAGAGCAAAACTAAAAGTAGAACAAAAGACTTCCCACGTGTGATAGTCAGCCAGACCTGATTTGTGACAAAGGTGAGTTGTGTTGGGCATTAGATTAGACAAATCCAACTATAAAACAATACCCTAATATCCATCAGGCGTAGTTAGTTCACCCAAACTTCTTATGTTGGTTACATTGATATACAATGTCTTTCTTCTTAGAAAGTTAGATTTAAGATTAGAAAACAGCGAATCTACCACACAAGGCTCTTGCCAAGGTTAAAGAGGCTTAGTTAGCAAACTTATCCCTAAAATGAGAGCCACAATATGGGCCATGGGCAACTTGTTCTCAAATAAATTATGGACTCATTATGATGCTACACTCACTCTCTGATTGACTAGATAACTCAGTGTGACAGACTCTCACTAGATAAGAGAAGCCAAAAAACAAGTTATACAAAAAATCAAGCATTTCGTAGTGGCAAGCTAACAACTTACTATTTGAGAAGTTTTAAATGGATAAAATTACAATTGCAAACCAGTAAAGCGACATACAGAATTTATAAGGGTTAAGCAAAGCTGCTTCAAGCATGGCTTTAAAGTCTGCTGCAGCAGATGCTAAAGGATCTGCCGAATCCTGCCAAATGCCAATAGATGAAGAAACAATTGCAAAGCATAATAAGAGTCCTTTAGCTTTAGACAACATAAGTAATAGCACAATTCAAAACAGGCCAATAGTGGACAAGACATTCAAAGCAGGAAAGTAAATTAAGAAATGACAACAATAATGATCCAAAATATTAAATTACTTGTCTTTATATAACATAATATAATAAAAGGTACAGAGAAGAGAAATCCGTGTTTGTTCAGTTTCTTTTTAGTATTAGATGCACAACAATAAATGGTTGAAGAAAACAATTCACAGATCCCAATCAACTAACTCCCTTCACTTGCTAAAGTCACTCAAGTTATTCAAATAAGATGTCTTAGGCTGGGATGAAATTTCTCTGTTTTGACAGAACAAGACAACCTATATCGCAAGACTGGAATCAGCAATCACATGAACATTTCAAATGTCTCATAAAGATGTTTGTATTTAGGAAAATTGGCAAAATATGCATGTGCATACATAGTGTCAAGAAACTAAATTGCACATTAACCACATAATAGAGTTAGACAGATCTTATTGCATTGGAATTTTGATTAAAGAGAGAATGTACTAGAGGTTGTTGTTGATGAAACCGAGAAAATAGACAATAGGGAAAATCCTAACTTTCAGTCACAAGATCCCAGGTTCAAGAAAGGGAACCAGAAGTGAGAAACTAGCATCACCAATGAAATCTGGGCAGCAAACAAAGAAAAGATTCAGATTGTATCATGGGCAGAGCCTGGATGGATCAGATCTGGAATCTTGGTATTGTCATGAGCACATACACAGTGAGAATCGAGACTTGAGAGAGAAGAGATCTGTAAGCAATCCCTGGAAGATGAAACTGAAGAAGAGCACTGGATGAGAAGAAAAGGACTGCAATCAGATTCTCATGCAAGAACGAGTGGTAACACAAGTGGAGGGAATCCCTACTTTGATACCATGTTAAGTAAAATTATTAGGTTTTAATTAAACTTAATATTCCCATATATATTACATATATAATAAATTAATCGTCTTATTATTGTTTTTTTGGAAAGTCACTGTGTATTGGAATCCAAAAGGTGTGCATTATTTTTCTCACAAGTACAACCAACTCTAAGTAGATTTCTAATATAAGAAATGTGCAACTGAACTAGCAGAAAATACTTCTGGTACAACGAGAATTAAGCATACTCAACCTTCAATGAGTGCAAGCTCACTTCTATTATCCAAAGAAACTAAAAGAAAAAGAATTAAAAGAAAGAAATCAATTATTTGTAGTTGGGTGGTAAAATTAGTTAACAGATACCTTTTCTGATGAACTGCTTTGACCAACAAACATATCATGATCAAACAAATCAGGGGAATCAACTGAAGAAGCCTGCTGTGATTCCATTATCAAGCTAAAATCAAGGTTCGGATTTCTGGAGGACGAGTTTTCTTGATACAGGGAAGAAACAAACGCACCAAACATCAATGCAGATCATTAAGTACATAAAGAGCAAACTACAAATCATTCATTAATTTATCAAATTACTAACTATAAGCACCTGTTATACCGCAGCCATTGTCATGGATATATTCTTCAGATCCAATAACATGTGGAAGCGGACCGCATGACGAGCCAGTCTTAATTTCCCAAATCAAAAGTAGTGAACAATTAGGTATCAATTGTGACAATTTTTAATAGTTCTATGAAATGATAATAGGAAACAATGAAGAAAGCTCTACAACTTCCAACTGAGACAGTCAATCTTCACTATGATTTGGAAAAACAAATAGTTCAGAGTTAAATTTGAAAATGTAAATATATTATGAAATATAACCAACATTTTATATTTAGCATTCCAAGCTTAGGGCACACCAGAACTAAATGTTGTGTTACTTTTATGTTGGTTAGCAAACAACTATACACTGTGAGGTATCCTTCGAATTTGTTGCCCCTACGGACTGGCGCAGTTGATTCATGCAAGGGTATTACTGCCAATAGGCTTGGGATCGATTCTCAGCGGATGCAAAATGCCCCACATGTTGCTTCAACCCTCCTTGCATGTGTTACTATTGTTGGGCGAAATCCCCCGTGATTTACCTCCCTTCCAAACAGTGGAGGGCTACCCTAGAGGGGCGTAGAGGTGACAGTTTCACCTTTTGCTGCCAAATATGTGAAACCAAAAAGAGTACCACCCTAGTCAAATTAGCAAGTATTATATATGAATGTTGCGGTATTGGTAACCAAATCTAGATGACCACAATAGTACAAACTCTTGACATAGTCAAAACCACCATCTTATATGACACATGAGAACTGATAGATTCTTTAGACACAAGGAACTAAAAGAGCAGCCTAGTGCTCCCACCAATACAGGGTCCCGGGGAAGGGTCTATTGTAGGTAGTCTTACCCTGCTTTGCAAGAAGTTGTTTCCAAGACTCGAACTCATGACCTCAAGGTCATACGGTAGCAATCTTACCGTTGCACCAAGGCTCCCCTTCTCTAGACACAAGGAACTGATGTAATTAAATGACAAAGTAAAGAGAAAATAATGAAAAGCAAAGGAAGATATATGGACAAGATACAACAGATATCAGTGAAAAGGGGTTTAGAGAGTGTCTGAATTGTGTAAAAGGAATAATCACCCACATGTAGATAGATAAGAAAATTTTGATACATAAAAAAAGTTCCTTCCAAGCAAATATGAATACAGTAATTCATAACAAAAACAGAACTTACTCTAAAAATAGAGTTGGTCTTATGACCTCTCTCCTTACTATTCAAGAACTTTTTGCAGGAAGTCAACCCCATAGATAAAGCAGTCTTATATCTTGGTAGTATATCCTTTTCATAATCCTGAGCAGGAATGCCTTGAGCTGAACCTTCAGCATGATCCTTTGTGGTATGAGAAATATCATCTTGGTCAGCTATCTTCTGTAATGAGAAAACATGTGGACTATCAACCTCAGGATAAAATCCACAAATTATAATCCAAAAATCACCAAGCAAAAACCCCTTAAATAAATCCATATTCAAAAATAAATTTTAAATTTGGAAAATTATTGAAACTGAGCATAACTAGAAATTACATAATAACATGACACACTTTATGCTTTGACACAATAGCCCAACATAATTTAAAGAGCTCAAACAATAAGCTAGTCGCTTTATTGATAGACGATGTCACAAAGGTAAATAATAGTGCAAGTAGAACAATGCTTACTAGTTCACTAGAGTTTGTTATTGTTATCTCTTTCAATAAACAACAGCTATGTCAACCTATGATTTTTTTGTTCTAAGAATGAAGTTAAAAAATGGGTGTTGAATGACAAGTCAAGATTTTCAACAGTCAAGAACCACACCAAGAAATCGCAATAGTATATCTAGCACTTCTGATATTCTACATTATTGGACAACTTCAGGCAATAGTATTGTCAAATTTTATTCACTACTATAAGTGTCTATGTATAATAGTATTGTCAAAATTTCTTCATTACTGACATCAGCAATCTTTTTGAAAATCAAGTGGGTTTTTGCAACCCAATTTGCTATGATAAGAACAGAATTTAATCCAAATTGGATATGAATGTCCTAGCAAGTATAAGCTAATCCTACTGATGAGAATTGAGAAATACTGGACTCTCATGGCTATGTTGCTTGGCCATAGGCTAACCTAAACTAAATCACATCCAGTTGATATCTCAGAGAAAATAACAAACATTGACCAACTCAAATATTGAATCCATTGTCAACTGTACTTGCATGATCAATAAGTAGATTACGTGATAGATTCCAGAGGTTGTTGGCTGTGTTCTTCAGATCTAGTTCCACAGCTCCAGCCTGATCCAGCAACGAGTTTATATCAATAGTAATATCATTTGCTCTCTGATTGAGCTTTTCTGAAAAATCTGCCACCAATTTTAGGACCTACAAACACAACTCAGGATGATGAATATGTACTTGAACAAATATGATTGAAAGAACAACAGCACAAAAATAAAATAGATGGCTCAATTTAAAGCTGGAATACCCACTCTCTAGCATCAAAATGAGTTAGTTGTCACATTCAAGATACTAGAAAGTGGAACAGGAAAAAAAAGGCTCTCTTTTGCTTCAACAAAAGATCCAATAATTAATACACTATCATTCAGATATATCAAATTCTACTCTACTTTACACCAATATAAACTCTTCTGTTATATCCAACAAAGAAGCAAGGTGGAATTTGTTAACAGCTTTCAAGTTTCACCAAGCAATAATAAAATTAACACTCCTCCAAACCAAACATTGCATTTTTATATTAGGACATGTTTTACTTTCCCTCGCAAGTTGTAAATGCAGCATTCTCCCATGTTCCAGTATGCTACAGTTGCACCCAACCAGTCTGAACTAACGACAATTATCTGAGTTTAAGATTTATTTATGTCTGAGGCATATATTAGGACAAAATCAAAGTGGCTTTCTGATGCAACACCAGGAGAAACAAACTCTCAAAAGAACCTGCTTGCTGTATTGTTATCTAAAGATAGATAAGTTAAACAAGTTTAAGCATATTAAGTTGATCCAACTTTCCTTTCATTGCATCTGGCTTTCTAATGTAGTACCAGGGGAAACAAACTCTCAAAAGAACCTGATTGCTGTCTTACTTTGAGTATATTAAAGATAGTGAAGTCAAACAAGTATGAGCATATTAAGTTGATCTGACTTCCCTTTCATTGTACCCAGGATAAGTATGTACAACAAAGTGGCAGGCAGTGGCAAACCTAACATCAAACAAAACCTTTACAAAATTCTTGTGAAACATGCATTTCTGGTTGATAATTAAAATAACACAAGCATTAGGCTCACATAAAAATGTAATAAGCCTCTGACCTGTATGAAGCACACTGTAAGATTCAGAAGTAATCAGTGCATCCAACATTATGATCCACTTATTATTAATGATTGAGAGAAAAATAAATAATTTAAAAATTGGTGAAATCAAAGTATCATATGTGATGCAGTACAAGTCATGTGCCTTAGTTGATGGGGTAAGAATGGAGAGAGTACTAGATTAACAGAAACTGTAATATTGATTGGATGGCATTCAAACAATAGAGCAAAGCCTCTTCTTTAGGTTTTTTAAATAATCCAATCTGATTGAGATTAGATAAAAATAGATTACATCATTATGTATAATTGAAAGTTGAAACAGTAAAAGTTAAAAAAAAAAACACTCCTAGATAGGTTAATTTTATCAGAATAATTTAATTTAGATTGGTCATATTTTATTTACTTCAATTATCTCGCTAGGAAAAGCTCAATTATGTTGAGTGCGTTGGTGAAAAACCAAGATGAGGTCTCAATGGACATAAGTATGAAACATTAATAGAAGTCCTTAAGGAAGTCAATTCTAGCACATGGTTTTCAATATTAACTTAGAAACTATCAGTCGCGATTCAGAATGATATCACATCAATGATGACTCCTATCAACATGATACAAGGCAGCACCAATCTTACTACGCAACCTGCATTTTCTCATGGATAATCATTATATGTATTTATACTGAGATTTATTTTCTTTTGACTCTCTGATTAACCATGAACTCATCTCAACTTAAAAATGCTGTCCCTTCATAATTTGCTTTAACAAAGTTACAAAATCAAGCTTTCATAGTTTCATATACTTGTTTACCCAACCAAAGTACTAAAATATTTTATCAACCAACTTTGTTTTCCAACTTAAACGAACTTTCCTTAAGAAGTCTTGGACCTCAAAAGATTTCAAACTTGATAATGCTGAAGTTGCATACGTATTGCATAAGATTTCCATGTAGGTAACCCTTGAAGCTTACAAGTCTTCTTTAAAATAATTTTTTCTGTATATGATGCATCTTTGTTTTGCTACATAGAAGAAATTATGTTAAATTTGAAATCTCTTTATAACTACCATAGTGGAATTGTAATTTAGGTAGTGTTGGAAAATTCTTAAAACAAAATAATCTTAAGATCTTTTTAAGGTCAAGTTGGCATTTTGCTTGGTGGTCTTGGGTGTTTGAAATGTGTCAAAATGAGCAGTCAAAAGAATTTATCTACAAAATCAATTTCAAAAGATTTAGAAAGACCAGGACATATACCAACGAAGCCTTATTCAATACTTTCCTTGATCATAAAGGAAACTTATCAGGATTCTCCTTTAAGAGACAATTTGTACTTAAGAGCCATCATGGCACTAATGCTCTTAACAAACACAGTGAAGCTATCAAAAACACAGTAAAGCCCTTTGATGAATGGAGTTCAGATTAGGACATTCTTCAATAACTAATTTTGTTTAGGATCTATGAGAATGTCAACTTGAGCAAAATTAATTAACCTAAGGAAGAGTACTTAGGATTGCAAAAAAGAGACATTGAGATTGACACACCACTTTTAACTTGAAGTGTTTTAATAATGTCATAAATGACTTAAGCGGAAAGTGTGCCAACTGTCATCAAAGTAGACCACCAAAAAAGCTCCTATAAAAGGTCTTAAAACTCGATTCATCAGCCTCATGAGTGTTCCTGGGGTGTTGTTCCAAAAGGGCATATTGAAGTAATTTCAGGTTTCAACGGTCAATTCCTAGTTGGCGTGGACTTGAGAAGGGTTCTTAAGCCATAGCTCTCTCAAATCGGCCCTTTGCTATGAGTTTAAGATTTTGAATTAGTCACCAGATTAATCATCACATTTGCACTAAACAAACAGAGAGACAAGACCATTGAACCACCATACCGATCATGAACCTCATTAGATCTATCACTAGACTATGTGCCTTTATAGTTTCCTCACTCAAACTAGGGAGACCGCAGATTGGAAATGGCAAACAGGTGTTGCCTCGGTTGCCAAAACGATAAAAGGACAAACTTAACCCAAAAAATAAAAATCTAATATGTTAAAGGGATCGATTCGACCAAGCGCCACACAATTAGAAAGATCAATTACATTTAAAAAAAAAAAAGAGTAAAAGGGAGATGAGGGCCAAGAAAGACCTCGTTTTGCATGCGTAGTCGCTTCTTCACGGAATCAGAAAGAAGAGCTTCCTCCATTATCGTTTCTCGAAGGATCGACCGGTAGAAGCCAACAATCCCTAGAGAGGTTTGGGCTTGGGATGGAGTTTGCTTCTTTTTGTTTTTAGGGGCGAAAGGAGCCGCCGTCAGGCGGTCAAGGCAGCTGCCGTTAGAGGAAATAAAATATATATAAGGGTAAAATTAAAAAGAGTGCCTTTATTTTTAGAAAAAATAAATAGTACTGATTGACTGAAGCAATAAATGTATTGGAGTAAAGGGATATTGATTATCATGAGAGTTATTTTATCTTTGCGTATCCATTTTTGTATGAGAAAATCAAGCGACCAATAAAATATTTTATATTTATTGAGAATTAACTAAAAACAATAAATCTATTGAAAGTTATTGATGTCGAAAAAAAAAATCAGTTTATTAGAATATTTACTTATTTAATTGATAAATCAAAGATAATTATAATTTACATCTGACTTATTAAACCAAAAAAATGAACCTTTTAATGAAATCCGTTCACTTTTTCAAATTAATGCCAAATTCTTCCTGACTTTTAATATGCATTTTTTTTTGTTATAATTAAAATAATTAATGATCAAACCTAATCCTAAAAACAAATTATTTCCCCAACACTCTGTTAGACTATCATTGCTAGGTTTGCATTGTTTCAGGCCATAATTTTTTTCCCTACTAGATAAATGTTACTCATATTCTAAATATTACTCATGATTTTTAAATAATATACATACATGTATAATGAACTCATAAACATATCATTGTCCTGGGATTATGATAAAATAGAAAAATAATTAATTATCATCTTAAATATTTATGATTTAATTCATAGCTACTGTATATTTTGTAAAAACTTTTTCTCCAAATGAAACGAGAATCTTGAGATGTGAATTTCTGGATTGTCTCATGAACACTTTTCGATTTATCTTGGCGATCCGTGAAAAATTTCGTGGATCGAGCTTACGCTCGAGGTTCAATTTATCCCAACTTCATTAATTATTTTTTTTTCATAGACATATCATTATTTTCCGGACTAGCTTGTGATAATAATTGTAGTGACCAGGAATATCACAATTCAACGAAGAATTTCATCACAAATTCCCACCATACACTCATCAAATTGGATTTTTATTGTACTCTCAATGATACAAATAGCCGTGAGAGAGTTATTAATGTGATGATATCATATTTTTATAGACATATCACTGGCTTAACATGGCGCGGAGTGATGATTTAATAATTTGGGTCATAATTTTGCAAATGATCACGGGCTTGACATGGCGAAATTAGCTGTTAATGGAAAAAATTTACTGTTATATATATATATATATATATAATAAACAATATTCATTAAATGAATAATATTCTTAAACAATTCATTAATAAATTTAGTTATTAATTAATATAAATTTAATTATCAAAAATAATATATAAAAAAATTCTTTAATAATTTTATAACTTTTTATGTTCTTTCTAAATTTAATATTCAGAATGCATTAAAAATAAAAAATATTATAAATTTCATGAATATATAAAAATTTAATCTAAATTATAAAAATAATAACATTGTTAGTTAAATTAAATTATAAACTCAAACAATGTTCTACACTAGTGATAAAAGACCTTCATAATTTATCTCATTATATTTTATTATGAGATCGATAATATTAAATTATTTTAGATAAATATTATCATCATTAGCTCTAATGAATAAATTTGATTTTGACGTGATAAAATTCTCAATAAATAAATTTAAACAAGTTTAATAAGTAAAAAAAAATTGAACACAGTTTACACTCTTAAATTGTTGAAGCATCCTGTTTGATAGTGATCTCTAATGTAGATCAATAGTGATAGGATGATTAATCGCTATCTCAGATATCCGAGATTCGATTCCCAGCTACAACGTATTTATAAGAATTTTTCTTTCAAATAGGACGTGAATTCAGGGACGCCGGGCTTCTAGACCGTCCATCGCGAAGGCTTTCCGATTTACCCTGATGGCCGGTAGAAAACTTCCGTGAGACCGGACCGATCGCCCGAAGTTGGAAAAACCTCATTAATTATTTTTTTTCTTCTAATGTATATCAGCAAAACTATAATATCATCAAAAATAATTATAACAACACTGAGCAATTAATAACAATCTAATTGCTTTGAAATTTATTGGCAAGGAGAATCAATTCTCAACACTAGCAATTAATAACTAATTTATATTTGCTCATTAATTAACTGTGGTACAGAGGCAAGGAAACAATAGAATACACATGGATGGATGCAAGAATTACACGGACGACTACACATGCTATGCCACCTTTCTTCCAGCTTCACAGTAATATCATTCAACGCCTGTGTACCTTTTCTTTCCTTTCGCTTCACAGTGAACAAAAGCAATGCGAGATGGATCATCATCAATTCATCATCTGGGTGAGAAGATGGTGGCCAAACCCTTGTCCACTGTCATTTGGATGGGAGGACCATAAGACATCAGATTGTTCTCTTGTTTACTATCACAATCAGAGTAATCTCCCCTTGCAATAACCTCTCCGTCTGAATCAACAATGCCACCCTTTGTGGGGTGCCCTACTCGTTTTCCGGGCTCTAGCCGGAAGGCCTTGACCTGGAAAAGAAGGGAAAAGAAGAACATTGCTTAAGCGAATAACAAATTGGAGAAAAGATACAGAGGAGGAAATGTCTGTTAATTTCACCAGATCATATGACTCAAAAAGTGTAGAGATGGATATGGCTTACTGATGTCGTAACTTGGATATCGAAAGAAACATGAAGTATTTCTCAAACAGAGCAAGAGGGTAAAGCACCTTGAGGCAGGTGACATACGGTGACTTGCAGTAACTTCCATCGCTCATCTTTAGCATCAGTGACAAGAGGACTGACCTTGAACATGCTTTAATGATGATCGCATCCAAGTAGCCATCAGAGAACTGCACAGCATTGGAAATTAAGTGATTTAACAAGTTAACAATTGTTGTGACAGAGAAAGCTCTCATCATGAACATCGGAGAATATAATTTTTTTTTCTTAATTAGAATGAAAGATCTGGAAGCTTTAGCTAATTTTCCATTAATAACTTTGTTAAGACCATAACAATCAATTCTTTGAATTAAGTGCTGAACAAAATTGTACTTGAAAGATAAGAAAAAGGAGGTGAAAAGGGCAAAGAATGAAAAGAAAAGGTATCGTGCAGGTGACTTATGCGTGGCTCTTGTTTGCAATACAGATAGATTATAGTTTTTAAGGGCATATAAGCAACTACCTTTGCATTGGGTGCCGGCATTACATCTTCACCCGCCCACGGCACATTGTTGATCCAAATTGAGATAAAAGGGCCGTCCATAGATCTCCATTCACATCCATCAGCACCAATTGCAAGGCCTTGGTAGCCACACAAGCTAACATTTACTGTATCTCGCTGGTCATCTTTGCAGAGTTTAGCATTGCTATCGCTAACACTTTGCCTTATTGGTTCTCCATATGTTTCATATCCAGGTGCTGGCACAAATTGAACATGCCCGTGATACATTCTCAATTTCAATATGCGTAGAAGAGACTGTAAGAAAGAGAGATATGGTAAGCACGTTTGAGCTCACAGGGGAATCTTCTGAAAAAATAAAATTCATGACAAAAGGATAATAAGCAATTAAGCATGGTCCATTTTAAGTTTCTGTGTGCCAAAAAAACTGCCATATCTTTGAACAGTCAATATTGACAAACACTGACTGAATCATCCACCAGAATGCAAATTGATAATATTGAAGAAACAATTGTTTGGGATTACACACTTTCTGTTTCTTATACTAAAAATTTTATTTTATAGTAGCAAGTTGATACAAGAGGGCGGAAGTTATTGCAGTGAAGTGGCTACTTAAATCTCTATAAGAGCTTTAGTTGCCACAGAACGTGGCCCAATCATCAATGGGCTGTAAAATACTGAGGTGGTTGCCATGATAATGGCATACAAATAATAACATAGAAAAAATAATTTAACAAAGGCATACTGAAGATTGAAACTGATTAGGAAACAATTAAGTTTCAAGAACATAGATATAAAACACCCTAAGAAAATTAGTATTTTAATTCTGTAATAACACTTCCACACAAAAACAACATAAGAAAAAACAAGACAGGTGGTGTTTTAGTTTACAAAGACCAAGCAGGTAAGCCAAATATTAGGAGAATTTTACTCAAACAAATATTGGGAAAATATATGAGATAAAAAAATGTGAATTCAAACAACACATCTAAGAAGTCAAGGGTTGTGCTATACATACATAAAAGACCAAGCGAGCACTACCCATCCATCTGAACTTCTCGGATTCAATATCGATGTCAGCTACCAAACCTTTAGATACCAATATGACAATTAGAAAGAGGTATAAAACTCTACACAATGTGATAGGAAGAATGAGACATGCAGTGCTAAAATGAAAAGAATATGTAATTAGGTGCTGTTAGAACAAATTCACGCATTAAGTTATATGCATACCCCAGGTAAGCATCAAAACACTGAAAAATTTAGTCTTTCCTTGTGCAACAGTGACAACATCAAGAGAACGTCTGTAACCTGCATGGATAAACATAGACACATTTAAAATTTTTACATTCTATGACAATTGACAAGTACAATGTTATAAAGATTATTACTGACAACAAAGTGCTGCGGAAGGAAAAACATATGAAGTCAAGCACAACCTCTAATAACAGAAAATGTGGCATTAGAAACAGAGTACAAGTCACCGACAGAATCTAGAAGTGATTTTGCCATACCATTTCCTGTACCTACAAACAAAGAAAAGAAAGCATTTAAGTTACATTTTTCCTAAAATATACAAAAATATATTGATAAAGAAGCTAAAGAAAGGGGAAATACCACAACCTGATAAACAAGCTAATAAAATTTATGACAATCAAGAGATGATAAAGTTTATGTTAATTTAAACAGGAAAATGATGAAAAGATATCTCCCTGAACAAATTTATGTTAATTTGTGAACACATCCTCTAAGTGGTGCATATTTGTCTTCCACTAACCATGATCTGTATTGTGGACTCGTGTGCTTATTTTGATGTTGGGATATAATCAGTGTTTTGGAGAATGCCTACTTACATCTAGTGATCAGTGTTATAGTTGTCACATTGTTCTGTGACATATGTCATAACTGACCCCAAGTAGTTTGTATTAGATTCAAAAATCACATCAAAGGAAAATATATCACTTTGTCGAGGAACAAGAAATCATTAACTGATACGTTATCAAATCTGAGATTTTTTATTTTTATTTTATTTTGTATGTTATCTATAAGATGGTGACCATTATGACCATTACAAAACGTAATAAATCTCTGTCCTTTTGGATTAGGCTTGAGGAACAACCTGCCGGAATTATTCCAAGAGGAACCTGAATAGCACTATCCCAGTCTTCTCTTTGAAGCAAACCATTGACTACCTGATGAGATACAGAAATTAAAAGAAGAAAAAAAATTGTTTTAGACGGAAGAAATTAAAAAGAAGTCGAAACTTAGATCTAAGAATTTATCATACTGAAACAAATCAACCTATGCAGAAGTGTAGAAATAAACAATAAGGATTCACCAGTGGTTACTTCTTGTCCAACATTTTTGGACACTACAAAAGTGGATGTAACAATAAAAACACACAATGACACAAGTACCATCAATCGATACTTACTATCTTGAAAAGATGGAAGGTTGAGTGAACACATAGTGAATTTTCCTTTTATCTTAAACAAATTTCAAGGCATGTATTCTAAAGCATATTCCAAGAATTCATTAATTAATTATAGAGAGATAAATTAACAGATTTAAGATAGTATTTTTGTCAAGATGTGACAGAATATTGGTTATGCATGAGAACTTGCATTCAACTTTTTGCATTTTCTAATTATCAGCTATACTTAAAGATAGATGGAAGATTTTCAGTGCTAGGAAAATAATGGAGAAATGTAAAAAAAATAAATAGAAATGCACATCTGACAAGAATTATAAGTGATTTATCATTCAAATATTATAATATGGGAGGATTATTAATGTGTATCAAACCTTCACCAAGTGGACAACAAATCAAGCATTGATACCGAAATTCATGCTCATTCTATGCCTATTTAGCTAATATTTGAAGAAAGTCACTAACCTCCACAAGTACACCATCACCACTGACACACACAATTCCATCAAATTTTAGTAGATCCACGGTCTTAGCAATTTGTTGAGCATGGAGCTGATGTTTAGTTTCTAAAGAAACATAAAAATACAAAATTCAACTTGTTAAACAAGGAAATGAACGTTCAGAGTTTGCCACGTGAATGAGAAATACAAAGTGAAATGAACCGTGGACAAAAAGCAATAAAATGAACCTTTCATGGTATAAATGATATTAGCATCCACTAGAAGAGGCTTAATCTCTGTATCAAAAATCCTGAGTGCAGTTTTCTTTCCTCCATATGGATTTACAAGAATTAACAACCTCTTTGGCCGTCCTACATCAAAGAGATACTCGGATGCAGTGAAAGATAATTGTTTTGTAACAGTAGTGTCTAGTCCAAATATTAGTGATAGACAATAAAAGGACAAGGGTGAAAACTGTCAATTAATGAGAATTATGGAATTGTAATTAATGTAAAACTAGAAATTAGATAGAAGTACTGAGATGTCAGAGCCAAAACATCCCAATGGAAAAAATAAGTTTTCCGTATAACAGGAGTTCAACGAACAGCCGACGAAGTCATAGGGTCGTCGCTGTAGTTAGGACATAAGGCATGCGAACTTTAGAATTTAACTACTATTGGAACATAGAAACAAACGATGGAAATGAGAACGTCGGCTAGCCAACAAAAAGTCACAAACCAAGCTTTCCGTTCCAGATAATTTTCTGCATACACTAAAGCAACCAGTGAAGCTTCCACAAGAACTTTGGAAATTACAAAATTTGGATGGACGATGTTTCAAATCTTTCAGTTAAATTTCGAATACGCAGCAAGTTAAGGATCGGTCGAGCTGATTCTATTCGAGTTTAAAAAAGAAAAAGAAGAGAAAATAGAAGCAAGTCAACTATCTTTTCCAAAAGACCAGGTATTGTCCCGAATATATAGATTTATATTAGTGAAAAAGAAAATAACTTCACTATCGGAGAGCGGAGGGAAAACGCTTCCTCATAGAAACGCCAATTCACACAAGTCGCACACTTACCAAGGGAATCGAGATTGGCCCTCATCTTATCCATCCACATGGAAGCCGCCTCTTCGGTGGGCATCTCCAGAACATAATCCCTCCTCACCCGTCTCCCGAGGCCGCACTGACCACAACAGAAAGCGGGCGAATTGTGCGCCTCGACGAATGCCCTGATGGTGATCCGGACCCCCGCCGCTTCCACACCCAAAACCTCGTTGTCGAAGGCGAGGCAGCACTCCCCGCCGTTTCCAGAGATCCAGCGCAGCGTGCCGTCGGACGCTAGGGTTGCCTCCGCCACCGACCCATCGATCCGCACCTTCTCTGCCAGGGTCAGAGCGGCGTTGCCCGTCACCGTACCCGCCATTTCTGTGCCTTGGTTGGGGGAGGGAAAGAAAGAGACAAGGAGGGAAGAACCATCCCTCTTCTATTTATACTGACGTTCATACACCGTCATTAAATATTCACGGCGTCACGTTCGGGCAACGTAGAAAAGTGGCGGGCCCCGGGGAATAATTCATCATATAAATTTCATGCGGGGCGTATCCTGGCCGTCGTAGTGTCGGCACGAACGGTGGATGATGGATCGGAGGCGTTCTGACCAGTGGGAACCTAGAGTGGATATCACGTGGACGGTATCGGGGGTGCAGCACAGCAGCAGTGAGCAGACGAAAGGTCCATTAATAAAATATACGTATAAAATGATAAAAAACTAAAAAACAGAAAGAAAGAGACGTAAAACATAATAAAATTTCTCATCTTTTATTTGCAGTAATCCGACAGAGTGATAGAATATGAAGCCATCTTCGTCCGTAATGTTTGTCTGGAAAAAAAATTATTAAATAACAAAGGGTCATTTCTCAAACAGTTAAATTTATATAGACTCTTATGATCTAAATAAAAAAAAAGAAATTTTAATATATAAATTACAATTCTTGTCCAATAAAAAAAAAATTCTATATATATATATATATATACTCAGAGTACTAAAATTCCTAAACACACTCAAAATTCAAAAATATAAAAGATAAAACTACTAAAAATAACTAAAATATCAAAAAAAAGTATATAGACAAAAATTACAAAAAATAATAATAAAAATCTTCGGATCTTTCTACATCAATCATCCTGGGTTGAAAGAACTCATTCTCGAGTTTAGAATAGTTTCAGGTGGTAGCCCGGGAGAAAAATTCGACATCAAATTCATATTAATCTACTAGCAGCTGTTGGACTTTGGAAATCCTCGTTGATCCACTAACGAGCACGACATCATGGATGTTGTTCTTGTCCATCTTCACGCCCCTTAAGCACTTCTCGTATTCTCTCACAACTGCAACATAATCGTTGACAATGATGATGTTGTTCTTGTCCATCTTCACGTCCCTAAAGCACTTCTCGTATTCTCTCACAACTGCAACATAATCCTTGACGATGATGAATTCCAACGCCTTGTTAACTTGAGCAATCCAATTGCTAAAAGTCTTCTTGACATTTCTATGCTTAACATGCTGCAAAGATTCACAACCATAGCTGACCATGGTCGTATGCGGCTTTCGACCATCCTCGCTGTGTTTCTCCTTTGGATCCGTTGAGTCGGACTATTCGAAAGAAGGTCAAATGCACCGGTGGAGGAGGTCGGTTCTCTGACAAGGCTTTCAGTTGAGCTAGAACTACTCGATGATTTTTTCAACCGAAGTTGCTAGTTTCCTATTAGAATCAATGACATCTATATCACATTAATTATTAACTACTTTTAACATCATTGACCAATCTTTGCACCCCACCTCAATGTCTGATGTGGTTGAAACAAAGTCAAAGGATAGCTGAAAGGAAGAAAGTAACTCTTCATTTTCTTTTTCATCATCTCCTAATCCTTGATCTTGCCTTGCCTTGTTAGTCTTGTGAGCGTCGAAAGTACTCCCACCATATCGATGTTAGACCTCTAAGGTTGAAGGCAATCAATTTTACTTTCATCTGATTGGGAACTTCCTCGTAATAAAAAAAATCCTCTCCACTTTATTGATCCAATCAACAAATGTTAGAGATCAGAGGTCTGGCTAGGAGGGGGGTGAATAGCTCGCCACCCAAATTGTCTTCTTCCTACACGTGTACTTGCGTTAGGGGAAACGAAATTTGAACAAAAAAAGCAATGCTAACACTTATTCTTTACATGGTTCGGAGATTGCTTCCTCCTACTTCACGGCGTGTCCTTGAGGTGGACGAACCCTCAATCCATCGGTGGATTACTCCTCGACAATCTTCAGCTAAGCTTTCTCCTTCTCAATAAAAAACAACCTCTCACAAATCTCTATTCCCCTTTACAAGATTGAGAATTAGGATTAGGGGAAGAGCTTAGACTTGGAAGCTTTGAGTACTTGATCAAGAAGGTTTTTCACAAAATATCTAACCCTTTTCAAGCCTCAAAGCTGTTAGGATTGAAAGAAATTTAGATATCTCCATAATTGTATGATATTGTCCACTTTGGGCCTAAGCCCTCATGGTTTTGCTCTTTGGCTCTCCCAAAAGGCCTCATTCCAATGGAGATATCTTTTTTCCTTATAAGCCTATGATCTTTCCTATGTATTTTCGATGTGGGACTATATTTGCAACCTTGCATCCCCAACAATCCTCCCCCCCCTCAAACAAGGGACCACAAGCCCCCCTTCAAGTGGAAACCCTTTCCGTTTGATGTCTGATCTTCAACCCACCAGGATTTTCTACCCCTCGGTCCACCCGACTTACTAGGACTTCACTACCTAGCCACAATTAGGACTTCTCTGCCTGGTGTATGGTCCTCTTGATCAAGACACTGGAGCCTACATATCCTTTATTCAAGGCGTAACCTACATGGTTAGATCTGGATCATGACTCTAGCTCGTGCTTTTTCGGTGGTTAGTCTGGTGAAGAATGACCTGGCTCTGATACCAATTGTTGGGATCATTGTACCGGCTAGAGGGGGTGAATAGCTTTGTCACCCGAATTCACTTTCTTCCTACAATCGTTAGTGCAAGCGGAAACTTAATCTATTAATTAAAACAATGCTAACACTTTACCGGTTACATGATTCATAGATTGCTTGCTCCTACTCCATGGCGTGTCCTTGAGGTGGACAAAACCTTGATCTGTCAGTGGATCATGCCCCAACAATCTCCTGCTAATTTTTCTCCTTCTCGGTGGAGAACAACCTCTTACAAAGCTTCATCCTCCTTACAAGATGTGAGCTAGGGTTTAGGAGGAAGAGGAAAGACTTGGAGCTTAAGCACTTGAATACTTGAGCAAAGATATCACAATGAAGAGCTAACCTATCTCAAGTCTCAAGCTCCTCTTTAAATAAGGAGAGAGCTGTTAACAAACAGCTCAGCCCCGACACCAGTCAACTGCCCCCAGGGCCAGTCGATTGGTGTCCAGCCAACGGCTGGATTTCGACCAGTCGACTGCCCCTAGGACTAGTCGATTGCTTCCAGCTGTTCGACCTTATAGAAAGATCAGTTGACTGGTTACCACACCGGTCGATTGCTACAGTGCGCTCTTAGTAGTGTCAGTCGACTGATTCCCTTGCTATTCAACTGCCCTACTTACAAGTTCACTCTCAACCTCTCCGGAGTTCACCCTTCGCGTATGCCTTGAAGTTCACTTCCTTGGCTTACCTCTTGAAGTTCTTCCTTCGACTCTCGTCCCTCGGATGCACACACAAGCACGCGGCTTGTCTCTATGTCATCCTTCGCATATGCCTTTGAAGTCTACTACCTCGACTCGCCCTTTGAAGTCCTCTTCCTTGGCTCTCGTCCCTCAGATGCTTTACGTTGTTTATCCTCATGTGTGATTTACCAAGTCCTACAAGACTCAAACACATACATCAAATTAATATAAAAATCTAACTTAATCATATTGGCACACACATCAAAATTCATGATCTACCCGATCAAACTTGGATCGATTGCACCAACAAAAGCTTCCCCGTAAATAGAGAAGAGAGCCTCGACACCAATAGCTTGCTGCCAACCCCAGTTGATTAGTGCACAACCAACAGCTAGATTTCGAATAGACCAGTCAACTATCATCTAGACCAGTCGACTATTCCTTGTTGTTCGAAACCAACAAAAAGATCAGTCGACTGGTATCCCCATAAGTCGATTGGTCCCATTACACACTCACACTCATCCTTTCTGGAGTCGCCTTTTGAAGCTCTCTTCCTTTCGCTCTTGTCCCTCGGATGCATACGAGCCCGCAGTTCGTCCCCATGTCATCCTTTGTGTATGTCTTGAAGTCCACTTCCCTTGGCTCCACTCTGTTGCTTTTTGTCCGGCGGTCTCTCGGATGCACCATCCTTCACCGACTTAAGCACCCGAGCACCAGGATGAGATCTCCCACACTTGGCCACACCAAGCTCCTCATGTGTGTTCCACCAAGTCTTGCTTGACTCAAACACACATCAAATCAATATAATCCTAACTTAATCATATTGATACACACATCAAATCCCACGATCGTACCAATCAAACTTGGGTCGATTGCACCAACAATCTCCCCCTTTTTGATTTGTGACAATATGTTTAAGTTAGACATAAATAATAATTTAAAAATTACTGCATAGTATAACATGAAGCATCAAATCATTCAAGCTTCCTCTTAACCTATGCTCTATCACATAATTTTCAAATTTAGCACAAAAATAAGTTAAACCAATGTTCTAACTTAAACCTTCCATTACTCCCCATTTGACACCTTCAAAAAGATTGCACCAAATAATCAGATAAACCATGGCATCAAAGTTTGACTAAGTTTCAAATTCTGAAAACCAAGTAAAAATTAGAAAATTAGGGTACCAGTCGACTAAGACAGGTATCAATCGACCGACCCCACCGAAACAACCCCACAATAGCTTTCTACGTCTAGAAGGTACTGTTACCGTCGACTGATCCTCTGATGCAGTTGACTGGCACATGCCTAATCCGAATTTTAACTTTATGAGCTGAATTTCAGAAATGCATATAAAAAAACACAAAAATCAAAAAATCACAAAATTTTACAAATATATTTCTTAAACTATTCTTCAATAAGAAAATATATGTTTTGATGAAAAGTCAAAGTATTTTTGAATTTTGACCAAAACTCAAAAACTTGAAAAATACTTAAGTTTTGTATCTAATTTGAAACTTAGTTTTGCACTCTTATATTTTTCAAAAGTATACCACTATAAGTAGAACATAAAATAATTTTCAAAATATTTAAAATGTCCAACTATGATCTATGAGCAAGATATCCATTAATTAAATATTTACTTTCTTCATAGTTGATCTATTATTGCTAAAATGATACATTTCATAACCATTAAAATGTCATAAGCACATGTGTATTATGAATATCATCCTAACATTTCATATGCATAAATAAAGACATAAATCAAGACATTATGAGATGTAATAAAGATAACTTCTACTTAGCTCATTTGATCATGAATGTTATTTGGCTAAGTGCTCCCTCTTAAGGTCTCAAGTCAACTATTTTTCAAAAAATTTGAATTTTAGTTTTCATGGTTGACTAACCCCTAAATCCTCTAATCCTTGTGAATAAATTTTGGTACCCAATAGAATACTTCCTAATTGGGTTGACCAAATATTCTTTAGGAATCCATTTTCTATCTATAGTTTTTGTATTTTGTTGACCCCTAACAACTAGGCAATGATATGATTTTTCGTTTCTAGATGTATCATAGCCAAGTCCTTGATGAGGATCTGATGCCGGCTGGGGGGGGATAGCTTTTCATCCAATTCGATGTTTCTTCCTACAAGTGTTAGTGCAAGCGGAAATGCAAAGTAAGCAATTAGAAATAATGCTAACATTTTACTGTTTATGTGGTTCGGAGATTGCTTGCTCATACTCCACGACGTGTCCTTGAGGTGGACAAACCCTTAATCCTTCGGTGGATCAATCTCCGGCTAGAACTTTCTCCTTCTCGGTGGAGAACAACCTCTAACAATCTTCTTTTCCTCTTTACAAGATTGAAGCTAGGGCTTGAGAAAGAGAATATGCTTGGGAGCTTGAGCACATGAGCAAGAGAGTTTTCACACAATACAGCTAACCCTTCTCAAGTCTCAAGCTTCACTTTAAATAGAGGAGAGAGCTGTTAACAAAACAGCTCAGCCCGACCCAGTCGACTGTTGGAGCAATCTATGGTCCGGAGTGACCATGTGTTTTGATGTTTGGGCAAAGGGTTTAAGTTAGGTTCACCCTTGTATTTGATATGTGTATGTGAGTGTGCAGGTTTGCAGGATACACATAGACTTAGCTGGACGGCTTCGGGTCCGGTGAATGATGACATGAGTGTTAGTGCAAGTTGCATCAGTGATGTCCTCCTCTAAGTGTTTCAATGTTTGACAATATGCTTAAGTCAGTGATACATTGAACAAGAGAAGGGTAAGTCAAGAGAGGAGTATAAAAGTGAACTAAAGTCCTAATTAACCTAGGCACGAAGTCCTGGTTCGAGGAATTGGGCACTAAGTCCTGGCCGCGGGCTGGGCAACTAAGTCCTGACTGGAAGTTGGGCATGAAGTCCTGGTCAGGGACTGAGCATGAAGACCTGGTGAGTAAAGCTGGTCACGAAGACCTGGTTAGAAGAATTGGTCACGAAGTCCTGGCCGAGGGTTGGGCACCGAAGACTTGGTTCAAGGAATTGGGCACGAAGACCTGGCCAAGGGTTGGGCACCGAAGTCCTGGACCTAGGGTTTGAGCATGAAGTCTTGGTCCGAGGGATTGAGCAACTTAGCTGAGCGATAACTAAGGACAGAAGTAGAGACGGATCGAGGTTCAGACGTCTCGAGATCCGAGAGTATCGGAAGCTAAGCAAAAGCCCACCCGAATAGACTGGGTGGCAACCGTCTCCTGAAAGGAGTAGGTGAAAGACGCATTCCCGGGGGTGGGAACTTGCGTCGGTTCAACCTAGGGTTTCATGGAAATTCGAAGTCAAAACCAAGCCCTTAAGGTTAAGAATGTGTGTATATTTGCTTTGTATTTGTATATCTTGCAGGTACCTAGAATGGAAGACAAAGCAAACGAACAACACACAACGCAGCTGGAAGGTCCTCATCCAAGCGCCCCTATTGAAGGGGGCGCCTCAATCAAAGGAGGAAAAAAATCCTTCCATCCAGGCGCCCCCATCAACCGGGGCGCCCCCATTAAAAGGAGGCAAACCAGTCTTCATGCAGGCACCCCCATCAATACAGGCGCCCTGGTTCAAAGTTGTATTTGCTGTTGCGAGTTCGAAGCAGAGATAAGCTTTGACTGGGTTCATTCAGGCGCCTGGGAGGTCCAGGGCGCCCTGGTCAGAAGTCTTATCGGCTGCGACTAGTTCGGCGAGGAGATAAAGTTTGACCAAGCCCATTGGGGCGCCCCGGTGATCACAGGCGCCCCCATGAAGCCTATAAAAGGGGCTTCGACCCCAAGGCTCAAAACACAACTTCCAAGATCCATTCTGAGCTTTCTGACTAACGACAAAGCGCTAAAGACAAGGCTCTACGCCGAGAGGCTCCAGGAGGAAGTGCGCGGCACTTCGGAGGTCCAGATCGGCCGAGTCTTTGACCATTTTGTTTTGGTTTGCTTTTATTATTCTGCACTGAATTTTTTATATTTTTTATTGTAATTATTGCACTGTAAGACGGGTTTCTCCACCTCCAGAAAGTCCGGAAAGGAGACCAATAGTGGACGGGCATTCCCGTGCTTAGGCCTTGGATGTACTGACCCTGGGGGTTGGGAACCAAGTAAATCCCGTGTGCAATCTGTCGTTTGCTCTGTTCGTTATTTCTATTATTTTTTCGCTGCTACTAACGCTCTATTTAAGTACGAACCGAAAAGCTTACGATTTACCGTGAAGATTTTTAAAGGTTGATATTCACCCCCCTCTATCGACGACACTGGTCCTACAATTGGTATCAGAGCCAGATCGCTCTTCACCGGACTAACCGCCGACGGAGCAAAGATGCCAGGAGTTGAGGGGGAGCCCAGGGGTGAATCAGGTACAATTTTTTTTTAAAAAATGTCTGTTTTTAAGTTCCATATTATATGCTTCACGTGTAGGGAGAGAGGGCACTATAAAAATCAATGCCCTACTCGTAAGACTCGTTCTTCACCGGCGACAAAAGACGTACCAGCACCAGGAGGCCGGAGGAACAAAGATCACATCAAATATTTCAAGTGCGAAAAATACGGACACTACAAGAATAAATGTCCGGCAAAGGTACGCAGAGTTTACGTTTCGAAAATTTTTAAAATTCCTGTACTAGCTTATTTAAATAATTTAGATAATTTTTTTGAAAAGTTAAATTTTGTGAATAGTCAAGTTAATGTTCTGCATGACCAATTACAAAAAATCGATAATGTTAAAATATCAGAAATCAACACTTTAATCCTTAATGTTAATTCATTAATTTCTAAAATTAATTCTGAAATTAATCTTAATGATAAGTCTGAAAATACTGATAATTCTGAAAATTTTGATAATGATAATGCTGATAATATTAATCCTAAAAATCTTGGTGATAATCTAGAAACTATTGGTGATCATCAAGAAATCATTTCTGAAAATCTTAAGGATAATACTGAAGATAACTCTGAAATTAGTGAAGATATTTCTGAAAATAACTTTGAAATTAGTGAAAATATTTTTGAAGATAACTCTGAAATTAGTGAAGATATTTCTAAAGATAATCCTAAAATTATTGAAATTATCTCTGAGGATAAGAATGATTTTGCTCTCTTAGATGAGAATTTAATTATAGATAATGTTGAAGATTATTACAAAACATTAACTAGTGACCCGAATTACTCCACCTACTTCAAGGATATTGAAGGATGTGATTTTGAGGATGAGGAGGAGATGGAATTTTCTAAGATCAAGGCCACAGTCAATAAAAATCACAAAGATTCAAATAAACCAAAATTACTAGAAAAACTTGAAAAGATAAATAAGAAAGAAATAGTGGATGAGTCAGAAATCTTCGAAATAATGAAAATTATGAACTTAAACCCACAACTATTAATTAATCATTTCAACCTTAATTATTCAAGTTTTAATTAATTCAAACTCAAATTAATTCTTAATTAATTCAATTAATCTTTAATTAATTCAAATTCTAATTAATTCTTAATTAACTCAAATTAATTCTTAATTAATTTAATTAATCCTTAATTAATTTAGCTTTAAATAATCCTTAATTAATTTAACTTTAAATAATCCTTAATTAATTTAACTTTCAATTGTCCTTAATTAATTTAACTTTATATAATCCTTAATTAATTTAACTTTAAATTATCCTTAATTAATTCAACTAATTTAATTTTAAATAATCCTTAATTAATTTAACTTTATATTATCCTTAATTAATTTAACTTTAAATAATCCTTAATTAATTTAATTTTAAATTATCCTTAATTAATTCAACTTTAAATTATCCTTAATTAATTCAACTTTAGATATTCCTTAATTAATTCAACTTTAAATAATTCATAATTAATTCAACTTTAATTAATTCCTTCTTAATTTAACTTCAATTAATTAATTTACCTTCAAATGTGTTTCAATTAACTTAACTCTAACTCTTAAATAACTTAAACTCAAATTAAATAAAATCTTACCCAAACTGTAATAATTAAATTAATAATATCAAATATATCAAAGTGGGTTGGCATATTCACGGGTTCACACGACATGTATCAAATCGAAAATTTGATTCATTATTAGAAACTTAAATAAAATGGTTTGAATTGTTTGACTCATGCATTAATGTCATGAACATGCATCTGCTATTTCTTTAAAGTTTATATCATGTCATTCATATTTAATTTTATGCATAAATTAGAACGACTATAGGAAAAAGAATAGTTAAAACTTGAACAACCTAGTATTGGGTGGAGGTGAGATGATAGTACGTTAGGGAAGCCCTTCTAATAAGGTCAAGTATATTCTACTTGGTCTATTTAGTCTGGTGGAACTAGCCGAAGCTACCGATCCAAAACCTAAGCTAGTTAGACCAAAATTTTTCAAGAAGTAATTTGAAAATGTATTTTCAATAAAAGGCTTTGTCAAGGAAAGGGTTGATGATCCAATAAGGCTACAGCTAAAGAAGGCTTTGTGCCTCACTAAGACCTGAAAGCCGATCACCGAAAATCAAATTCACTTTACTATTTGATAAATTTGAATCTAACACAAGTTTCAATTAAATCTTAGATTTAACAAGGAATTAAGAAAAATAATTCAAGCATCCCACAATGCACCCATAAGGCAACCATACTTGCTGTATTGAGACATCTAGAATGGGTGAGATGTTAAGGACTAATAAATTGAAAAATATTTTTCAAAATTATTAGAATATTTTTCTAAAAATATATTTTCAAAATAGTGCTTCAACATAATAATATTTTTATAGAATTCATGCTTGCCTGATTGATTATATATGATAGATTTTCAAAAATTATATTCTTTTGAAAAATTGTTTGACCTACACAATTAGACACAAGCCTCTTAGGTCAACACTAAAGTCCCCTAAGACACTTAGATAGAGTCAAACGGTACAGGGGGAGTGGTTTATTCTTTTTAATTTTTTTTAAATTTGTGCTTTAAAATTTAATATATTTTAAAATAACTTTTCGAAAACTGTGCCTTAACTACTAGCACTTAAGTTTTCGAAAAAGCTCATGCTTTAACAGTTATTCATATTCTAAATTGAATTTTCTAAAAACTTATCTTCTTAGAAATTACCATATTGTCATTCAAAGCTATTCTTTTGATTTTGATAAACCCTAAAGATACAGAGAAGGTCTACTTAATGATCTACAAGGACTCTGAGGATGTGTCAAATTTAGGGGGAATCTAAACCAAAAAGAAATTATTTCTAACAAGTATTTTCTTTAACAATAATTTTTTGAATTATTAGATAATTCTTTTAGTCTAAACCAAACCCTAAGGACTTAGAGGAAGAGTACTTGTGGTCAACAAGCTTCCTATGACTGGGTTAAGTTTAGGGAGAGGTCAAATTAAAATATTTCAAGGTGATATGTTTTCATGCAAGGTATTTTCAAATCCTTCTGAAAACATAAGTAATTTTAAATTATTCTTTAAATATATATATATATATATATATATATATATTATTTTCAAAAAAAATTTCAATTTAAAATAATATTTTTCTTGAGTTTGGAAAATTTTCCAGGACACTTAAGGAAATGTCCTTGTAGTCAACAAGGTTCCTAGGATTGTGTTAGACTGAAAAAGAAACCAAGTCAAGTAAAGTATTATGTTTTCAAAATGAGATTTCCTTAATATAAAATGCATAATATCTTGTAAAAATACTTAGATATTTCAATAATTGCATAAATATTTTCAAAAGTACTTATATTGCATACTTGCATTTTTTTAAGCTAAAAATATGTTTCAAAAGGTACTTGCATTTTAAAATGTTCAAACTACTTGCTTTCGAAAGTACTAATATTTTCAAGAGTACAAATATCTTTTAAGTATTAACATGTTTCAAAGAACAACGTTATCCAATCTTTTCAAAAGTGGAAAAATGCCGAGTTTTTTTTTCAAGTATTTTTCTAAACATTGCACAAAATGCTTATGCTTATGTTTCAAGTGCACAAAATTCTTTCTGAGTAAAGATATACTTTCAAAAATTATACTAAGCACTTTCAAAAGTTTTTTCATTGTTGGTGCAAGCGTTTTTTTGGTGATTTTTGATGTATGACAAAGGGGGAGAGGTGCGCTTAAGTTAGAATTTTTTTTTTGCTCTCTTACCAAAGGATCAAAAAGGAAAATCAAAATGTTTTTCAAAAAGGGGGAAAGTAAGCCTAAGTTAGAGGTTTTTTCTTTTTTCTCCCAAAAGATCAAAATGTATTTTCAAAACTTAGAACTTTAAACTTAGAACTTTTTTCAAGGGTTAGCCCTTTCAACCAATCTAACTTAAGATATTGTCAAACATCAAAAAGGAGGAGATTGTTGGTGCAAGTTGCATCAGTGATGTCCTCCTCTAAGTGTTTCAATGTTTGACAATATGCTTAAGTCAGTGATACATTGAACAAAAGAAGGGTAAGTCAAGAGAGGAGTATAAAAGTGAACCAAAGTCCTAGTTAACCTAGGCACGAAGTCCTGGTTCGAGGAATTGGGCACTAAGTCTTGGTCGCGGGCTGGGCAACTAAGTCCTGACCGGAAGTTGGGCACGAAGTCCTGGTCGGGGACTGGGCACGAAGACCTGGTGAGTAAAGCTGGGCACGAAGACCTGGTTTGAGAAATTGGGCACGAAGTCCTGGTCGAGGGTTGGGCACCGAAGACCTGGTTCAAGGAATTGAGCACGAAGACCTGGCCGAGGGTTGGGCACCGAAGTCCTGGACCTAGGGTTTGGGCACGAAGTCTTGGTCCGAGAGATTGAGCAACTTAGCTGAGTGATGACTAAGGACAGAAGTAGAGACGGGTCGAGGTTCGGACGTCTTGAGATCTGAGAGTATCGGAAGCTAAGCAAAAGTCCACCCGAATGGACTGGGTGGCAACCATCTCCTGAAAGGAGTAGGTGAAAGGCGCGTTCCCGGGGGTGGGAACTTGCGTCGGTTCGACCTAGGGTTTCATAAAAATCTGAAGTCAGAACCAAGTCCTTAAGGTTAAGAATGTGTGTACATTTGCTTTGTATTTGTATATCTTGCAGGTACCTAGAATAGAAGACAACGCAAGCGAACAACACACAACGCGGCTGGAAGGTCCTCATCCAGGTACCCCCATTGAAGGGGGCGCCTCAATCAATGGAGGAAAAAAAACTCTTCCATCCAGGCACCCCCATCAACTGGGGCACCCCCATTAAAAGGAGGCAAACCAGTCTTCATGCAGGCGCCCCCATCAATACAGGCGCCCTAGTTCAAAGCTGTATTTGCTGCTGCGAGTTTGAAGCAGAGATAAGCTTTGACTGGGTTTATTCAGGCGCCTGGGAGGTCCAGGGCACCCTGGTCAGAAGCCTTATTGGCTGCGACGAGTTCAACACGGAGATAAAGTTTGACTAAGCCCATTGGGGCGCCCCGGTGATCACAGGCGCCCCCATGAAGCCTATAAAATGGGCTTCGACCCCAAGGCTCAAAACACAACTTCCAAGATCCATTCTGAGCTTTCTGACTGACGATAAAGCGCTAAAGACAAGGCTCTACGATCGGGAGGCTCCAGGAGGAAGTGCGTGGCACTTCGGAGGTCCAGATCGGCCGAGTCTTCGACCATTTTGTTTTGGTTTGCTTTTATTATTTTGTACTGAAATTTCCTATATTTTTAATTGTAATTATTGCACTGTAAGACGGGTTTCTCCGCCTCCAGAAAGTCTGGAAAGGAGACCAATAGTGGACGGGCGTTCCCGTGCTTAGGCCTTGGATGTACTGACCCTGGGGGGTTGAGAACCAAGTAAATCCCGTGTGCAATCTGTCGTTTGCTCTGTTCGTTATTTCTATTGTTTTTCCGCTGCTACTAACGCTCTGTTTAAGTATGAACCGAAAAGCTTACGATTTACCGTGAAGATTTTTAAAGGTCGATATTCACCCCCTCTCTATCGACGGCACCGGTCCTATAATGAGGAGATGAGCCGTGGGCTTGTATGCATTCGAGGGACCATGGACAAAGCAGGAACGATGAGCCGAGAGAAGCGCACTTCGAGGCATACGTGAAGGATGATATGAAAACGAGCCGCGGGTTCGTATGCATCTGAGGGATGAGAGCGAAAGTCGAAGAAGGCTTGAAGGCAACATGTCGAAGCTGCAAAAGAAGAGTCAACTGAGTCGTGAGGGTCCGAGTGTGAGAGAATTGTACTCGGGAAGGGAAACCCTAGGTTTAGGGTTTGGGCAGTCGACTGATGCTTGGATCAATCGACTGATGTAAGGCACAGAAAGATCAGTCGACTGATCTTATATGCGATCGACTGATGTTGGTTAAAATTTGAACGTTGGGCTAAAACGTTCGAATCCAAGGTGGACCAGTCGATTGGTGTTGGCACCAGTCGACTGGTAACGGCTGTTTCAGCTGTGAGCTCTATTTAAGAGAGCTCGGTTTGGCTAGACAAAGGTTGATGAAATAAGCTTAGGTAAAGCTTATTAGTAGTCTCTAAGTGCTCAGGTGTTGTCGGGAGTTTGTGGTGAGGTTTCTCCACCCACAAGGAGAGACAAGAGCTAGCCGGAGGTCTTCTAGGGACTAATCCATCGATGGATAGGGGTCGTCCACCTTACGGACAGCCGTGGAGTAGGAGCTTTATCTCCGAACCACGTAAATGGTTTGTGTTAGCGTTTGTTTATTTGTGTTATTAGTATTTCCGCTTGCGTACGCTAATATTGTAGGAAGAATCGGGAAGAAACGTGGGTGACCGTCTATTCACCCCCCTCTAGCTGGTGCACCTGTCCTAACAAGTGGTATCAGAGTCGGGGTCTCTCGTCTACGGACTAAGCGCCGGGAGAGCAAAAGGCGAGAGGAAATGGCGGTTGAAGAACGCTTAGGGGACGATGTCAATGTTCCACCTCCCTATGACCGCGAGAGTGTCGATTATTGGAGGATGTGGACAAAGACTTAGTTCGACATGGATTGGGATCTCATGATTGCGCTCGAAGAACCATTTGAAGTCCCGAAAGATAAACACGGAAAAAAGCTCTGACCACGATATTGGAATGAAGAGCAACAAACACAATCAAAGGCAAATGATAAGGTAATTTCAATTTTACTTAATATTTTGCCTAATGATGTGATTAGTCATGTAGGTAATATAAAAATACGCACAAATTATGGAGCAAGATATTAGCGTTTCATGAAAACCCTACACAAGCTCAAATAGTGGAAGAGCCTAAGGAAATGAGCTTAATGGTCCAAGAAGAGGAGAAAGACCAATCGGATGAGGAAAGAAGCTCAACATCCGAAGAGGAGTAGAAAGAAGAAAATGATTAATCTATCTCTTCAAGTGAAGTGACACAAGAAATCGAAGAATCATCCACTTCATCAAAGGGGGAAGAAGAAGTCTCCACTTCAAGGATTGAGGGGGAGGAGAGATCATCTTCAATACCGAAGCAAAAAGAAGCCCACCTCCACCAAAGTAAAGTCAAAAGACCACATTATTTGCTTTGGGTGCAATGAGAAGGGACACTACAAGGACAAGTGTCCATTGGGTAAGAAAAAGGAGGTAAATCCTAAACCCAAGTTAATTTCTTTAAAATCTAACATGGGTTGTAGGGAAAAGAAGAAGATGCACATTAGGTGCTTCACGTGTGGTGAGCTAAAAACCCTACCACATCAAATGCTCAAGGAAAGGAGAATTCAAGAAATTAGAGTATTTGAGGAAGTGAGAGAAGAAGGAGAAGAAGAAAATCTCACATCAAGGGGGAGCTATAAGGGTAAGGGAGGTACTCCCTAACTTTATATATAATTCAAATTCCTCCATGCATGTTAGAAATAATATTAATTATTTACACATGCATAATTTTGAATTTAAATATCATGATAGGGGTAGGGTTAATAATGTAGATCAAAACCCTAAGAAAGTCATGCATCATGAAAAATCCAAAACCATTAGACGTAAAGATCAAGGCATTAATCCTAAGAAAGGGAGACATATGCCTAGACAAATAGGTAGGTCTAGGAATGTCCAAGGAGGACATGTTAATTCTAAGTTTAAAAACCTAGAGAGGAAAAATCAAGCTTTGAGAGCAAAGCTTGATAAATTAGAGAAAACCCTAGATAGATTCACTATTGGATCTAAGGGTTTAGGTACTGTGTTGGGTAGTCAAAAACCCAACAATGATAGATCGGGTCTCGGATACCGATCTAAGTGCTCGAAGCTATGGAGAAGTCATATGCAAGAGTGTCATATGACTATAGCAAGGGGAAATCCCAAAATGGCAAGGGAATGTTATTTAAGGGCAAGAAGAGCTTAACCAAAGATAAGGTGTCTAAGGTTAGGTTTATAGGCCAAGGATCACCGGAGGTACACTGGTGTGGCCTTGTAATTGTAGAAGAGTCATCTAGGGAGGTAGCTAAGGCTAAGAGCTCAAGGGGGAGCTCTAGGAGTCATATTGGGACCCATGGTCAATGGATCTCGAAAGGATTTCTCCCGGAAGTCTAAATGGACCAAGGAGTGTGCCAAAGGATATGGAGACAGACTTGAGTCTCAATCCTTGGGTTTTGGCACATTGGGAGTATGACTCATGCATGAAAATATGACATTGGAGTCATATTGCATGGAAGTTGGTTTTTGATGTGTAGATGTTGTAGGATCGATCGTGTCCGCTAGAGGGGGGGTGAATAGAGTTTCTTTGACTTGTTCTTCCTACGTTGTTAGTATGTGCAGTGGAAACAATAATATTAAACAATAACAATGAAGAAATCACTGCTAACAAACCTATTTACTTGGTATCCACCTCGGCCGGGTGACTAATCCAAGAATCCGTCGGTGGATCACTCCCCGGATAACCTACGGCTAGCTCTCGTCGCTCCTTGTGGGTGGAGAAACCTCACCACAACACCTTTGACAACCTTGAGCCCAAAGACTACTAACTTGCCTTTAACCAAGACAAGTTTCGTCAAGAAACTCAGCCACCACGAAGTCCTCTTTAAATAGGACTCGAGGCTGATTTCTCGCTACCAGTCGACTGCCCCCAGAGCAGTCGACTGGTGCCAGCCAAATTCGACCGTTGACACTCCCAACGTTCGACTGGTCCCTAGCTGAATCCCTTCCCGAGTACATTCACACAGCACTCGACCCTCACGACTCGACTGACTCCTCCTCCGCAGCCTCGACTGTTGCTTTCGCGCCCTCTTCATCTTCGGATCCTCGGCTCCCGTCCCTCGGATGCACGCAAGCCTTCAGCTTGCCTCCATGCCATCCTTCACGCATGCCTCAAAGTCCGCGCCCATCAGCTCATCGTCCCTGCTCTCCAAAGTCCCTCGGATGCGCACGCAAGCCTCCAGCTTGCCTCCATGCCATCCTTCACCATACCGAGGTCGTCCAGTCAAGTCTATATGTGTAACCTGTACAACCTGCACACTCAACATACACATATAAGTACACAAGGGAAAACCTAACTTAAACCCTTTGCCCAAACATCAAAACCTATGGTCACTCCAGACCATCTTAGTGTCGATTGCTCCAACAATCTCCCCCTTTTTGATGTTTGGCAATACGTTTAAGTTAGGGAAAGCAAAACAATAGTCAATGGCAAAAATAATGCATATGCAATGCATGTAAGGATCCTATTCCAAGGTATCCCACACCCAACCCTCCAAGTTAGGATTTTCATCACCTAACCCTTCAAGTTAGGAATTTTCACCAAAACGAGCTTTTTAAAGCTTCTCCCAAGCTCCCCTTACATTGAACTTACAAAGGCTTTTTAAGAACCTCTCCAAGGTCCCCCTTACGCCAAGAATGGAGCAGTCATGCTCCACCTTAAACTCAACTCCCCCTAAACCTAGGGTTTCTTGCAAAGGTAAGTTTGGTTTCCCAACTTAAACCCAAACTTCTCCCCCTTTGCCATACATCAAAAAGACCCCAATAAAACCCAATTATTGGTTCTTTTAATCCCTAATGGTCCTAAACACAATGTACTAACCACCCATACACTTGTTTCTTATCATTTGGATCCCAAACCAGCTGTTGATACCCAAATCAGCCCTGGCCAGTCGACTGCCCTCAGGGCAGTCGACTGATACTATGAATATCAGACTTTTCTGGCCAAATTCAGAATTGTACCAGAAATTCCACACATCTCCAAAAATTCTCAAATTTCGTAGAGAACTTTGTGGTACCCATACCTACTTGGGAAAAATACACTTCACCATGTATCTATCACCGTTCCCAAGTTGGACACAAAAACCCTAATATTTTTCTATGAAAATTAAGGCACCTAGGAGGCAACCTCCCCCTTAACCCATGCCTTCTCCCAATTTCAATTTTTCTAGGTGAAGTTCTACCCAACTTAACACCATAGATTCAAATTAGGTTCTACCCAACCTAACAACCAAGTTCTTCTCTCTTGGCCACCATTAAAGGATTGCTCCCAAGCAACCTTATCCCTAGTACCAAAAAGAACTCATCAACACTTAGAAAACTCTGAAGGTTTGCAAGCACATTTGCTAGGATATGCCCTATCCTAGAAAAATATGGTTTGATTTAGATTATCAAATGTGCTTGACTTTGGTACAATCCTCTAATTTCCTTAAGGAATCGACATTTTGTATCACTTTTCAAATGTATCTCTAATTCCATATGTTTGTCAAAGCTAACCACTATAAATTTACACAAGGAATTGTCCTTAACTCTTTCTTTTCAATATCCTCAAATATTTCCCTTTTTATCTCCTAATCCTAGACATATGTGGGAAACTTCCATTCATCAAGAGTTGATTATCCAATATCATCCAATATTAGTCTATGAATCATATAATATTAATCCATAAAATCTCTCAAGATACTATGATACTTTCCTATGTTTCTAATTTTGCAACTTCTTATCACCTAATAGGCCCTTTTTGTAAACTTCTCACTGATCAGTCGACTACCCCAAATCGAACAGAGAGTTTCTGGGCTGAGACCAGTCGACTGCCACCAGGGCAGTCGACTGATACCTGAATTTCAGGTTTTTCAGCCTAGTTTTAGTAATGCCTAAATAATTCTACAAATTTTCAAAAAATCTGAAATTTTGCAGGGAGATTTGTGAAGCCTATATCTACTTGGGAAAAATACGTTTCTAAACAAATATATTCCGGATCCCAAGATTGGCACGAAACTCATATTTCTCCTAAAGTGTATCATTTACACCTTGTCCAAAGGTTCTAATTTCAACCTAAAGTGTATCATTTACACCTAGCACCAAATTATATGGTATTTACACTTTAAAACCAATTTCTCTCAAATATACTCCAATTTTCACATTTTTCTCCCTAAATCCCCTTTTTTAATGTGCTAAAACCTATGATTAAGACTTACCCAAGTCTTCCAATCCTTCTTGGCACATTTCACCTAATTTCTTGGGAGAAACACTTTTGAGATCCATCTACCATGGACCCCAAAGGCTCCTAGAGCTCCCCCTTGAGCTCTGAGCCTTAGCCACCTCCCTAGGTGACTCAATCCAAACTAGACCACACCGGTGTACTCCCGGTGACTCTTGGCCTACAAAATGGACCTTCTTAACCTTGGACACCTTGTCCTTGGTTAAGTCACTTGTTTTCCCTTTGAATGGTACCCCCTTGCCATCCTTGGACTTCTCCTTCTTGCCATGATCATATGCCTTCCCAGCATATTTCTTTTTGTTGGCCTTGGAGACTCTAGATCGGTAACCCAAACCCGATCTATCATAGTTGGGTTTTAAGCTACCCAACACCATGTCTATGCCCTTAGATCCAACCTTGAATCTTTCTAGGGCCTTTTCTAATGTATCAAGTCTTGCCCTCAAGATTTGATTTTCCCTTGCCAAGTCCCTAACTTTGGTTTCCATAGATCCACCTTGGACATTCCTAGGCCTACCCTCCTTTCTAGGCACATTCCTCCCCTTTTTGGGATTAGTGCCATGATCCTTAGGTACAAAGGTCCTAGGTTGATCATGATGCATGCTTTTCCTAGGGTTATGGTCTACCTTGTTAACCCTAGTCCTATTATTATATTTAAATCCGAAATTGTGCACCATTAAGCAATTTTCATCAATCCTAGCATGCATGGATGAATGATTAACATGATTTTTATCATGCATACAGAAATTTGAATTTGAATTAAATCTTGGCTTAAGGTTAGAAGTTACCTTCCTTACCTTTGGAGTCCCTCCTTGATGTGAGATTCTTCTCTTCTTTCTTTCTTCTTTCTCCCATCTCCTCAAATGCTCCATTTTCTTTAGCTCACTTTTCTTTGGGCACTTGGTGTGGTAGTGCCCCATTTATCCACATGTGAAACATCTAATCTCCTTTTTCTTTTCTTGGGCTCCTCCAATCCTACAACCCACGTTAGATTTAAATCGAATGGACTCGGGTTTAGATTTTACCTCCTTCTTACCTTTTGGGCACTTGTCCTTGTAGTGCCCCTTTTCGTTGCAACCAAAGCATGTGATGTGCTCCTTCGATTTAGCTTTGGTGGAGGTGGAGACTAGGTTGACTTCTTCAACCTTGGATGATGTAGATTCTTCTTCTTGATCTAACATTGAATTGGGTCTCTCCTCCCCCTCAATCCTTGAGGTGGAGACCTCTTCCTCTTCTTCTCTTGAGGAGGTTAATGATCTTTCACTTAATTCCTCCTTCTCACTTGAAGAAGTTGACACTTCCTTTTCTTCTTCTTCTTCTTGACCACTTTGACTTTTCTCCTTGAGCTCTTGAGCATGTGTAGGACTTTCATGATACTCTTTCACTTTACTCCATAATTCACATGCACTTTGAAACTCCCCTACACCATTTAACACATTAGTAGGCAAAATATTGATTAATACATCTATTACCTTCTTATTTTCCCGAAATTGTTCTTATTGCTCTTTGTCCCAATATCTAAGACGAAGCTTCTTCCCGTGCTTGTCCTTTGGAACTTCGAAGGGGTCTTCATGAGCGATTCGGCATGCCCAATCCATTCCGAACCACGTCTCGATCCTCGCCCGCTAATAGTTGAAATCCTTGTGGTCGTAGGTCGGCGAAGTGTAGATGTCGTCCCCTAGCGGACCTTCTCCTTCTATTTTCCTCTAGCGTGTGCTCCCTCGGCGGTTAGTCCGATCAAGAGCGGTCCTTCGCTCTGATACCAACTGTAGGATCGATCGTGTCCGCTAGAGGGGGGGGGTGAATAGCGTTTCTTTGGCTTGTTCTTCCTACGTTGTTAGTATGCGCAGCGGAAACAATAATATTAAACAATAACAACAAAGAAATCACTACTAACAAACCTATTTACTTGGTATCCACCCCGGCTGGGTGACTAATCCAAGAATCCATCGGTGGATCACTCCCCGGATAACCTCCGGCTAGCTCTCGTCGCTCCTTGTGGGTGGAGAAACCTCACCACAACACCTTTGACAACCTTGAGCCCAAAGACTACTAACTTGCCTTTAACCAAGACAAGTTTCGTCAAGAAACTCAGCCACCACGAAGTCCTCTTTAAATAGGACTCGGGGCTGATTTCTCGCTACCAGTCAACTGCCCCAGGGCAGTCGACTGGTGCCAGCTAAATTCGACCGTTGACACTCCCAACGTTTGAATTTGCTAGCTCACCAGCCACCTACCAGTCGACTGCCCCGACTGGTCCCTAGCTGAATCCCTTCTCGAGTACATTCACACAGCACTCGACCCTCACGACTCGACTGACTCCTCCTCCGCAGCCTCGACTGTTGCTTTCGCGCCCTCTTCATCTTCGGCTCCCGCCCCTCAGATGCACGCAAGCCTCCAGCTTGCCTCCATGCCATCCTTCATGCATGCCTCAAAGTCCGCGCCCATCAGCTCATCGTCCCTGCTCTCCAAGGTCCCTCGGATGCGCACGCAAGCCTCCAGCCTGCCTCCATGCCATCCTTCACCGTACCGAGGTCGTCCAGTCAAGTCCATATGTGTAACCTGTACAACCTGCACACTCAACATACATATATAAGTACACAAGGAAAAACCTAACTTAAACCCTTTGCCCAAATATCAAAACCTATGGTCACTCCATGTTAGTATTATGAGAGAAGTATTCTAAGGCAATCGCCTTATGATTGTAATCATTTATTTTAATAAATGAATATTCACTATTTGAGTATACATGTTTGTGTATTTGATTGAGATCTTAAACTCATTTACTGAATGTCCGCAATACAATTCACAGCATGAGAGAATTTGTGATGAATTCACAACTAGTGATTATCTCTACATGTGTAATTGTGAAGTATTGAAATTGTCCCTAGTCGATGAATTGATAAATACGGACACTATCAATTCTGTTGAGACTAGCATGAGTTATTCTCTAATCAGCTGATTCTCACTGGCTGGAGACATTGGGATGTCCGGAGATAAACATGAATGCTAGTTAAGGGAACTAGTTCATTGGAGTGACTGGCTGTAAAACTTCATATGGTAATCTACATATAGATATGTCAATGAAGTTCTTACTGCAGCTTAAGTGCGATGTTCCTTTGACTTGCGGTGTTCAAGTCATCTTGGTCATGGAGACTTATACTTTGATATCTTAAGCAAGCATCTCTAAGGAGGTGTGGACCCAGGATGGCTGGGTATAAGCCGAAGTGCCCGAAGATGTTTGAACAGCCTACAAAGGATTCACCACTCCTTGCGAGGAGATGTATACCCAAGGTCTATCGTCGGATTGTTACTCGAAGCCTCTGGCCAGAGCATCACATGTTGAGAGTATGAATCTCTCAGATACATGAGAGTAACTAGAATCCGTAGGACGAGAAAAACATTGCTTGGGCTAGGTGTGACGTAGTCAGCCTAGTGGGGACTGACACACATAGACCGTGTTCTGAACCAAGTGGGTATAAGATGGTGAAGGGAATGGGGCACGACTCATTATAGCTGCTGAAGGGTTTCAGAATTATTTCCGAGGTCAACCGTTGATCTTTCGATTAATTGGGGGTCATGATGTACTACTAGGTGCCACTCATGATCGTTCTATAATTGGTTGATTATAGACGGCCAACATAAATCGAAAGCCTATTTAGTCACACGCAGTACGAGTAATCTGAGGGATTTAAAACGGTTGAAAATTAGATTTTTTGATCAAGAGAGATAAGTCGAATCTGAATTTTTCAGAGACGCATCGGAAGCATAAAATGGTTAAGTCTTTTGAAGACTTATTGGATGAATTAAATGAGTTTAATTCATATGGTCTTGGCTTGGGTTTGGCCGGCCAAAGAGGGTCCCCACCCTCTTTGTTTGGCCGTCCACATCAAAAGGGGAGAACCAAATTGTTTGGTTCAATTTATAAAATAAACCAAGTGTGGTTTGTTTTATAAAATTATGGATGATATAAATTTTATAATAAACCAAGGTTTGGTTTATTTTTCATGGAAATTAAAATGAACCATGGATTGGTTTATTTTATTTTATAAAATCAATAATGGATTGATTTACCATGATAAAGAAATTTATATAAAAAAATTTATTTTTCATGGAAATTAAAATGAACCATGGATTGGTTTATTTTATTTTATAAAATCAATAATGGATTGATTTACCATGATAAAGAAATTTATATAAAGAAATTTATATAAAGAAATTTCTTTCCATAAGAAAAAAAAGGGGGAGACATGGTTGCTTTTATCATAAATTAAATTATGATAAAAACTTGGCATGATGGAATAAATCATAGAAAAATTTATATGATAAATTTCTTATAAAAATTTATTCCATAAAAAGGAGACTTGGCGATTGAGAGACTACTATATAAAGGAACCAAGGCAAGGCTTGGAAATTAATCTAAGAGATCTAGGAATAAGCCCTCTCTCTCTCCTTCTCTCCCTCTCCCTCCTCTAGTGCTGCCGGCCCTAGAGGACCCCTTTGTTGCCGTGAGCTTCATCCACCAAGCAGCTGCCGTGAGAAGAAGAAGAAGCGGGCGCAACTCCTTCCTCCCCGGAATCTTGATTCCGTTCTTCGTTTGGTGGTTAGTCTTCCCATCTCTCTCTTGGTATTCTTGTCGTGCCTTTGGAGAATCTAGTAGTTCTTGTCGGCACGAAACTCGTGGCTTTGCGAAGTCATCCCGAAGAAAACTCGGCGTGGACGCGAATAGAGGCGGAGCTTCCAAGGGACGCTTACGGTTGGATCTCGTCCCTTCCTTCGAGTTACGCGAGGTAACAAGTAAATTAGTTTACTTTCTGCAAAATTTTAAATGTATGATCATGTCTACACAATATAAGGTTGCATGCTTAGATGTGTGGTTAAATAATTTGGGAAATTATTTATGCTAAACCTTCCACTGCACGTAATTAATTTTAAAATTACGAACCCGCATCCATGTCAACATGCACCCGGTCCCAACACTCCGGACCATCTTAGGGTCGATTGCTCCAACAGATGTCATATAAACCAATGCTAGGGATGCATTGTGGTTTGGTATGGGCAAATTCATCATAAGAAGGCCAAAACTAGGACTTTAGGTCAAGGTTCATTTGAACCATTTAGAGAGTTTTGGGTTTCGTGTCAATCTTGGGATTGGTGATTAATACATTTTTGAATGTATTTTTCCCAAGTAGACATGGGTACCATAATTCTCTCCACAAAATTTAAAAATTTTTGGAGATCTAAAATTGAGTTCAGAATACTGAAAAGGCAGTTATCAGGGTACCAGTCGACTGGTACAGGGTGCAGTCAACTGGTAACAGTGTTCTTGGAGAGAGACCAGCTACTGTATGATTTTTCGATGAGAATCAGTCGACTGGTAACTGTCGTAGTCGATTGATACAGGCTAAAACTATTTTTCAACAGTCGAAAAGTGTCCTAATGATCTAAAGCAAATGTATAATCTTATGGGGGGTTAATATACTTTGTTTATGATCATTAGAAGTTAAAGGATCCAATATGGGGCAACATTGTTAGAGCCCTTTTGATGTGTGGTAAAGGGGGAGAAGTGTTAGGTTTAAGTGGGAAACCTAACACGCCTTTGCAAGAAATCCTAGGTCAAGGGAGAGCTTAGGTAAAGGGGAAGCATTGTTGCTCATTTATTGGCAAAGGGAGAACCTTGGAGAGGTTCTCAAAAAGCCTTTGTAAGTCCAATGTAGGGGGAGCCTAGGAGAGGTTCTTAAAAAGCCCTATTTGGTAAAAATCCTAACTCTTGGAGAGTTTAGGTGTGAGGATGCCTTGTGATAGGATCCATGCATGTTTGCATTGCATATGCATTGGCGGTATAAGTCTAAAGGTGAAGCCTTGGCAACGTAAGTCTAAATGTTTATTTAGCATTGTATTTATTTATTTTCCCTAACATAAACGGATTGCCAAACATTAAAAAGGGGGAGATTGTTGGAGCAATCTATGGTCCGGAGTGACCATGTGTTTTGATGTTTGGGCAAAGGGTTTAAGTTAGGTTCACTCTTGTATTTGATATGTGTATGTGAGTGTGCAGGTTTGCACGATACACATAGACTTAGCTGGACGACTTCGGGTCCGGCGAAGGATGGCATGAGGAGACGAGCCGTGGGCTTGTATGCATCCGATGGACCGTGGACAAAGCAGGAACAATGAACCGAGGGAAGCGTAATTCGAGGCATACGTGAAGGATGACATGAAAATGAGTCGTGGGTTCGTATGCATCCGAGGGACGAGAGCCAAAGTCGAAGAAGGCAACAGGTCGAAACTGCAAAAGAAGAGTCAGCTGAGTCGTGAGGGTCCGAGTGTGAGACAATTGTACTCGGGAAGGGAAACCCTAGGTTTAGGGTTTGGGAAGTCGACTGATGCTTGGATCAGTCGATTGATGTAAGGCACAGAAAGATTAGTTGACTGATCTTATGTGCAGTCGACTGATGTCGGCTGTAATTCGAACGTTGGGCTAAAACGTTTGAATCCAAGGTGGACCAGTCGACTGGTGTTGGCACCAGTCGACTGGTAATGATTGTTTCAGCTGTGAACTCTATTTAAGAGAGCTCGGTTTGCCTGGGCAAAGGTTGACGAAATAAATTTGGGTAAAGCTTATTACTAGTCTCCAAGTGCTCAGGAGTTGTCGGGAGTTTGTGGTAAGGTTTCTCCACCTACAAGGAGTGACAAGAGCTAGCCGGAGGTCTTCTAGGGACTAATCCACCGACAGATAGGGATCGTCCACCTTACGGACAGCCGTGGAGTAGAAGCTTTATCTCCGAACCACGTAAACGGTTTGTGTTAGCGTTTGTTTATTTGTGTTATTAGTATTTTCGCTTGCATACGCTAACATTGTAGGAAGAACTGGGAAGAAACGTGGGTGATCGTCTATTTACCCCCCTCTAGCTGGCGCACCGGCCCCAACATCGACTGCCACTAGAGTCAATCGACTGGTACTTAGCCAACAACTAGCCAAACGACTACTTTTCAAACAGACTAGTAGACTAGTGATCAGACCAGTCTATTGCTACAACCTATTCGACCCAACAAAAAGATCAGTCGACTACCATCCAAGCCAGTTGACTGGCCCGGATGGCAATCGACTGATGTCCCTGTTTGCACCTTACAGAAAGTTTAGTTGACTGGTTTCCAAACTAGTCGACTGACATAGTTACACTCTCACACTTATCCTCTCCGGAGTCGCCCTCTGAAGCTCTCTTCCTACGACTCTTGTCCCTCGGATGCATCCAAGCCCTCGGCTCGCCCCGATGCTATCCTTCGTTTATGCCTTAAAGTCTGCTTCCCTTGGCTCCACGCCGTTGTTCTTTGTCTGGCGATCACTCGGATGCACCATCATTCACCAACTCAAGGACCCGAGCACTTAAGATGAGATCTCCCATGTGTGTTCCACCAAGTTATGTATGACTTAAATACACATCAAACCAATATGAAATCCTAACTTAAACCTATTGACATACACAACAAAATCTATGATCTATTCGATCAAACCTGGGTCGATTGCACCAACAATCTCCCTTTTTTTGATGTGTGACAATATGTTTAAGTTAGGCACAAAAATAGTAATTTGAAAATTATAAAGCATAGTATTACATGAAACATTAAAAGTATCCAAGCTCCCCCTTAACCTATGCTTTATCTCATGATTTTTAAATTTTGCACAAATATAAAAAAATAAGTTAGGTTCTAACTTAAACCCTATAATTCTCCGCCTTTGACACCATCAAAAAGATTGTACCAATCAATGTTAACCTATGGTATCAACTGAAAACCAAGTTTTAAATTCTGAAAATAAGCAGAAATCAAAAAACTCAAGTACCAGTCAACTGAGATAGATATCAGTCGCATGGTGTCTTCAAAAAACACTTCCACAGAATTGCCAGTCGACTGGTTCTATGCACCAGTTGACTGGCACTAATGGGTTTCAAATTTTAGCCTTTTGAGTTGAAATTCAGAAATACATTAAAAATTCTAAAAAATTCAAAAAATTATAAAATTTTGCAAATATATTTTTTTTATATTCTCTAATAGGGAAAAATATATTCTTGTGAAAAGTCCAAATATTTTTAAATTTTTGACCAAAACTCAAAAACATTAAAAACCTTCAATTTTGTATCAAACTTAAGCCCTAGTTTTGAAACCATGTGTTTTCCAAATCAAACCATAGCAAATAAAACACAGAATTATCTTCAAAATTTTTAAAATATCTAACTATGATCTATGAGCAAGATGTCCATTAATTAAATATTTATTTTCTCCATAGTTGGTCTATTATTGCTAAAATGATACATTTTATAACCATCAAAATGTCATAGACATATGTGAATTATGAGTATCATCCTATCATCTCATATGCATAAATAAAATCATAAATCAAATTATTATGAGATGTGATAAAGGTAATCCCTACTTAGCTCATTTAATCATGAATTGTATTTAGGCTAAGTGCTCCCCCTTAAGGTCTCAAGTCAATCATTTTTTAAAAATTTGAAATTTTAATACACATGGTTGACTAACCCTAAATCCTCTAACCCTTAAGGATTGACATTGACACCCAATAGAGATTCTTCCTAATTGGGTTAACCAAGTACTCCTTAGTTATCCATTTCTATCTAGGGTTTTGGTCTTAGATTGTCTCTAGCAAGTAGACAATGATAAGATTTTCCATTGCTAGATTCTTCAAAGCCTAATCCCTCTTTCTTGAAACTTGCTCTTTGGCTCCCAATGATCATGTCTAGGGTTTGAAGCCAACTTTAAATTTCCTAAGGGCCTTAGTAAGGTTATCCACCTTTTCCCTTAATTCCTTATTTTCCTTTTCTAAACATGAATCATTTAAACTAAAAGAAGAGGAAACATGCTTGCCATTTTTCATAGATTCTAATTTTTCTCTAAGCATGCAAATATCATTCTTCAAAATGTAATTTTCTTTCTAGATTCAAATAAATCATCATTAGTGCTAGAAATTATTTTAACTAATGTGGTAGTGGATAAATTGTATACCTCACTTACCGAGATGTCCGAATCCGAAGTTGAGCCTCCCCTTCACTTGAGCTCCCTTCATCTTCACTTGAGCATCTTCTTTCTTCAACTTCAGATGATGTGGAGGCTATATCTTCAACTCCCATTAAGGCAAAAAGGGACACATGGTATTCCTCCTCTTTTGATGATGATGACTCATCTCATGTTGCCTTTAAGCTTTGGGCCTTTTCCCTTTTTCTTTTGTTTTCTTCTTTTCTTCATTCTTCATTGCTTCCTTTTTCTTTAAAATAGGGCATTCATCCCTCATATGTCATTCTCCTTGACAATTATAGCATATAATTTTTCTTGTTCTACTCTTGCTCCTTGAACTTTTCCTACCATGAGATTTGTTAGTTGAAAAATGTTTAAAAGCTTTTCTTATTTTTCTTACCATGTAAGCTTCCTCATCACTATCCATGGATGCACTTGATTATTCCAAATTAGATTATGAGGTCATCTTCTTTTTACCTTTTCACATTGTTTGTCACAAGGGCTACTCCTCTTGGTTTGTAGACTTCTTCATTAGCTCCTCCAATCCGAGTTTAATGGAGCTCTATAGTTGAGAAGAATTCATCAAGAGAACTTTTCTCTAAATCCTTGGATATGTAATATGAGTCTATCATTGAGCTCCAATTTGTGGTTCTTGGGAAGACATTGATGGCTTTCATCAATATGTCTCGGTTAGAGAGTTGCTAACCTAAACTTGTTAATCTATTTAAAATTTCTTTAATTCTAGCATGTAAGTTAGATACCTTCTCTCTATTATCAAACTTGATGTTGTTGAGTTGAAATCGGAGAAGGTCTCTTTTTGCCAACTTCACTTCTGATGTGCCCTCATGAAGCTCTACTAGTTTGTCCTATAAATCCTTGGCACTTGTGTAGCTCCCAATCCTTGTTGCCTTTTGTTGGGGAAGCACATTTAGTAAATAGTGTAAGACTTTTGAATTTTCTAGATAATCATCCCTCTGCTTCTTGCTCCATCTTATCTTTTTGAGTGGCTTGTTCTCTTGATTCCTAGGCACTTCAAAACTGTTTTCCATTATTAGCATAATATCGAAATCGGTATCGAAAAATACATTCATCCTCTTTTTTCACTAAGAGAATTCTCCTTCAAATTTGGGTGGTTGAATGTGCGAACTGTCTATTTTGATGAGTCTGCTCTTCTAGGCGGTTAGTCCAATTGAAGGCGACCTTGAGCTCTGATACCAATTGATGAAAATCGGATGCCGGCTAGAGGGGGGTGTGAATAGATTTTCGTCCAATTCGATGTTTCTTCCTACAAGTGTTAGCGTAAGGGAAAACGCAAACTAAGCAATAAGAAACAATGCTAACACTTTACCATTTACGTGGTTCGGAGATTGCATGCTCCTACTCCACGGCGTGTCCTTGAGATGGACGAACCCTTAATCCTTCAGTGAATCAAACCCCGGCAATCTTCGGCTAGAACTTTCTCCTTCTCGGTGGAGAACAATCTCTCACAATCTTCTCTTACTCTTTACAAGATTGATGCTAGGGTTTGAGGAAGAGAATAGGCTTGGGAGCTTGAGCACTTGAGCAAGAGAGTTTTTCACACAACATAGCTAACTCTTCTCAAGTCTCAAGCTTCTCTTTAAATAGAGGAGAGAGCTGTTAATAAAACAACTCAACCCCAACACCAGTCGACTGCCACTAGGGCTAGTCGACTGGTGCTCAACCAACAGCTAGCCAAACGACTACTTTTCGAATAGACCAGTTGACTGGTGATCAGACCAGTTGACTGCTGCACCTTGTTCAACCCAACAGAAAGATCAGTCGACTGCCATCCAGGCCAGTCGACTAATGTCGCCATTTGCTCCTTGTCCAAAGATCCCTTGGATGCACCATCCTTCACCGACTCAGGGACTCGAGCACTTATGATGAGATCTCCCATGTGTGTTCCACCAAGTCCTGCATGACTTAAATACACATCAAACCAATATAAAATCCTAACTTAGGATGAGATCTCCCATGTGTGCTCCAGACCGGCGATATGTCGCTGTACCTGGATAGTCGTCGCATGAGCCGTGTTTAGCTCCACCAGACATTCCTGGAGCCGCGCCTCCGCGCGGAAGGCACGCTCTTGAAGGGCCACGTTCTCAGCCCGGAGACTGTTTAAGGCCTCGTCGCCTGGTTGCAGCTGCGCGTGGCGAAGCTGGGATTCCAGTTCCTCCTTTCGGGACTCGGCTTGACAAAGAGACCGAGCCTGGGCCGCGAAGGAAATGCCCATATCGTAAATCGAGCCGACGAGCTATAAAGGAAACAAAGGCGTCAGGTGTGACAAGACTAAATTAGGCACAAGCCATTAATAAGACATACCTGACAGGCCTCCGCTACGACACCATTTGCTGGAATAAGGGGGTCCTGATAGTCAAATGCCCGCAGACCCTGGAATAGATGGTCGCTCAGTGGAGCATATAGATGGACCACCCGGGCCGACTCCAGCGACGCGGGGACAGGAGCCTCATAAGCAGTATGGGGGTCCGCCCGAGACGGCTGGTTCAGATGCAACAGACGCAGGCCCGTAACTCCCTCGGGGAGAGAAGGAGGAGGCCTATCGATCCGCATATTCGAGGAACCGGCCTGAGTTGAAGGAGGCACTAGTAGGGTATCCCCCTGAGCAAAAGAAACTGGGGTAATGGGCGCAGACACCGGCGGAACAAGAGTCACCGGCGGAGGAGACGCAGAGGAGGTCCTCCTCGGAGAGGCAGTAGTGGTCCCAAAGGGAGGCGAATGGTCGCCTGACCGATCCCGACGGCGCCTAGTCTCCAGTGGACTAGCATCCACGTCTAAGACCTCAAGCATAGAATCCGGTGCTTCCTCCTCAGGTGCCTCCCCCTTACTCGAAGAAGGAATGTCAGGGGGAGTTACCGCCAGAGAAGGGGGTGTCGGGGCAGCTGACGGCGAGTTGACGGGTTCAGCGAGTATAGCCGCTACAGCGGCCGCAAACGCGACGTCATCCACGATGAATCCTGCCTTCAAAGATTTCGACATCATTTTGGAGCCAAAGGAGGAAACGGGGTCCCCAAAGAAGTTGGCTATGAAGGAGAGGATACCGGTAGCAGAAGAACGCCGGGAGAACGAAGGCGGCGGGGAAGATAGCCGCTGGCGCCTATATAGGGGAGCAGGGGCTGATCTCAGCCTTGCCTACGGGTACTATGGCCCGCTTAGCCAGCTCGCCTGGCGTCGTGCAGGTCTAGTAGATGGACCACCTGAGACCTCACCTAGGGTTCCCTGAGCCAAAGAGCTCCCCGGGGCGCTAGCCAGCCAGTGACGAGCAGGGTCAGTCAGGTCGGTACCAAGATTCTCCTGGCTCGGTAATCTTGACCCTTGCCCCGATCCCGATCGGGGTCGGGCGATCCGATCAGACGTGTGGCGACCCACGCTCTAGCAGCCTCACAAGGACCAGATATCTAACAGAATCAACTAGACATAACCCGATAAACACCTGACTCAAGGCGTACCCTGCGCCTCAACTCTCCCAGTCGGATGCGTGGCTGCCCACGCTCACTGGCCGATTACCCGACCCGGTCCTTGACACTCGGACCCGCCGGTCGACGCTGGGGGTACGGGCTACATTGCCCCTATGCCCCCTATATCATTATATCCAGCGTACGACCTTGCTATCGGGGTACTGCACACCTTACTCATCTCTGACATATCTCACGGCCAGTCCGCCAATCCAGCACTTTCGTACTGCTCGAGCACCCCACACCACGCCACGCCACTACTCAGTGCTCTCATACAAGCTGACAGGTATCACACCCTTATCTCGTCAACACGGACAAGGGTTGTCAGCTCCCCCAGCTATATAAACTCTTCACTCCTCCTACCGTAGATATGCGCACACGAGCTCTCCCTACTACTACTGCATTTCAATTCAGCTCCACTATATTTCCTACGGATACTGACTTGACTGTCGGAGTGCTTGACCGAGGAAAACCCTGACAGATTTGCTAACGGTCATCATTTGCAGGCTATAGCCAGCTCGGAGCCAGACCAGCGCCGCCTCATCCGCTCGTGACGCCCGGGAGACCATCTGACCCTTGGGACCGCCACCTCGCTTCGCGACAAGATCAGGGGCCAATCCTAGCCATTCAGGGGAGGGTGGCAAGGAAAGGCAAGATCTCTTCAGAACCCTCCGATGGGACCCATAAGGTAACAAAGAGACGCGATAAGACACAGGCACTCCCGGCGAATAAACATTTCGCTGCCCGAGGCAATCGTCACAGAGGGCTGACGCTTCGGCACCTGAGAAGTCGCTGGGCAAAGGACACGTGTCCCTACCAGTTAATGTAGTCCTTATGCAGAAAGGACAGATGGGGCAGTCAGCTGGACTAGCCGGCTGGCTGGGACGAAAAAGGCTAACTTGATCCAGACCCTTGGCACGACACGGATCCCTTGGTTCGGGTCCGGTCGGATGCGTGGCGGCCCACGCTCCCCGGGCCTGACCCGTCCAAGTGGCCAAATCTTAGCAGATGGACAAGCTCTCGCAAATCCCTGGGTGTAAATACCAGTCGAAAGCATGGCGACTTAGGCTCCCCAAGCGCTAGCTGACTGAAGAGCTTATTTCTCAGTTGTTAGATGTGTATACTGAAAGACATGACTTTTATTATATGAACATCTTTTATGAAAAGAGAATCACACTACACTAGGTGTCTGTTTATAATAGTACATACACGAAGTCCCATTGCTTAGCATTGTAGATAACATGGTGTGTGGTGTCACACAGAAGATCCTATTATCAGTGCCTTACTTAGCATAAATAGAGGCTCACAACCTAGATGGAATTGGACAACCCATCGGGATGGTTGTAGTGTAGTCAGGTGTGGTTGGTCTTGACCATAGGACTACACTAGTGTACTATGAGTATAATGAGCAGGACTGAAACCTGAGGTTATCCGATTTGTACTGACTAGATAATTGGATAGGACCTCAGTTGTTATTATGGAGGACGATCCCTTAATCCCGAAATAATATTGGGCATATATTATTATTTATTATTTCTTTGATTTATCAAAGGGCGAGATCTATTCTGTTAGATCGACAGACCCGGTAAGTTGCGAAATAATATTAATAATATGATGTGCCGATGATTATTGACGGAAACCATGTCCTGGTGAGTCAGGATGATGATGCCCCCTTGATGAGCTCAAAAGGTTCATCGTGTCAAACCCTGTAGGTGGATTTGATCTGACACGCTGATAAGGTTGAGTGGTACTAATCAAGGATCCAGAAGTTAATTAATTTAAATTGTCAGTAATTTAATTAATTAATGGGCATGCGCGATCTTAAACACGGGGGGATGGACGACTCGTAATATGTGGAGCCCATATGAAAATATAGGGGTTGGTGAGGTGAGTTCAATTAGGATCCTTTAGTGGAATGGATCCTAATTAATGGATCGAGTTTGGATCTATTAGCGGGCTAAGAACCAACTCCTCCTCTTGGTCCCTGTCTTAGCCCTATAAATACCCTATGAGATCAAGAAACCAAACAATTAATCAAACCAAAGAACCAAGAAAAAAAACCCTCTCCCTCTCCCTCTCTCTTTCTCTCTCGGCGCCGAATAGGGAGAAGAGTTCTCCCCTTCGGTTTTCTCTATTCCTCCTCCACCAAGCTTCGACCGAGACTCAAGGAAGTAAGGTAAGAATCTCTTCTACCTTGCTTGAGGCTCAGGAAGGGCACAGGAGGCGCCGATGAGGAGGAGAAGGCGGCGCAAAAAGGGAAGAAGATGGAGATTGAGGGCTTTTGTGGCTGAGAAGAAGGCTATTCCTTGTCTTCTTCTTCTTCTTCATCTTCCTCTCTAGGTGCACCGCTGATTCGGAGGGCTGGGAGCCAACTCCGGTGGGCGGCGGCGCAAAGGGAGGGGAGGAGGTCTCGGCGGCGCAAACCCTAGGGTTTAGGGTTTTGCGGCCAGTTGAAGACGGGGTTTGGTTGGGGCTTTTGGTGATCTCGGATCGTGGTAGATCATCGCCCACACGACGTTCGCGAGGGGAGGGACATAAGGTGGAAGACCGCGAGGTGATCGGATAGGTATAACCTTCCATACACTCCTTTGTATTTCCTTATGTCATGTATGTGCTGTGTTGATTTGTCTCGTCTTTTATGTGTTAGAATTTATTGTTTTGCTTGCAAAATATATCTAATAAATTCTTAACTGGACCCCGACCTTAAACACAAAAGCCGGCGATCAACTCGTCGCCTTTTTCACGGTCGAACGGTTGAGCAAAGTGCAAGGCCAATTTTGGTAATTGGCTAAGTTGCAATTTGGATCATTTGATACGGCATGAGACGGTCGATGGGAAATGGCTCTCATTCGGATTGAAATTTTAATCCGTAGGCATAGAGAGGTCACTCGGATCAACTAGGGATTTTCTAGGGAAACCCGCCAAGCTATACCCAACATCAGTGTGATTCCTCAGTGAATGAGTCGATAAGATTTCCTTAACCGGTTGCTTAGCTCTCAGTCAGCCGACTCGAAGAGCATACAGTCTGAAGTTATGACATCCGAGGCTTCCACGCAGACGCCCGCAAAATACCGTAGCTCGAGTATATCCTCGCCCAAGTGGCGGACACTTAGAAGCCTTTGGGTGCTCCGTCATGTGGTGCGAGTGGCTTGCAGAAACCGATTCAAGCATACGACCTCTCACCTGAGTGACTCTAGCTCACAATCATTAACATTTGGAAGTAATAGCAGTCACAAAAAGTTTGAGCAAAAAAAGGAAGGATTGCATTCAAAAGGCCAAAATGTTACAAAATCAGAGGACCAACCGCCTCTGCGTGCAAAGAAAGAATAAAGCCAGGGGTCCAACCCTCACTTGAAAGGTTGGCTAGTTATGTCTGGCAAGTCCTTGGACATATCCTGCAACTGGACAACTGTGGGGGGCATGTCGGGGGATAGGCACCCACCTTGCTTAAGTTGTCGGATCGTACTGATCGCTTGGTGCATCAACATGACTCGGAGACGCTTCGAGATCTGATCAGAATGGGCCTTGGAGTTGATACACTCGAGCCTATGGGCTTCTAACCTATCAGCTTCAGTCTCCTTATAGGAGCGAAGCTCATCCAGCTCTGCCTGAGCTGCGTCCTAGGTCGCTCGACGCTCTTGCAGCTCTCTCAACTCTGCCTGAGCTGCATCCCAGGACGCTTGGCGTTCGCGCAGCTTCTCCAGCTCCTCAACTTGGGCGTGCAGTTGGTGATAAGTACCATTTTATTGATTATTTTAATTGCTTAAATCCATGTTTGACCTATGATTTTATTGCTTAATTGTGAAATTACCCTAGGTTTTAGAACTTACTCTTATTGTGGACTTAATTGCAAATTTGCATAAAATTGGATTATTTGGCCACTAAATTTTTGATCTATTTTTGTAGGCATGAAAGGTTCATGGACTTAGGGCATATTAGGTCAAACTCGAGTCGGAAGTGACCCAGATCAAGTTATCAAGATTAGGATTAAATCCGGGCCGTCCGATTCAAGAGCAGCTAGATCTGAGCCATCCAAGACCATCTGAAGCAATCCGAGCTAGGGTTAGGGTTGATCAAGCACTCTGATCATGATCTGAAAGTTTCATCCCAATCAGAGCTAAATCAACCGTTGGATCAAGCTCGGAGGGCTCTAGATCGTCCATTCAAAGACTAAGTTGATCTGGACCATCCATTGAAAATCTGGAGGATCTGAGCTACCACAAGGCAGATCCTGACCCCTGATCAACATCCTCAAAGTTTGGCTCAAATCAGAGCAAGATCAGCCGTTGGATTGATGTGGAGAAATCTGGGTCGTCCAATGCTTATGTATTTAATCAAATTTCCACAGCAGCTTCTCCTCGTCGCGTCTCCGCCGCACAGTAGCTTCTTCATCATTCTTCTTCGTTTCTTTTGGAATTTTCTTAGTTTTGAAGGCGCGAACCCTCAACTTCAACCCTAGATCATCATCTGGATCATTGGAAATAGCTTCGGTGGAGAATTCAGCTCAAGTTTCATCCGGACAGAGCTTGTTTGAGGGTTTCGGCATTCTCTGTGGTCCGGGAGCTTAAATCTCAGTTACAAACAATTTCAGATCACCTGAGCCACTTGTAGGGGTTCTCAGGTGAGCTCAGGTCGTCTCCAAATCATCATCGCAGCTCAACAAACCGAGATTGAAGAGTTCGGATCGGATTTTCCCAGCTGATGCAGTTTGAGCAGATTCGACCAACTGAGCTGTTTTCCAATTGATTTGCTGAGCTTAGGGGTTCGAGGCCAGCTCTTGCTTGACGACCAAGAAGATTTTGAGCTCGAGAAGGGTTGAGGATTAGTTTAAATTAGGAATTTTCAGTTTTCTAGCTGTAATTTTAATTCTGCCGCAAGTTCAATTCTGAATTTCTGTTTCAGTTGCTGTAGTTTTAGTTTCTTGATTGTTTTGCTCTAATTAGTGTTTCAATGCTATAAGTAGTTAGTTACATTGCTTGTCAGTGAGCTTTCAAAGCTAATTTCAGTTTGCTTTATGCTTCCAGCTTGCGTATCAGTCCCATTTCAGTGTTACTAGCTGCGTGCCAATTTCTTTTCTTCCCCTATTCTGAGTATCAGATTTAATCAGCTTTTCAGTTTCAGTTTTAGTCTTGCAACGTTTCAGTTTAAAGTTTCTTAAGCCATGTTAATCAATCACTAGCTTTTCTGAATCTTATTTGGACACTAGAATTTGTGTACTTGATCCTAGTAGTTTGTTGTTTTCGAATTTGATTAGAAACTGCAATTTCTGCACACTGTTCTGCATTAAACGTTTCTGAGTTGACCTGCTTTGTGTTTCTGAATTTTCTTCCTTCAATCTTGCGCATTACTTACCGGTCGTGTGGATTTCCCAGCTGATTTGTCTAGTTTAATCTCAATTGCTACTTGTTTCTGAATTCAGATGCAGACTGAATTTCAGCCTGCAGCTTTGTTCCAGAGCACTTCATTTCTGCAACTCCAAGTTTATTTTAGCAGCTCTAAATTTGTAACTGCCTAAGTTTGTATCAGTGAAGCCTTGCATTAGAATTCCCTTGCATTTGACTTAAGTTGTTTGTTTGGTTTCAACATCCCCATCGGTTTCAGAAATACCACACTACATTCCTGCATTTCTGCATTCTTGCTTTTGCATTCGAATTGTTATAACATTCATGGACTGTTTCTGCCAAAAACATGGATTGTTTCTGAGCTTATTATGCTAATTTCTTAGCATCAGTTTTTTGTGTATCGATGAGTTGATGCTGCATTCATGCCTTTGCAGTCTGAATTTCTGGATTTGATCCCTGTTTGAAATTCTGCATTAATTTCTGCTTAGTATCAATTTCGGCACATTAGCTTTTATTGTCTATGTTTCAAGTCTGCTGCCATTTTTGTGTGTAATTTTCCAGTTAAGTTTAAGCATTGAGTCGGATTAAGATTGAACATACCTAGAAGTGACTTTATGTACTTGAATTCAGCTTCATTTTGCATGTGGATATGCTTGAATCGTGATCTCTATTGCCGAAATTAGTTCAGTCCTGAATTCCTGCTTCAGCTTTGGTTGTTTCTGATTTTATTGTGCTATTCATGATTATCAAGTTGTAGATCTGCCCTTGTATCAAGCAACCAATCAAAATTGCACTTCGTTTTAGTTTTCGGCACATGAGTTCCCTTCATTTGGTATCAAGTTGTTTTGATTTAATTACTTCCATTTTGGTATCAAGTGAAGATTCGGTTTAGGTGGGAATTCCTGAAGTTCAATACAATTTGTAGTTTGCTTTTGCATTGGAATTTAGATTTGTTTCCAAAAATTGCTTAAGTGCTTTAGATGAGTAAGTGGTCGTTTTGGTTGAATGATAACTTGCTATCGTTTGTTAAGTTACATGGTTAAGTTTCCTTCTTTCTATTTAGTTTTCATTTCTGAATTGCAAACCAAACACCAAATCACATTCGAAACCTGAAATTCATAAACGACACATACAAACACAAGCTCGAGTCAAACAACCTCAACTAGTCCCGAGGAAAAATACGACCTGTGGCCCCTTTACTACGCTTTTCTTCTTTGATTGCAAAAAGGGTTTCCAGCATTCATTTTTATAAATATTTTAAATCTGACGGACCCACATTCGTGACATTTACCATATCATTTGGGTCCGTCAAATTTTTGGCGCCGTTGCCGGGGAAAGCAACTAGTTGATTTGTTTGATTTTTGCTTGTATGCTTTTGAACATATCATTGGGTTCTATTTCCTTTCGCTTTATCTTTTGTATACGGGTACTGCCATTTTTCTTGTTTGTTTTGTGACAGGGGTGCAGTTTCAAAATGTTTTCATCCACGTATCAGCAGCCGTGTCCCCAATTTCAGCAGAACCAACTTTTCAATCAACCATTACAGCAATTTCAACCGCCACAGCAAGAATTCCAACAGCCCTATTCCAATTTCCAGCAACCAAATCAGTTTTTTTCAGCCACCATTACAACAATTTGAGCAACCACAACAATTCCAACAATTTCAGCCAGATTTTCAGCCAAGTCTACCAAATTTCCAGAATTTTCAGAATGGGTAGCCACAATTCCAGAATTTTCAGCCCCACTTTCAGCAATTTCAGCCCAATTTTCAGCAACCTTGTCAACAAGATCAATCACCTTTTCAAGGAATTCAACAAGGGTACCAAGTTAATTCTAATTTCCAGCAACCATGTCAATTTCCACAACAAGTTCACCCTTGTAACCAGAATTTCCAGCCCGTGCAATCTCAGTTTTTACCACCACAATTTCAACCTCAGATCCAAGATTTCCAGGGCTACCATTCTCAGCAAGTTCAACCATCCTTTCAACCACAATTTCAACATTTTCAGCAAGATTTTCAGTTTCAAGGACAGAATTTTCAGCAAGACACTCAGAATTTTCAACCCCTCCCATTTCAGCAGTTTAATCAAGGAGGCTTTGATGATCCTGATTGGGATGAGGCTCTACACCAAAGGATGATGGAGATGTGTCAACAATTCCTATAATAACAGCAAAGTTTTCAAGAACAACAACAACAATGGTTTCAAAACATGCAAGATTGATTGAATAAGATAAAAGCCCAAAGATCAGAACAATCAGATGATTCTACAGGTGTAGGGGATTGCACAGAGCCCCAGGAACCACCTATATTGATTGATGCATCAGAAAATTCAGAGGATAGGATTGAGAGTGTAGGGGATTGCACTAAGCCCCAAGAATCACCCATTCCTACTGATTTAGAGGAATTGGAGGAGATTGATAGCGGAGCTTGTGAAAGTTTTGAATTCAATTCTGAAAATTTACAGGATCATTCTATACTTTTATCTTGTGATGATTTAGTTGTTAATGATCCTAATTTTTCTAATTTGGTTGATACAGGAATGGTTGAGGAAGATGATTCCATAGGTGTAGGGGATTGCACTAAGCCCCAGGGACCACCACAATTACCAGAAAGTGTAGGGACTTGCATGGTGGAAGCAAGAACCCAAGGATCACCTACTTTAGTTGAGTGTCCACCAGAACTTGAACCTGAAGAGGAGCAATTATTTGACCAGGAGGAGAACACGGCTACATCTACTTCTGTAGAACCTCCAGGTATTTTTCAGCACGATCAGGTAAATACTCCTCCTAATTTTTCTGAAAATTGCATAGAGGTACCTCAAACTGATCTTATTGTTTGTGATATACTTAGGGATACATCTCTTGTAGAATTTGATTGTGAAAAATCCCTAGAGGTACCTAGTGTTAAAGTTGCTGAATTTGAAGCATGTGGTGATACATATCATGAAAATGCTGAGTGTGAAAATTTTTTAAAAGTGCCTAGTATTGTTGATTGTTGTGATGAGTCTTTTGATATATCTTATGCTGAAAATAATTGTGAAAAATTCATTGAGGCACCTCAAATTTATTTTATTGGCTGTGATACATTGCTTGATATATCCTTGGTAGAAAATAATTGTGATATTTTTATTAAAGTGCCAAAAATTGATTTCATTATCTGTGATGAATTTCTGGATGCAAATTTTGTAGGAAATAATTGTGAAAATTTATTGAGGAACCAAGAATTGATTTAATTGGACATGATGCAGTTTTGGATTCATTTTATGCAGAGACTGATATTATTTTATTTCTTTCTGACCCTGCACGCTTGAGAGAGGTATTACATTATTTTACAGGGTCTAGAAGACTTCAGGAGTGGGTGCTCCAACTGAACAGACTTCAACCTCCTGGAAGGACTTCTAAAAGGCATAAAGAAGGAGGAGATGATTTTACTTTAATTCGAAGCACTCCATTCCTTCGATGGATTTTGAACCTGAATCGCCTTCGGCCACCGGAGCAAATTTTTGTAAAGTTCAAGTGTGGGGGAGTCCTAATTCTCCCAGCCACCCAGACTCCTCCACTACCACGATGGAGGCTACTTCTGGATAGACTCCGTCCACCAGAAATAAAGGGGAGATTGTTCTTTCTTGTATTTTCTTTTATTGCACTTTCCTTCACTGTTATGACTTCTAGAATTTTCTTTTAAGTTGAGTCCTTGCTAATAAATGCATGAGTAGAGTAGAATGCATAGGAGTCAATGTAAATACCTTGTTATTTCTTTTCGCACTTTTTCTTGCATGACTAGGAATAAATGTATCCCTCTAGGTTATCTGCATAGCATGTTAGAGTCTTTTGGAAAATAAATTAAATTTGGTTGTCAAAACTTAGGGTTTGAGCTAATGGATGAAATCTTGGATGCTTGAGTACTACTTGGTTTTAGATTCTTAATTGATGACTTGAGATGAATTATTTTTGCCTAGTGAGAATTAGCCTTATATTTGTGATACACATATGTTATTGTACTCTAGAACTTGCTTAGGATCTTTCAAAATCATATTTCAATGATTGGATCACATCTATAGAGACTAATCACCTTGTTTACTGACGGGCCCAAATATACTAATTAATTTGTCACGAAATGTATGGGCTCATCAAATTTAAATATCAATGAATAACTGGAAACCCTTTTTCAAGCAAAAATATAAGGATGTAGCAAAGGGGCCACAGGTCGTATTTTTCTCGGGGATAGTTGTCGTGCTTGATTCGAACTTGTAGTTATGTGTCGTTTTTGGGTTTCAAACAAATAAATGGATTTTGGTTTGTAATTGTGAATGAAAATGAAATGGAAATCAAGGAAAATTAACAATGGAACTAAACAAGGAATTGGCACTCAAAAACTCAATCTAATGAAACTTACTCAAACACTTACAATTTTTTGTGGACTAAACTCTGATTTCGAAAACAAGAGAAAAGCTAAGCAAATAAGTGAAGGTAATGATAGGAGTTTTCAGTAAGCAGATTGGACTTAAAACAAGTGCTAACCATGGAAAATGGAAATAAAACAAACAACAATATTAACTCAACTAACTACAAGTTTTTGAAACTAACTAATGCTAACAAAATATTCAGAATTGGATAATTTTACTAACTTATGATTTCAAACACAATCTTAAACTACAAAACAGGGCTAAATTTCGGATGTAAGAAGGTTCTTATCTATTGGCACGCAAGAGGTTGCTCTTTGTGCCAAAACTAACTCAAAAACTCGAAAATGATATCTTTTGACTAAGAACTCTAAAACTACTCGATTTAATTGAGAAACCTGGCTGTGAGGAGAGAAACTAAGCTAATCTACGGTACGACATTTGAGATCAAAATCAGAGAAACAAGAAATTCAGAAATGAAAGAGGCTGAATTTAAGATGCAAAATGGAAAAGACTAGCTACCAGATTTTTTCTGTTTTTGCAATAGATTAAGGACTGAACTAGCTAACATAAACTGAGTATAAGTGACTATCTAGGAGCAAACAAGTTTAAAACTAGCAATTAATTAATAAAACTAGTGAAAGGGAATGAAATTTCTGAAAATTCAGCAACTTCACTTGGCACGCAGCACACACATTGGCACGCAACAAATCTAAGCTACAATTAAACTAGAATTTGAAAGCATTTATCCACTACACACATTCCTTAACTATCAGACTTGCAAAATTTAAGCTAAATTAACAGCTAAGAACTTGAAATCGTAACCTTCAATAGCTGAAAATGAAAATCAGAACACAACAGTGCACAGAACTGAAATCTACAGCTAAGAAAATGAATTAAACTGAGAAATCTACTCCTCAACTCCTTCCTCAGCTCAAGAAATCCTTGGTTGTCAATCAAGAACCGGCTTCGAACCCCTAGGCTCGGCAAATCGATGGACAATCAATTCTGAAGTGTTTCTGAACAGAAGCTGCGCTTAATGGAATATTTCATCGATTCACTTCATCTCGAGTGAAGAGCTGCGATGATGATATGGGAGACTTCTGAGCTCACCTGAGAACCCCTACAAGTGGGTTCAGAAGCTTTGAAATGGATTGAGGTCGAGAGGAAGTTGATCGAACTGAGAACTGCCGGAACCCCAAGAAGTCCTCTGTTCCAGCGCAAATCAGCAGAATTCTTCAATTACCAATCGCCAACAACTTGATTCTTGATCTGGAATGGAAGATGAGGTGGTCACGCCTTCATGGAAACAAAATTTCGAAGAACGATGAAGAAGACGAGGAAGAACGGCGAAGAACAGTGGAAAGGAGTTGAAGACGCGACAAAGGTTTCGGCTGTGGAAAATTTCCTTAAGTATTAACCAACGGACGGCTCAGATCGATTTGCTTCAATCCAACGGCTGATCTTGGTCTGATTTAAGCCAAACTTTGATGATGATGATCTGGGGTCAGGATCTGCCTCGTGGTAGCTCGGATCCTCCAGATTTTCAACGGAATGGTCCAGATCACGCTAATCTTTGAATGGATGATCTATAGCCCTCCAAGCTTGATCCAGGTTGATCTTGCTCTGATGGGATGAAATCT
>JAGFNQ010003243.1:0-118396 GCA_024364735.1 Boesenbergia rotunda | reverse complement strand
CTACAATTCAGCTTTAAAGCTCACATTCAGACTAATTTCAGCTTCTCCAAATTTTCTTGTATCACTCAGTAGCTCCCAAATGGAGCACACGGCAGCAACAATTGGAGTGCAATTCAGACTTTTGGGTTGTTTCAGCAAATTCTTTTCTCAGCTTGTTTAGACTTTAAGCTTCATCAAATTATACAGTTTCAAGTCACTGATTTCTCTAACAATTAACATCAAGAGTATTTGCTTCAAATAGTTGTGGAGAATGCGAGATTTCCATTCGAAATTCCAATCAGCACATTGACTTAGCCAAACCACTGCCTTACATTCGAATTTTTAGCAGCTCTAGTATCCATTAGTTCTTCTTATATCTGAAATTGAATGTGCACCTTCAACTTCAGACACATTCAACACTTAACAACTTGATTCATCAGATGTAGTACTCAGAATTCAGATTACAAGCTTATAATGCCTTTCAGCTCAGATTTGGTAGTTTCAGCAATTTTTCTCTCTTCAATTCAGCATTCATTTCCATTTTTCAATTCAGCTTACATTCATACTTTGCTTGTATCACTTAATAGCTCACTTATGGAGCACTCGGCAGCAACAATTGGAGTGCAGTCTAGCTCGGAATTTTTCAGATTTTCTGATTTTTCAGCTTCTTCTCAGACTCATTTCAGCTTTGCTCCTCTTCACCCGAATTCGCTTTGCAATGGATTCCTGCAATTTGGTTCAAATTAACATAGCTGCCAATCATTCCATTCCATTCCTAGATCAGTAGATTGGATTTCCACTCCATTTAAAAACCTTGGCACAGATTTTTCAGCTTCAATTTGGTGGTCGCGTGCCACTTAGATCTTGGCACACAGTTTCTTTCCTTGTTTTTCAGCTTCAATTGCAGTTCAATTTCAGCTTCAATATAGCTCCAAGTCATGCTCGGCATGTTACAGTTCTCCCTTGCTTCAATCTACATTTTTCTCAGCTTTTAACTCAGTTTCTTTCAGCCTTTTGTCAGCCTTTTAAATTCTGCTCTTGATCTGAAAATTCCTGCTCAGATTTTAGCTAACAGCTTTTATGCAGCTGCAACTCTCTGCAATCTTTTGATGCTTTCATCTTGTGCCAGCTTCTTTCAACTTACAGCTATTCCCTTTTCAGTTTCTTCATTTCAGAAGCTCTCAACTGTGGTACTCGGCAGCTACAATTCCAATGCAGTTCAGATTTGGCATTTTCAGCATTTCCCAGAATTTGGTCAGCTCACACACTTCTTTCTGATCTGGGACTGCTTCAATTCAGATTTAACAGCCCTCAATTCAAACTTAAACACAGCTATTTAACTTCCATGGTTCCAAATCTTGCTGACCAAGTCATTCTCCTTGAACTCAGCTTGTTCCAGCTTTTCTCAGATTTTATTATCCTCCAATTTCCAGCACTCGGCACAGCTTGTTTTCTGCTTCAAAATTTTCTGCATCCACTTCAGATCAGCTTCAAAGACATTCATTTCTGAAATTACACATCAATTTATAGCTGCTGTTCAAATTGCATTCCATTTCCAAACCTTGGCATCCATTTGGCTTCAAGTTGGTAAAAATTTTTATCCTTTTTGACATGAATTTTCTCTTTGGTTACAAATTGATTCCAAATCACTAATCACTCCCCCCCCCCACACTTAATTCTTTGTCCGTCTCGGGCAAAATAGCATCATGAAAAATATCCCAAGCAAACAAGTCCATAGAAAAATTAGGGTTAAGATTAGCAATAAGGAAAGACAACTAGAATAGAATAGGCAAATAGATGTGGAAAGGTAAATAAAATGATTAGTCCCTATAGATGTGATCCACCCATTGAAATATGATTTCGAAAGAACCTAGGCAAGTTCTAGAGCACAATAACATGTGTGTATCACAAAATAAGGCTAATCTCACTAGGTAAAAATAATCCATCTCAAATTCTCAATTAAGAATCCAAAGCCAAGTAGTACTCAATTATTCAAGATTTCATCCATGAACTCAAACCCTAAGTTTTGACAACCGAATTTAATTTATTTTCCAAAAGACTCTAAAATGCTATTGAGATAACCTAAGGGATACATTTATTTCTAATCATGCAATAAAAAGTGCTAAAATGAAATACATGGTAATTACAATGATTTTATTCATGTAATGTATTTTAAGCATTTATTGTTAACTACCTACTTCAAAAAGAGAAAGAATTTATTTCTAGAGCCATGAAAATGTGCTAAGAGAAAAGATATGGTATTTGCAATGAAGAATTTTATTCGCACTTTAAAGTTCCTACTTGAGAAAACCAATTGCGCATGCAAATTTGAAGTTATTCTTGCAAAAAGTAAGGAAATGATATATACAAAGAAAAATGAGTGTAAAGTTTAGTGAACTCCCCTTTTAAGTTGGGTATATGGCATCAATATAGTCCACTCCATCCACCTCTAGCTCCTTGACCTCTTCATGGAATTTCTTGAGCCGGTGGCCATTTACTTTGTACACTTGACTCGTGGCCTCCTCTTGAATCTCTACCACTCCATAAGGAAAAACATTAGTCACAAAAAATGGACCCTCCCATCTTGACCTCAACTTAACTTTGATCAATTTGAGTCTTGACTTGTATAATAGCACTTTGTCACCAATTTGAAATTCTTTGCTCACAATGTGCTTGTCATGAAATTTCTTAGTTTTCTCCTTGTAAATCCTTGAATTCTCAAATGCTTCCAACCGGATTTCTTCAAGTTCTTGAAGATGCAACTTCCTTTCTTCTCCCACCTTTGTAGCATCAAAATTGCAAGCTTTAACTGTCCAGTACGCCTTATGCTCAATCTCTACAGGTAAGTGGCATGATTTCCCATACACAAGTCTATAAGGTGACATTCCAATGGGTGTCTTGTAAGCGGTGCGATATGCCCATAGTGCCTCTTCAAGCCTTTTGCTCCAATCCTTCCTATGAGGTCCCACAATTTTTTCCAAAATTGATTTGACTTCTCTATTAGACACCTCGGCTTGTCCATTTGTTTGGGGGTGATAAGCAGTAGAAACCTTATGTACAACCCCGTACTTATTAAGAAGAGCCTTCATGTGCTTATTGCAAAAATGGGACCCTTGGTCACTTATGATTGCTCTTGGTATCCCAAACCTGCAAAAAATGTGTGACCTGACAAAACTCACAACAACAGATGAATCATCAGTCCTGGTGGGAATGGCCTCCACCCATTTTGAAACATAATCAACAGCTAAAAGAATATACAAAAATCCATAAGAAGCAGGAAATGGTCCCATAAAATCTATACCCCACACATCAAATATCTCACAATATAAAATAGTTTGTTGAGGCATTTCATTTCTAGCACTTATGTTTCCTGTTCTTTGACATCTATCACAACATTTACAAAACCTATATGAATCTCTAAACAGAGTGGGCCAGTACAATCCACATTCTAAAATTTTTCTAGCAGTCCTTTGTGGTCCAAAATGCCCACCACATGCTGAAGAATGGCAAAAAGTGAGTACAGAATGAAACTCATGATTTGGTACACATCTCCTAATGATTTGATCACTACAAAATTTCCACAAGTAAGGATCATCCCACACATAATATTTTGCATCACTTTTGAATTTATCCTTTTGAGCTTTCGAAAAGTGTGTGGGAAAAACATGAGCTGCAAGAAAATTCACTAAGTCTGCATACCAAGGTGACTCACCATGCATCTGTAAAAGCTGCTCATCTCTGAAATCATCATCTATGGCCGTGGGATCTCCATCTCCCTCCAATCTGCTCAAATGGTCCGCTACTAAATTTTCCTTGCCACTCCTGTCTCGTATCTCCAAGTCAAACTCCTGTAGTAGTAGCATCCATCTAATAAGCCTTGGCTTCGCATCTGGTTTCTTCAGGAGGTACTTCAATGCTGCATGATCAGAAAACACAACAACATGAGAACACAATAAATATGATCTGAATCTATCTAAAGCAAAAACTATGGAAAGAAGCTCCTTTTCAGTCATGGTGTAATTGGCTTGGGCGGCATCTAGGGTTTTGGAGGCATAGGAAATGACATGTGGTGCTCCATCTACCCTCTGTGCTAATACAGCTCCCACTGCAAAATTAGAAGCATCACACATTAATTCAAAAGGTAAAGACCAGTCAGGTGATGTAATAATAGGAGCTGAGGTAAGAGCCTCCCTGAGCCTATGAAAAGCTTCCTTGCATTTTTCATCAAAATGGAACTCAACATCTTTCTGCAGAAGTCGTGTCAAGGGCCGAGCAATCAAGCTAAAGTCTCTAATAAATCTGCGGTAAAATCCTGCATGTCCAAGAAAAGCTCGAATATCCCGTACGCATACGGGGTAAGATAAAGAAGAAATAACACTGATTTTAGCAGGATCTACCTCAATACCTTTCTGAGAGACTATGTGTCCAAGAACTATCCCATGCTCTACCATAAAGTGGCATTTTTCAAAATTCAAAACAAGGTTAGTTTCAATGCAACGATGTAAAACCCTAGACAAGTTATTCAAACATGAATCAAAAGACGTGCCATAAACTGAAAAATCATCCATAAATACCTCCATGCAGTCCTCTAGCAACTCACCGAATATACTCACCATGCATCTCTGAAAGGTACCGGGTGCGTTGCAGAGTCCGAAGGGCATACGTCTATAGGCAAATGTGCCAAAAGGGCAAGTGAAGGTGGTCTTCTCCTGGTCCTCTGGATCTATGCAAATCTGAAAATAGCCTGAAAATCCGTCCAAGAAACAGTAGTGTGACTTCCCTGCCAGTCTCTCAAGCATCTGATCAATGAATGGTAGAGGGAAGTGATCTTTCCTTGTGACCTTGTTGAGTTTCCTGTAATCAATGCAGACTCTCCAGGAATTCTTGACTCTGGTGGGTACTAATTCATTACTTTCATCTGCCACCACGGTCACTCCAGATTTCTTAGGCACCACATGAATAGGGCTAACCCACTGACTGTCAGAAATAGGGTAAATGATCCCTGCCTGTAGAAGTCTAGTCACCTCATTCTTTACAACATCCAATATAAGTGGGTTGAGCCTCCTTTGTGGTTGCCTCACAGGTTTGACATTTTCCTCTAAAAAGATCCTGTGCATGCAGATAGCTGGGCTGATACCTGGTATGTCTGATAGTGTCCACCCAATTGCCTTTTTGTAGTGCCTCAGGACTTGCAATAATTTTTCTTCTTGTTCTGACTCCAAATGCTGTGCAATAATAACAGGAAAAGTCTGCTCCTCTCCTAGGTACGCATACTTCAAGTGACCTGGTAATGACTTCAATTCACTTTGGTCCTCTTCAGTAGAAATAAGTGGTCCCTGGGGCTTAGTGCAATCCCCTACACTCTGAATATCAGTAAAAATAGGTGATCCTTGGGGCTCTGTGCAATCCCCTACACCTAGAAAAATGTCACCAGCTGGAAGTGTGTCTGAAATGTCTTCTGAAAAATCCTCAGTGTCAGCAGTCAGTACTCTCTCAGCCTCCTCTGAATCAATAGCTTCTTCAGAAAAATCATCTAGAAATCCCTCAGTCTCCAACTCATTCTGCGCCAGCTCCTCTAGAATGTCCATGCTCATGATAGAGTGGTCCTCTCTTGGATGCTTCATAGTATCAAAAAGACTGAACTGTACCACCGTATCTCCTATCTCCATAGAAAGTGTCCCGGCATATACATCAATCTTCGTTCTGGCCGTCTTCAGAAAAGGCCTGCCTAAAATAAGTGGAGAACGGTGTGCCAAGTAATCTCCCTCCATATCTAAAATATAAAAATCAGCAGGAAATATCAGCTCCTTTACCTTTACCAAGACATCTTCAATCATACCTGCTGGGTGGGTCTGACTCCTATCTGCTAGCTGTATCACCACCCCAGTGGGCTGTAAAGGGCCTATGCCAAGCATCTGAAAAACTGACTTGGGCATCACATTTATCGAAGCTCCTAAATCTAACATGGCATCATGGAATATGGTGCTCCCTATCTCACAAGAAACGGTGAATACCCCTGGATCTTCACACTTCTGAGGAATAGTGTGGATAAGTGCTGAGATGTTCTTCCCAAAGCTGACCAATTCATTTTCCTTGAGTCTCTTTTTATGTACACAAAGATCCTTCAAAAACTTAGCATATTTGGGAATCTGCTTGATCATGGTCAACAAAGGTACATTGATCTCCACCTTGCTAAATAGCTCCACTAACTCATTGAATTCCTTGGCTTTCTCTTCCTCCATTTGCTTTTTGGCATGTGTTCTCTGCTGTGGAAAGGGTAAAGGAACCCTAAAGTCATCAACCTTGGCCGGAGGTAAAGAAGTAGAGGCTGAATTCTGCTGTGCTGTCCCCTGCGAAGTGGCTGCTGTAAAATCGGCCTCGGCACTGTTTTCTTCTCCGTTTGCCACTAAATTTGAAGGGTTGCTTGAGGATTGAGTTGGGAACAGGCTAGGGTCGGAATTAGCTGAATTTGAACTCATTTCAGTGTGGTTTTGGGCCGGAATTGGAGAAGCTGTCCGGTTTCCTGAAAATTCTGCTCTTGGACTCTTAGGAGATGTTGTAACTTTCCCACTTCTAAGAGTTATTGCGCTCACATTTCCCTTAGGATTTGGAGTTGTTTGTGATGGTAATTGGCTTGACCCTTGAGCTTGCATTTGGTTTATCCCACTTGCTATTTGTCCAATAGTTCTCTCAAGGTTTTGCAAAGTGGTATCCGTCCTTTGTTGGTGTTGTTGTTGTTGTAGCAATTGTTGCGTTAGCTCCTCTATCTTTTGTTGTTGTTGCTGCGAATTTGAACCACTAGAACTCCCATAGCTTGCATATGACTTGTGTGGCGCTGAATAGGTGGATGAGGGCTGCTGAAAATGGTGAAAACCTTGCTGGAAATTCTGCATTTGAGGCTGATTTTGCTGATCTTGATTCTGAATTGTCTGAAATGGCTACTGAAAGTTTTGAAAACCCTGCTGCGAGTGCTGGAATTGACTCTGGAAAGGTTGAAAACCCTGCTGGAAATTGTGATTTTGTGCAGGAAATTGCTGCTGTGAACTCTGCTGAAATTGATGTGTAGGTTGCTGAAAATGTTGGAATTGCTGTGGAGGTTGATTTGGCGGCTGGTAATTGCTGAAAGGTTGCTGGAATTGTTGCACAGGTTGGTATTGTTGCTGGAATGTGTCCTGAAACTGCTGGGAAGGCTGAAATTGATGCTGTAATGGTTGAGATGACTGCTGAAAACTCTGTGTAGGTTGCTGTGGCTGCTGTAAATATTGATTTTGTGGCTGGAAACTGTGTTGTGGCTGCTGTGAATTCTGAAATGAGGGATGATTTTGCTGAATTTGATGATTGGAAGGCGGTTGTTGGTAAAAAGAGTTACCATACTTCAAATTTGGGTGGTCCCTCCAACCCGGATTGTATGTAGATGAGTAGGGGTCATTTCTTCGTTGGAATGGAGCTCTAGCCAAGGCCGCAACCGATTCATCTTGTTGGAGATTTGGACAATGGTCCGAATTATGTTCTTGGCTTGAACAAATGCTACATACTCTTGTAACTTGATTTGGAAATGAAGTTGTTGTTGAATTTGAGGCTTGGTTCACATTGTTCGCTGCCATTTGCTTCACTAAAGATGCCAACTCCGTCAATTGACTCTCCAACAAGGAACTTTTGCTTTCTTTTTGTTCACTAGGCGACACTTGAGCTTCATGAACCCCTCTTGTAGTGAGTGCTCTACTCCCAAATTGTTGAGTATTCTCCGCCATGTTAGAAATGAGTACTCTAGCTTGCTCCGGAGTTTTATTTACCAAGGCTCCCCCTGCTGCCGCATCAATCATGCTCCTATCCATAGGTAACAAACCTTCATAAAAATATTGCACAAGAAGTTGCTCACTAATTTGGTGTTGAGGACAGCTAGAGCATAACTTCTTGAACCTCTCCCAATAATCATAAAGGGACTCTCCAACCACTTGTTGAATGCCACAAATACTTTTTCTGATAATGGCGGTCCTTGATGCTGGAAAAAACTTCTCTAAAAATGCTCTCTTCATTTCAATCCAACTAGCAACATGTCCAGTGGGCAAATAATACAACCAATCCTTAGCAGCCCCAGTCAAAGTAAAAGGAAATGCTCTTAACTTAATGTCTTCTTCAGAAACGCCCTGAGGCTTCATAGTAGAGCACACCACATGGAACTCGTGCAAGTGTCTGTTTGGATCCTCCCCAGATAAACCCTGAAATTTTGGCAACAAATTGATAAGTCCCGATTTGAGCTCAAAACTCCCCCCTAGCTCTGGATATGCTATGCTGGAGTACTGAAATGCAGCATCTGGTGCTGCGAGCTCCTTCATGGTTCTCTGGTGGTCTGCCATGTCAATGCCTGAGTGAGTGCTGATAGTCTGAAGTGGAGGGATATCTGTAGTCTCAGAAAGAATGGCCTGGCTCCTCCTGACTCTGAAGGTCCTCTCAATCTCAGGATCGAAATCTTCTAATTCAGCACCTAGAGACCTGGTCATAAAAACAGAACAAATCGCAGTAAAAGTGAATAAAAAGATAAAACAAATAAAATCAAATCAAAAGATATGACAATAAGCACAGAAACAAATCAAGAATGATATGAAATAAGTGCGCAAGCTAAAATCAAACAAGTCAACTAACAGTTCCCCGGCAACGGCGTCAAAAATTTGACGCGCCCAAATATACTAATTAATTTGTCACGAAATGTATGGGCTCATCAAATTTAAATATCAATGAATAACTGGAAACCCTTTTTCAAGCAAAAATATAAGGATGTAGCAAAGGGGCCACAGGTCGTATTTTTCTCGGGGATAGTTGTCGTGCTTGATTCGAACTTGTAGTTATGTGTCGTTTTTGGGTTTTAAACAAATAAATGGATTTTGGTTTGTAATTGTGAATGAAAATGAAATGGAAATCAAGGAAAATTAACAATGGAACTAAACAAGGAATTGGCACTCAAAAACTCAATCTAATGAAACTTACTCAAACACTTACAAATTTTTGGACTAAACTCTGATTTCGAAAACAAGAGAAAAGCTAAGCAAATAAGTAGAGGTAATGATAGGAGTTTTCAGTAAGCAGATTGGACTTAATACAAGTGCTAACCATGGAAAATGGAAATAAAACAAACAACAAAATTAACTCAACTAACTACAAGTTTTTGAAACTAACTAATGCTAACAAAATATTCAGAATTGGATAATTTACTAACTTATGAATTTCAAACACAATCTTAAACTACAAAACAGGCTAAATTTCGGATGTAAGAAGGTTCTTATCTATTGGCACGCAAGAGGTTGCTCTTTGTGCCAAAAACTAACTCAAAACTCGAAAATGATATCTTTTTGACTAAGAACTCTAAACTACTCGATTTAATTGAGAAACCTGGCTGTGAGGAGAGAACTAAGCTAATCTACGGTACGACATTTGAGATCAAAACCAGAGAAACAAAGAAATTCAGAAATGAAAGAGGCTGAATTTAAGATGCAAAATGGAAAAGACTAGCTACAGATTTTTTCTATTTTTGCAATAGATTAAGGACTGAACTAGCTAACATAAACTGAGTATAAGTGACTATCTAGGAGCAAACAAGTTTAAACTAGCAATTAGTTAATAAAACTAGTGAAAGGGAATGAAATTTCTGAAAATTCAGCAACTTCACTTGGCACGCAGCACACACATTGGCACGCACAAATCTAAGCTACAATGAAACTAGAATTTGAAGCATTTATCCACTACACACATTCCTTAACTATCAGACTTGCAAAATTTAAGCTAAATTACAGCTAAGAACTTGAAATCGTAACCTTCAATAGCTAAAAATGAAAATCAGAACACAACAGTGCACAGAACTGAAATCTACAGCTAAGAAAATGAATTAAACTGAGAAATCTACTCCTCAACTCCTTCCTCAGCTCAAGAAATCCTTGGTTGTCAATCAAGAACCGGCTTCGAACCCCTAGGCTCGGCAAATCGATGGACAATCAATTCTGAAGTGTTTCTGAACAGAAGCTGCGCTTAATGGAATATTTCATCCGATTCACTTCATCTCGAATGGAAGAGCTGCGATGATGATATGGGAGACTTCTGAGCTCACCTGAGAACCCCTACAAGTGGTTCAGAAGCTTTGAAATGGATTGAGGTCGAGAGGAAGTTGATCGGACTGAGAACTGCCGGAACCCCCAAGAAGTCCTCTGTTCCAGCGCAAATCAGCAGAATTCTTCAATTACCAATCGCCAACAACTTGATTCTTGATCTGGAATGGAAGATGAGGTGGTCACGCCTTCATGGAAACAAAAATTTCGAAGAACGATGAAGAAACGAGGAAGAACGGCGAAGAACAGTGGAAAGGAGCTGAAGACGCGACAAAGGTTTCGGCTGTGGAAAATTTCCTTAAGTATTAACCAATGGACGGCTCAGATCGATTTGCTTCAATCCAACGGCTGATCTTGGTCTGATTTAAGCCAAACTTTGATGATGATGATCTGGGGTCAGGATCTGCCTCGTGGTAGCTCGGATCCTCCAGATTTTCAACGGATGGTCCAGATCACGCTAATCTTTGAATGGATGATCTAGAGCCCTCCAAGCTTGATCCAACGGTTGATCTTGCTCCGATTGGGATGAAATCTTCAGATCTTGATCAGGGTGCTTGATCAACCCTAGCCCTAGCTCGGATGGCTTCAGATCATCCCGGATGGCTCAGATCTAGCCGCTTTCGAATCGAACGGCCCAGATTTAATCATAATCTTGATAATCTGATCCGGGTCACTTCCGACTCGAATTTGACCTAATATGCCCTAGATCCTTGAACCTTGATGCCTACAAAAATTAAATCAAGAATTTAGTGGCCAATTAACTCAAATATGTGTCATTTTGCATTTAAGTCCAAAATATGATTAAGTTCTAAAACCTAGGCAATTTCACAATTTTAGCAATAAAAACATAGATCAAACAGGGATTTTAGCAACTCAAATGATCAATAAAATGGAATCTATCAGTCCCCCAATGAAGTTATGTTTATGTTAAGCATTTAAAAGTATGATTTCAAAACTAAGCATCTTATGTAGTAAATGCATTAGACTCATTTATACATCCATGTTATGCATCGCGCCAAGGTAAGTATATTTTATGTTGTGTTTATGCTCATATTTTATGTCATGTATAAGTATGTCTTATGTTCATGTATGCTAAGAATTATGTCATGTATAAGTATGCATTATGTTCATGTATGCTAAGAATTATGTCATGTATAAGTATGCATTATGTTCATGTATGCTAGGAATTATGTCATGTACGAGTATGCATTATGTTCATGTATGCTAAGAATTATGCCATGTATAAGTATGTTTCACGTTCATGTAGGTATGCTTTATGTCATGTATACGTTGCTTGATATATTAAGTCATGTTCATGTATGTTCATTTATGCCAAGTATGACTATGCTTATGTTTATGCTCGAAGTTATGTTATGTCAGATGTTTGATATGTTTATGTTGAAACAACGTATGATTTTAGTGAGTAGGAAAGGGATTTTACTAAGCCTATGTGCTTATAGTTTTATTTTCCTTGTACCGCAGATCAACCAAGAAGCTATTAAGGGAAGCCGCAGGGGAGGCAGAAGCATGTGTCCACGGCATGATATGTTGGGAAAGAAAAAAAAGGGAAAACTCATGGAAAGGGCATGAAGGTTTCGGCCAAGACACATCTTGGGCTAGAAATCATGTTAAAGACTTGATTTATATTTGCAAATAGTTACATATGATAGGTGAAGTATAAAAGCATGATGTTTGAAGTTTTAGGGCACCCTAAGAACCCCTTAGGGTTTCGGCTACTTTCAAGATTAGACATAGGTTTAATCTTCAATTCTCCAAGCATGCTTAGTATGTCTTGTTATGATATAGTATGGATGAAAGTAGTGATTTGTATAAATTTTCTATGAGTTTGTTACTCTTATAGGTTTCGGCCAAGTCCTGGACTAGGGCTAAGGCTTAGTGTTAAATCCAATCAAGGGCTAAATTGGTCTTCCATGGTATGATATGCAAGATATAGGATGTTAATCTTAACCTAGGAAAATTTTCTATGAATTTAGACCTCCTTCAAGTTTCGGCCAAGACCCCAAACTTAGGGTTTGGTTTGGGTTTGGGTCTCAAGAATGTATGGTATAAGTTACCATGATGCTAGTGCATTTTTAAGCATGATGTAAGGGCCTCCATGTGACTAAAATCCTAGTTTATGTGTTATATAACATGACTTTGTATGGTTGATGTTAGGTTATGTTTTAATCATGAATATTTAGATCATATGCCATGAATACATGTAATTGATGTAGAAGTAGGTTATGATAAATATGATGATGCATGAATATTGATAAATGCTTATAATGGATTTATGAATCATGATGATATATATATACATGTTTTATGATGAATGCTATGAACCCTAGTAGTAGGTGTTAGGTTTATATGTAACTTATCATCCATGTCTTATGATGAATACTAGGATTATGTACGCTAGATGAAATGTATCATATATGAGGTGTATGTTTATTATGTATCATGATTGTGCAAGCTTGATGAACCCGGATAAGGTTATGACTAGAACCATGATTATGCATGTATGTCCTATTATGTGAATAAAGAATGATAAGTATGAATGAAGTTGATGGTTATGCCTTAAGTATGTATGATAAGTATGAATATGAAGGCATAACGATGATATGAAATAAGTATGAATGACAAGTATGAATGATGAAGCATGCATGTTTATTTTTATGTATAAGGCTTGTACCGGACCGAAGTAAGGGTCCAAGGGATGGGCACCTTAAGAACACCCCGGTTCTGGACTACCGACTATGCTGTCCACGGTTTTGGCACTACCGAAGCTGTGCAACAGGGATAGGCACCTTAAGAACGCCCCGGTTCTAGGACTACCGACTATGCTGTCCTTACCCTAGTAGGTTGAGGCTAGCTACTTCATATTTACTTAGGGATGCGCGCTTATGATGTATGTATGTGGTACAAGCCGGGGACCCCAATGAAGTTATGTTTATGTTAAGCATTTAAAAGTATGATTTCAAAACTAAGTATCTTATGTAGTAAATGCATTAGACTCATTCATACATCCATGTTATGCATCGCGCCAAGGTAAGTATATTTTATGTTTTGTTTATGCTCATATTTTATGTCATGTATAAGTATGTTTTATGTTCATGTATGCTAAGAATTATGTCATGTATAAGTATGCATTATGTTCATGTATGCTAAGAATTATGTCATGTATAAATATGCATTATGTTCATGTATGCTAGGAATTATGTCATGTACGAGTATGCATTATGTTCATGTATGCTAAGAATTATGCCATGTATAAGTATGTTTCACGTTCATGTAGGTATGCTTTATGTCATGTATACGTTGCTTGATATATTAAGTCATGTTCATGTATGTTCATTTATGCCAAGTATGACTATGCTTATGTTTATGCTCGAAGTTATGTTATGTCAGATGTTTGATATGTTTATGTTAAAACAACGTATGGTTTTAGTGAGTAGGAAAGGGATTTTACTAAGCCTATGTGCTTATAGTTTTATTTTCCTTGTACCGCAGATCAACCAAGAAGCTATTAAGGGAAGCCGCAGGGGAGGCAGAAGCATGTGTGTGTGTGGCAGTGACTTGGCAAAAGATTTTATATTCATACATAATGCATGTCTTGGGTGTGGGAATGTTCTTAAATTTTATGCTATGTTTTATGGTTATGACTAATGGGTGACTTAAGACTCATGATGCTACATTTATGGATAAGTACATGCTACCTATGAAATGATGAATAAGTTATGGAACGGTTAAGTTATGATGCTATGCATATGAGTTTATGAATGACAAGTTTAGGCACGTATAGATATTTCATGTATTAGTTGTATGGTTAAGAGCATGTTTAGAAAAAAAAAATGATGATTCCGCTGCATTAAGATATTGTCTAAGTACATGTATGTTTAGCGTAACGCCACCTCTCTCGCCACACCACGAGGTGTGGGAAAAAGGCGGGCGTTACACCAATGAACTCATTTAAATAGCTCTTGTTATTTGAGCCACAAATTATGTCATCAACATAAACTTGGGCTACAAAAATATTATCACCATCTCTCCGTAGAAATAGTGTAGGGTCTATTTGGCCTCTAACGAAGCCCTTCTCAATTAGGAACGTCGACAACCGCTCATACCAAGCTCGGGGTGCTTGTTTAAGGCCATAAAGTGCCTTTTTGAGTTTAAACACGTGGTTTGGAAATTTGGAACTCTCAAACCCCGGTGGTTGTTCAACATAGACCTCTTCTCTTATTAGACCATTTAGAAAGGCCGATTTGACATCCATTTGATATAATTTGAAACCACGATGAGCTGCAAAAGCTAGCATCAATCGGATAGACTCTAATCGTGCCACGGGAGCATAAGTCTCATCATAATCAAGACCTTCAACTTGACTATAGCCCTTGGCTACTAAGCGTGTCTTATTTCTAATGATTTCTCCCTTGTTGTTCAATTTATTTTTGAAGACTCATTTGGTTCCAATGATGGTGGTCTTCTTAGGTCTAGGGACTAAGTCCCAAACTTGACTTCTCTCGAATTGACCTAGTTCATCTTGCATTGCAATGATCCAATCGGGATCACTTAATGCTTCATCAATTTTCCTAGGTTCAATTTCGGAAATTAGGGCAACTTCATTTGCCTCATTCCGGAAGAATGATCTAGTTCTAACCCCATGATGGATATCTCCAACAATTTGGTCTTGGGGATAACTAGAGGCTAATCTAGTTTGCCTTAGTGTTGGTGGTGCTTCTTGAATGAATTCACTAGACACAAGCTCAGCCTCAGGATCCGGCTGATCAATGGGTTGTCTAGGTTCACCGTCATCAGACTCATCACCATCAACAACATTTGGAGTTTCATTCAAACTTAGTCTCCTAAGTTCAAGCTGGACTCCTTCTACATTTTCTGATTGGTCATTTGATTTTGAAATTTCTTCAAAAACCACATCAGAAGACTCTTCAACCAATCTTGACTTCTTGTTGTAGACTCGGTAGGCTTTGCTAACTAGAGAGTACCCGACTAGTATCCCTTCATCAGCCTTTGCCGTGAACTTTCCAAGGTGATCCTTGGTGTTTAGAATGAACACCTTACAACCAAACACCCTAAGGTGTCTAACCGTAGGTGGTTTCCCAAACCAATGTTCATGGGGAGTCTTACCCAAGAATCTATGAATGAGGACTCGGTTTTGCACATAGCAAGCTGTATTTACAGCTTTGGCCCATAAGTAACTCGGTAGTGAGTACTCATTAAGCATGCTTCGTGCAGCCTCTTGTAAGACACGGTTCTTCCTCTCTATAACACCATTTTGTTGTGGTGTTCTAGGAGTGGAGAACTCATACCTATAACCTCTATCTTGACAGAATTCTAAAAATCGTTGATTTTGAAATTCACCTCCATGATCACTTCTAATTGTCTTAATAGTTGATGAATTTTCATTTTCAACCCTTCTACAAAAAGAAATGAAAACATCTAAGGTTTGGTCCTTAAATTTCAGAAAATATGTCCATGTATATCTAGTAAAATCATCAATGATAACAAAGCAATATCTACTTCCATTCAATGATATGATGGTACCACAATCAAATAGTGTTGGATCGTGAAAACCGATAGAGGGGGGGTGAATATCGGAAATCATTTTTCTTTCGGAAAGCTTAGAGCAAGTACGCAGCGGAAATTAGAAACACAGAGACACAGTTCGATTTACTTGGTTCGGAGCCTGTGTCGACTCCTACTCCAAGGCCCACGGTCGTTGACCGTTTACTTTGGGCAATTCTATATCAGGCGCAAAACAAGTTTACAAAATTGATTACAAAAGTATGTGCAGTAAACTTAAATAGCTCTTTTTACCGACGTCCGAGGATGATCGACTTTTTCGGAGCAGCAGGACGTCGTCGGCTCGAGTTGGAAGGATTCCGGGGCGTAGCGCGAGAGCAGAAGAGCGTTGAGTCGTTGTTTCGAAGTTATTCTTGAACCTTGGGGTCGAGGGGTGCTATTTATAGCACCTAGGGCGCCCTGGACGTCGGGGGCGCCCTGGACGTCGGGGGCGCCCTGGACGTCGGGGGCGCCCTGCCACGTGTCAGCCGATCCACACTTCGCTCGGTCAAGCTTTATCCCACCCGAATAGGGATGAGGTTTGACCTCTGGGGCGCCCTGGTCGCTGAGGGCGCCTTGGTTGACGCGGTCTTCTCGGCTGGATAGAGTTGATCGGCCTCGCTAGCATAGGCGCGGAGCGCCTTGGCTCCTGAGGGCGCCCTGGGCGCTGAGGGCGCCCTGGCTGCTGAGGGCGCCCTGGATGCAGAGGGCGCCTTCGGCCAGTGCTTAGCCGAACTCCTTTTTGCTTTACCTGTTTCTCATTCACCTTGGAGGTGCCCTAGACACTCAGGGCGCCCTACTCAGCTGCTGCCTCACTCCTTTGAGACTCTCTGAGCTGCAGACACACGTTCCTTTGGTCCTGCATCCAGGGTTAGTCCGAAAACAAAATAAAGCATTAATTTGTTAGTTTATACAGCCTTAGCTGTCTTGGTTCTGACTTTGGTCTCCAAAATGGAGCCCTAGGTCGAACCGACGCTTACTGTTCCCTCGACGGGGAACGCGTCCTCACCTACTCCTCTCGGGAGAATTTACCTGATGCCAACCGCTCCTTTGGTTGGACTTTTGCCTGACGGTCCTTTGTCAGGTCTTGGATACTGGCAGTCCTTCGCCAGTTGCCTAGCAGTCCTTTGCTAGGGCTTGGATGCTAGCTGTCCTTCGCCAGTTGCCTAGCAGTCCTTCGCTAGGACTTTGCTACTGGCAGTCCTTCGCCAGTTGCCTAGCAGTCCTTTGCTAGGGCTTGGATGCTGGCTGTCCTTCGCCAGTTGCCTAGCAGTCCTTCGCTAGGACTTTGCTACTGGCAGTCCTTCGCCAGTTGCCTAGCAGTCCTTCGCTTGGACTTTATCTCTGCACACTAGAGTAACTTGTTAGAAACATAAGTAAGACTTAACTTTTGACCTATGTTGCCATTATCAAAACACAGGTTTGACTTAGGTGCATTCTGCACCAACAATCTCCCCCTTTTTGATTTATGGCAACCCTAGTTCAAAAAGTTAAGTTTAAGCAAAACATGAAAAAGTTTTAACTTTATTCCCTCCCCCTGGAAGGAATCTCCCTCTAGATTTTTCAAAAATTCGTGGGGTTAATAACCTTGTACTTGAAAGCTTAAGTTTTAGGTACTTAGGAATCTTAAGTTACAAAGTGTATTGGAAGATTTTTGAAACATGATTTTTGAGGACTTAAAAAAATTTAAGGCTTTAAGTTTCAAGGTACTCAAAGGTTTTGAAAGTGTTAGCTTAAGAACAATTTAAGTACTTAAAAATTTTGAAAACTTAAGTACTTAATAACATTGTACTTAACCAGTTTTAAGAATCTTAATTTATGAAATTTTGAATGGCTTGAGTACATAGCAAAATTTTGAAAGCTTGAGTAAAGATTTTGAAATGCTTAATCACTTTAGCAAAATTTTGAAAGCTTAAGTAAAAATTTTGAGATGCTTAAGTACTTAGCAAAATTTTGAAAGCTTAAGTAAACATTTTGAAATACTTAAATACTTTTTGAATAAAGGATAGAGTTAAGAAAATTAATGGAAAATTAAAATTAATTTTACTCTCTCTTTTCCTATCTCTCCCCCTTTGCCATATATCAAAACAAATAAATATAGCAAAAATAATGGAAATGAGTAAGATTTTGCTGTACTGAACCAAATCATAATCAGACTTAAACCACAATCATTTAATTTTCTCTATAGGGACCTGTCTAACCCAATTAGCTACTTGCTAACTGTTATAAACAGTAGTTTTTGCTAGGGTTAGTCAAATTAAGTGTTTCTGTTCAAGTTAGAATTTCTAAACTTGACACTTAACTTGATTGCTGTATAAATTGTATTTAGTGCCCCAATTTCTGCAGATGTACTGACTTAAAGCATCTTGAATTAAGACAAAGACCTAAGCATCTCAACCCTTTCTAGGTTATCACTCAAAAGTACCCTAAGGTGCTTGTGAGATGCTGGCTTCTAAGTCTATAGGTGCATGCAGTTCTAGGGTTAGGGCCTAGGCTAAGTCCATTTTAGAAAAAGCCCTAATTTTTTAAAGGGGGTAGTTTTGAAAATAAAACTAAGTCGAAAAATGCAAACTGATTTTGAAATTAAGTACAACAATTTTTCAATATTCTATTTTTAAAAAAATTTTAAATCAGAAAACAAATCTATTCTACAGAGCACAATCCTAACTGCCTTCTTAGTGAGCTGAACTCAGATTCAGGTAAGGGTTTTGTGAATATGTCAGCTAGGTTGGATTTAGAGTCAATGTACTTAAGTACTATTTCACCCCTGGTTACATGGTCTCTTACAAAATGATGCTTGACTTCTATATGTTTAGTTCTGGAGTGTTGAATTGAGTTCTTAGTTAAATTAATTGAACTTATATTGTCAATAAATACTTGGGTTTAACTTGGATTGAAATTTTCCTAAATAGTCTTTGGTGTTTAGGATATGGACCTTACATCCAAAGACTCTTAGGTAGTGTAGGTTGGGGAGTCTATGATAGTACAGTTCATAGGAGGTTTTGTTGTGTCGCTTGTTAATCAAAACCCTATTTTGGATATAACAGGCCGTACTAATTGCTTCTGCCCAAAATTGGTTTGCTAGATTAAATTCGTTGAGCATAGCCCTAGCGGCTTCTTGTAATGTTCTATTCCTTCGCTCAACTATCCCATTTTGTTGGGGGGTTCTAGGATATGAAAATTCATGTAGGTACCCATTTACCTTACAGAATTCCTCGAATCGTTGATTTTCAAACTCTCCCCCGTGATCACTCCTAAGTCTTTTAATTTTAGTGTCGTTTTGATTTTCAATTAGTTTACAGAATTCATTGAATAGGTTTAGGGTTTCATCTTTGGTTTTTAGGAACCTAACCCAGGTAAACCTAGAGTAATTATCGACTATTACTAAGCAGTATCGGTTTCCGCTTAGTGACTTGGCTCCATGTGAATCAAATAGGTCAAGGTGCAGGAGCTCAAGTGTGGTTTGAGTTAGATCAGATTGAATTAATTTGTGATTGGATTTGGTTTGTTTACCTTGATTACAAGATTCACATATCAGGTTTTCATTATTTTTAATTTTGGGAATACCTTTGATTAAGCCAAGTTGGGTAATTTTTGAGATAGTTCTCAAATTGGTATGACCTAATCTCCTATGCCAGAGGTTTGATTGTTCTAAGTGTGTTAACATACATTTGGGTACAAGGGGAAGGTTTATAGTGTATACATTGTTTTTCCTAGTGCCCTTAAGTATAATTTCTGAGTCTTGTTCATTTCTAATCAGGCAGTTAGAATTGTTGAAAGTAACTATATAACCAGAATCACATAACTGACTTATGCTAAGCAGGTTAAAATTAAATTTTTCAACCAATAGAACTTTCTTAATAATGAAATCAGATTTAAGCTCAATATTACCTGACCCAATTACCTTGAGTGTAGCATTATTGCCAAATGCCACTGAGCCTAGGTTTTTGAGTTTGAGCTTGGTGAACTTCAATTTATCTCCAGTCATGTGTCTGGAGCAACCGCTATCCAACATCCATTGGTCCAAATCTTTATGTTCCTACGCATAAAGAATTTTCCTTGATTTGGATCCAATTAGAATCAGGAATAGCTTAAATTGAGTTTCATTGCCTAGTCTGTCTCACCCAAATCTAGGGTTTTCAATCACGTTAGCCTTATGGTTTTCGTGAGACAGGTTTTGATAGTTAAGTTTATTTTGAAAATTTTGATTAATTTTGAAAGCAATTAAATTTTTGAAAACTTAATTAATTTTGAAATTTTCGAAAAGATGTTTAAATCTACACTTAATTGAAATTTTGTGTTAGATTCGAATTTGACAAAAATTAATTTGGATTTGAATTTCAAAAATTGACTTCCAGGTCTTGGCGAGGCACTAGGCCTTCTTTGGCCGAAGCCTTATGGGAACATCCACCCTTTCTTTGACAAAGTTTTTTAATGAAATTTCATTTTCAAAATTATTCTTTAAAAAATTTCTGGTCTAACTAGTTTGGATTTTGAATCGGTAGCTTCGGCTGGTTTCACCAGTCTAAAGAGACCAAGTAAACTTGATCTTATTAGAATTGGTTTCCCCAACGTACTATCATCTCACCTCCACCCAATACTATGTTTTCAAGTTTCAGTTAAGTTTGTTTGGTCCTTAAACTAGCCTAAGTGTAAGCATGGTAAATTGCAGAAATTAAATAAACAGGCAAACAATCATATTGCAAAAAAAAATTTATCTAATAATGAATATAGTTTTCAGTTTGGCTCCCCCTGGACTAAAGCCACGGTGATGGTTAGGCAAGATGTGAATCTTGTCCTTGGGGATCCAATACTGATTTGATCCAGTTGGTTGGTTCAGGCATAGTTTAGGTACCCATGCCTGAATTTTACCTCTGGACTGATTCAGTACAGCCAAATACGATCTTTGTCGGGATTTGGTTCGGTAGCCAAGTCCGGATCGATTTAGAACGGACTTCTGTTTCCCAAGAATCATGTCAAGATTTTTGGAACCAGTTGTAAATCGTTCTAATGTTGATCTAAGATCCTTAACCTGAGTTTTCAGGGAGGAGTTTTCCTTTTCAAGTTTTTCAACTTGAGTAGGAGTTCCTTCCTGAACCTTCTCGGTTAAGGGTTTAGAGTCAGCTCCCTCTTTCAGGAGTTTTACTTCCTGTCGGAGGGATTCGACTCGGAGTTTGGCTTTTGCCAAATCTCGAGAAAGAAAAGAAATTAATTCAGTTAATTGCGATCTATTAAAACCTGTTACCTTAATTTCTCCGTCTTCTGTGAAGGTCAGCTCGCCGTCGTCTTGTTCTGATTCTGACTCAGTCTCGACGTTTTCTGAGGCAGTCAGGGCTAGTAGGTTGGACTGGGGTGCCTCTTCTTCTTCTTCTGAGGAAGACTCGTCCCAGGTTGCTTGAAGTGTCTTCTTTCTTCTCGTCCTTTTTGTCTCCTTTAGGTTAGGGCACTCTGACTTGTAGTGACCCTTTTTCTTGCACTCGTAGCAGGTCACATTAGGCTTGTTCGCTAGTTCAGCTGGTTCGTCCTTTCTTCGGCCGGTTCTTCGTGTGTTGGCTTGATTTTTCAATTTTTTGTAGTAACTTCGGGCCAATCGGACCAGCTCAGATTGATCTACTTCTTCATCTTCTGCGTCTGAATCAGAGTTGAGCTCGGGTTCAGGTTGAAGTTTCTTTTTTGTCGCTTTTCCAGTTTTTCCTGCAAAAAAGGCAATACTCTTCTCGGCCATATTGCAGTTAGTCTGCTCATGAAGTTCTAACTCTGAAAATAATTCGTCTAATTTAATTTTGGAGAGATCCCTAGAGACCTTGTATGCATCTACCATAGATGCCCATAAGGTGTTTCTAGGGAAGACGTTTAGAGTATACCTTATTAGGTCACGGTTTTCAACCTTGTGACCTATTGTGTGAAGACCGTTCATTACCTCTTGGATTCGTGCGTGGAGCTGGGCTGCTGTTTCGTTGTCCGCCATCTTGATAGTGTATAATTTGTTCAGGAGCAGATCCCTCTTGCTGATCCTGGTGTCTGAAGTCCCTTCGTGCAGCTCGATCAGTTTTGTCCACAGCTCCTTTGCACTGTTGAAGGGGCCCACGCGGTTCAGCTCCTCTTTCGTCAATCCACATTGAAGAGTCTGAGTAGCTTTTGCATCGGCTTCTATCTTTCGCTTTAGGGTGTTGTCCCACTCCGAGTAGTTTTGAGGTAGTCCTTCGGCGTTTTTGGGGATCTCCATACCGGACTGGATAATGATCCACATGTCCACTTGAGTTTTCAGGTGGACCTCCATACGACTTTTCCAGTAAGAAAAGTCTTCTCCACTGAAAAATGGAGGTCTGGCGGTGTTGAATCCCTCTTGCATAGCCATTTAATCTGAAAAAGAAAACTACTAGAAAAATATCCCAAGACTTGGTCTTGGATTAGTAGTGCGGGATAAGGGAAATAAAATATCGAGGGGTGTTGCACTAGCCTCGATTAACGAACGAAATTCGAACGAAAAAATATTAAAAAAATTCGAATTAATTTAAAAAAATTATAAAGAAAATCCGAAAAGAAATTTTCAAACTGGTGGTTGTACCAAGTTTGAACTTCCCGCTCTGATACCACTTGTTGGATCGTGAAAACCGATAGAGGGGGGGTGAATATCGGAAATCGTTTTTCTTTCGGAAAGCTTAGAGCAAGTACGCAGCGGAAATTAGAAACACAGAGACACAGTTCGATTTACTTGGTTCGGAGCCTGTGTCGACTCCTACTCCAAGGCCCACTGTCGTTGACCGTTTACTTTGGGCAATTCTATATCAGGCGCAAAACAAGTTTACAAAATTGATTACAAAAGTAGGTGCAGTAAACTTAAATAGCTCTTTTTACCGACGTCCGAGGAAGATCGACTTTTTCGGAGCAGCAGGACGTCGTCGGCTCGAGTTGGAAGGATTCCGGAGCGTAGCGCGAGAGCAGAAGAGCGTAGAGTCGTTGTTTCGAAGTTGTTGTTGAAGCTTGGGGTCGAGGGGTGCTATTTATAGCACCTAGGGCGCCCTGGACGTCGGGGGCGCCCTGCCACGTGTCAGCCGATCCACACTTCGCTCGGTCAAGCTTTATCCCACCCGAATAGGGATGAGGTTTGACCTCTGGGGCGCCCTGGTCGCTGAGGGCGCCTTGGTTGACGCGGTCTTCTCGGCTGGATAGAGTTGATCGGCCTCGCTGGCATAGGCGCGGAGCGCCTTGGCTCCTGAGGGCGCCCTGGGCGCTGAGGGCGCCCTGGGCGCTGAGGGCGCCCTGGCTGCTGAGGGTGCCCTGGATGCAGAGGGCGCCTTCGGCCAGTGCTTATCCGAACTCCTTTTTGCTTTACCTGTTTCTCGTTCACCTTGGAGGCGCCCTAGACACTCAGGGCGACCTACTCAGCTGCTGCCTCACTCCTTTGAGACTCTCTGAGCTGCAGACACACGTTCCTTTGGTCCTGCATCCAGGGTTAGTCCGAAAACAAAATAAAGCATTAATTTGTTAGTTTATACAGTCTTAGCTGTCTTGGTTCTGACTTTGGTCTCCAAAATGGAGCCCTAGGTCGAACCGACGCTTATTGTTCCCTCGACGGGGAACGCGTCCTCACCTACTCCTCTCGGGAGAATTTACCTGATGTCAACCGTTCCTTTGGTTGGACTTTTGCCTGACGGTCCTTTGTCAGGTCTTGGATACTGGCAATCCTTCGCCAGTTGCCTAGCAGTCCTTTGCTAGGGCTTGGATGCTAGCTGTCCTTCGCCAGTTGCCTAGCAGTCCTTCGCTAGGACTTTGCTACTGGCAGTCCTTCGCCAGTTGCCTAGCAGTCCTTTGCTAGGGCTTGGATGCTGGCTGTCCTTCGCCAGTTGCCTAGCAGTCCTTCACTAGGACTTTGCTACTGGCAGTCCTTCGCCAGTTGCCTAGCAGTCCTTCGCTAGGACTTTATCTCTGCACACTAGAGTAACTTGTTAGAAACACAAGTAAGACTTAACTTTTGACCTATGTTGCCATTATCAAAACACAAGTTTAACTTAGGTGCATTCTGCACCAACAAATAGATCCATATGAAGTAAATCTAATGCATTAGAAGTACTTACAGCGCTTTTACCTTTATGTGCAGATTTTGTTTGCTTACCCATTTGACATGCATCACAAATCTTTTCTTTTTCATACTTGATGCTTGGCAAGCCACGAACTAATCCCTTGTTGGCCAACTTCCGGATGTTCTTCATGCTCACATGTGCAAGCCTCCGGTGCCAAAGGGTGGACTCTTCTTCTTTTGACATGAAACACTTAGCGGAAACATTAGTAGCACTTTTAAATGTAACTTGATAAATATTGTCTACTCTTGTTCCTACTAGTACCGTGTCCAAGGTGTCATGTTGTCTAACTAGATATTGACTTGGTTGAAAATCAATTGTGTAACCCGTGTCACACAATTGACTGACACTTAGGAGATTAAATTTTATTCCCTTGACTAGAAGGACATTTGAAATTCTAAGACATTCGGATATTTGAATGTCTCCTATTCCTATGACCTTAAGACTACCATTGTTACCAAAAGAAACATTACCTCTACTTTTCTTGTGAAGTGTGGTAAATAATGATCTATCCCCGGTCATGTGTTTGGAGCATCCACTATCAACGAACCAAGTTGATAGATGCTCCCCCTCAATCATAACCTACACAATTCGAAAAATGGAAGATTTAGGTACCCAAACCTTGGGACCTAAAGCATCAACTAAACAAGACTTAGGCACTCATGCCTTGACAACTTTCTTTTGAACCTTGGGTATCCTAGATTGTTTCATATCAGTCCTAGACATAAGAGACACAAATGAAGGTTCCTTGGGTCGGTAACCAATACCGGCCCTATTGTAAACTGCCCTTTGGGCATTCAAGATCATGTCTAGGGTCTTAGAGCTAGTTGTGAACTTCTCAAGAATATTCTTGAGTTTCTCAACTTCACTCTTTAATGATTGGTTTTCTTCTACTAACAAATCATTTACATCCTCAACCTTAGAGGATTTCAAATATTCAACCTCAAGTTTTAATGACTTAATCTCATCTTCTAACAACTCAACGTGTAAGTCATCAATGTTATCATCCCTAGATAGTTTCAATTGATCAATTTCTAATTGCAATGCTTTAAACTTATTTTTAGACTTCTTTAGCATATTGGTTAAACATGCAATAGCTCTATAACATTTCTCAAGCTCGGGAGAAGTTACCTCTTCATCATCCGAAGATGATGAAGCCGCGTTTGAGGCATTGGAAGATTCATCACTGATTTCTTCTCCAAGAGCCATGAGTGTCACATGCCTTGTGCTCTTCTCCTCCTTCTCTTCATCGGATGAGTTTGAGGATGACTCATCCCAAGTGGCCTTCAAGGCCTTCTTCTTTTTCTTCGATTTCTCCTCTTTCTTTTTAGATTTCTCCTCCTTCTTCTTTAGTTTTGGGCATTCATTCTTGAAATGCCCTTTCCTACCACACTCAAAGCAAGAAGCATTAGTCTTATCAAGTTTGGCTTCACTAGAGTTACCTCTACTCTTGAAGCGACGACCCCTTCTCATCATCCTTCTCACAAAGTTCGCCATCTCGGAGGATGAGGAGTCGCTGCCATCTTCATCGGAATCGGACTCGGATTCGGAAGAGGATGAAGATGAAGTGACTTCCTTCTCCTTCTTCTTCTTATTGGATCGATCCCCTGCAACTAAGGCAATCCCCTTCTCCTTGGGGCCTTTGTTAGCCATTTCATGCAATTCCATTTCACAAAACAAATCATCTAACTTAACAATGGATAAATCCTTGGATACTTTGTAGACATCCACCATGGATGACCACAAAGCATTCCTTGGAAATGCTTTTAGTACATACCTCACAAGGTCGCGATTCTCGACCTTTTCATCAATCGAATGAAGCCCATTGAGGACTTCCTTGAACCGGCTATGTAGCTCACTTACCGATTCATTTTCCTTCATGGAAAGGTTTTGTAATTGGTTGAGAAACAAATCTCTCTTGGCGATCCTTGAGTCTCGGGTGCCCTCGTGGAGTTCGATGAGCTTGTTCCACAAGTCCTTAGCACTTGTGAAAGGACAAACCTTGATGAGTTGGTCTTTATTCATGCCGCATTGTAGAGTGACGACCGTCTTCGCGTCGGCTTCACTCTTCCGAGTTTGTTCGGCTTTCCACCATGAAGACTCAAGTTCTTTGCCTTCATCATCCTTAGGAGGGGTGAAGCCCTCCTTAACCGCGAACCAAGTATGGATATCCATCTTCAAGTAATATTCCATCTTCGATCTCCAATATTGGAAATCTGCGCCATCGAAGAATGGAGGTCGGGTGGTGGAAAAGCCTTCTCTCAAAGCCATGGATGTAGCTCTCGGTTGTTAATCCGCAAAAGCAGAGCCCCAGGCTCTGATACCACTTGTTGGAAATCAGATGGCTAGAGAGGGGTGGTGAATATAGCCAATCACTCGAACTTTAAACACCTATGAATTTCTGCAACTCAAAGATCAGTAGCACAGCAGAAAGAGTAGAAAACAAATTATGCAGAAAACTAAAACGAAAACAAATCACCACAACTAGCAAGATCGCTAACAAGGAGGGTTTACAAGGTTCGGGGATAACTTGCCCCTACTCCTTGGCATGCCCGTAAGGTGGGTGATCCCTTGATCGTCGGCAGATCAAGCCCCGGTGAACACCGGATAGAAAGCAACCTCCTTCTCGGTGGAGAAACCTCTCCACAGCGTTTCAATCAAAGATATAGGTTTAAGCACAATGAAACACAAGGAAAATCTTACTTAGCACTTAGCAAGGACAAAAACACAGCAAGCTTCCTCCTGAGCTCCACCCAACGACGATCTCACGCAAGAACCCTTTCTCCGTGTCTTCTCGCTGTTGGACTCGAAGCCTCTTGTTCCTTCCTCCAAGTGCTCAAGTAGAGAATGGTTGCTTCTCAGATTCCAGTTGCTTGCACAAGATGGAACTTCAGAACACGCAAGCAAGTTGTGGAGAACTCAAAGGCGCAGCAAGAACTCAAGCCCCAAAGCTGTTCGCAAAAACCTCTGCTTCAACGAAGCCTTCTTCCGCCCTTTTGTTTCTCCACCAAGCGTCAGGTGACACCATCCCTGCAGCCACCAGCTGCTCACCTGCCAACGCCAGCTACCACTGAGCTCTCCCTGGACTCCCTAAGCTTCCCTCAGTCAAGCTCCAGTCATAGCTCCAGTCTGCAGCTCGGCCGTTGCAACCTGAGATGGAAAAACGGACAAACCTGCTCCAAGGAAAGGTCTCCATTGACTCTCCTTGAGTGTTTGAATCCTTCCCTGTCACCTGCAGCTTAATCAGAGTGTTAGCACAGCATATCAATCAGAAAATCAAGGATCAGTGAGTGAGCGCAGAGAATCAGATATGTTCAGAGCGTCTGACAACGCAATTTGAATTAAAGTGATCGGTCACCGGACCGATCCAGGGCTTGTGGGTTGGTCACCAGACCGATCCACTGCTTCGCTGGGATTCCCAGCTCTCGCGGCAATACACGCCTGATCGGTCTGGTGACTGATCAGAGTGAAGCCTGATCGGTCCCCCAGACCGATCAGGTCTAATGAACAGTGATCTCGGAAATCAAATCCTAAGTCCCTGATCGGTCACCGGACCGTTCAGGAGCTGATCCGTGGGGGAACTCACTCACTGTTCGCTCCCTGATCGGTCACCAGACCGATCAGGAGCCAAGTAACACGGCAACAACCTGCTCCCTGATCGGTCACCGGACCGATCAGACATCGCTGGATCGGTCACCAGACCGATCCACGAAGGAGCAGCGTGCCAATATCCCTGATCGGTCACCAGACCGATTAGGGACTCAAACCTAGCCCTCCAAGCTAGGGTTTCATCCACCTTAGCCCTCCAAGCTAAGGATTTTTCCATCTAACTCTCTAAGTTGGAAATTTGCACCTAACTTTCCAAGTTAGGACTTTTCACCTAGCCCTCCAAGCTAGGACTTTTTGTTGGGACCGGGTGCATGTTGACATGGATACGGGTTCGTAATTTAAAAAAAATAATTACGTGCAGCGGAAGAATTAGCATAAATAATTTCTCAAATTATTTTAACCACGTATCTAGCATGCAACCTTATGATGTGTGGACATGTTCATAAATTAAAATTTTGTAGAAAGTAAACTAATTTACTCAATACCTTGCGTAACTCGAAGTAAGGGACGAGATCCAACTGGAAGCTTCGCCTCTATTCGCGTCCACGCCGAGTTCTCTTCGGGATGACTTCGTAAAGCCACGAGTTTCGTGCCGACAAGAACTACTAGATTCTCCAAAGGCACAACTAGAATATCAAGAGAGAGAGATGGAAACTAACCACCAAGTAACGGAATCAAGATTCCGTGAAGGAAGGAAGGAGTCGCGACCCGCTTCGTCTTGGTGGTGGCTCACGGCAAGGGAAGGTGGTGCCGGCCCTAGAGGGATGGAGAGAGCGCCGGCCCTAGAGTGAGAGGGAGAGAAGGAGAGGAAGAGAGGCTAGGCATGAATCCTTGATCACTTGAATTGATTTCCAAGCCTTGCCTATGCACCTTTATATAGTAGCCTCTTTATCACCAAGTCTCCTCTTAACGGAATTTTTCATAAGAAATTTATCTTTATAAATTTTCTATGAATTATTCCGTTATACCAAGTTTTTATTATAACTCTATTTATAATAAAAACAATCATGTCTCCCCTTTTATTATGGAATAAAATTTATTATAAATTTTTCTTATCATGGAAAAATCAATTCATAATTGATTTTATAAAATAAAATAAACCAATCCATGGTTCATTTTAATTTCCATAAAAAAGAATAAATTTATTATATAAATTTTCTTATCATGGAAAATCAATTCATAATTGATTTTATAAAATAAAATAAACCAATCCATGGTTCATTTTAATTTTCATAAAAAGAATAAATTGATTATATAAATTTTTCTTATCATGGAAAAATCAATTCATAATTGATTTTATAAAATAAACCAATCCAAGGTTTATTTTAATTTTCATGAAAATAAATCTCTTTATATAAATTTCTTTATCCATAATTTTATGAAACAAATCACGCTTGATTTATTTTATAATTTAAACCAAATAAATTGGTTTCCCTCCTTTATTGTGGCCGACCAAACCAAAGAGGGTGGGCACCCTCTTTGGCCGGCCACACCAAGCCAAACCCATTACGAATTAAACTCTTTTAATTCGTCCAATAAGCCTTCAAAAGACTTAGCCATTTTAAGCTTCCGATACGCCTCTGATAAATTCAGATTCGACTTATTTCTCTTGATTGGAAAATCTAATTTTCAACTCGTTTTAAATCCCTCGGATTACTCATAGTGCATGTGACTAAATAGGCTTTCGATTTATGTTGGCCGTCTATAATCAACCAATTATAGAATGATCATGAGTGGCACCTAGTAGTACATCATGACCCCCAATTAATCGAAAGATCAACGGTTGACCTCAAAAATAATTCTGAAACCCTTCAGCAGCTCTAATGAATCGTGCCTCATTCCCTTCACCATCTTATACCCACTTGGTTCAGGACACGGTCTATGTGTGTCAGTCCCCACTAGGCTGACCACGTCACACCTAGCCCAAGTAATGTCTTTCTCATCCAACGGATTCTAATTACTCTCATGTTTCTTAGAGATTCAAACTCGGAACATGTGATGCTCTGGCCAGAGGCTTCGAGTAACAATCCGACGATAGGCCTTGGGTATACATCTCCTCGCAAGGAGTGGTGAATCCTTTATAGGCTGTTCAAACATCTTCGGGCACTTCGGCTTATACCCAACCATCCGGGGTCCACACCTCCTTGGAGATGCTTGCTTAAGATGTCAAAGTATAAGTCTTCATGACCAAGATGACTTGAACACCGCAAGTCAAAGGAACATCGCACTTAAGCTGCAGTAAGAACTTTCATTGACATATCTATATGTAGATTACCATATGAAGTTTTACAGCTAGTCACTTCAATGAACTAGTTCCCTTAACTAGCATTCATGTTTATCTCCGGACATCCCAATGTCACCAGCCAGTGAGAATCAGCTGATTAGAGAATAACCCATGCTAGTCTCAACAGAATTGATAGTGTCCGTATTTATCAATTCATCGACTAGGGATATTTTCAATACTTCATAATTGCACATGTAGAGATTATCACTAGTTGTGATTCCATCACAAATTCTCTCATGCTGTGAATTGTATTGCGGACATTCAGTAAATGAGTTTAAGATCTCAATCAAATACACAAACATGTATACTCAAATAGTGAATTTTCATTTATTAAAATAAATGTTTACAATCATAAGGCGATTGCCTTAGGACACTTCTCTCATATTACTAACACTTTTCACCTAGCCCTCCAAGCTAGGACTTTTCACCCAACCCTTCCGAGTTAGAACTTCATCCAACCTAGCCCTCCAAGCTAGGCACCTGACCCTCCAAGCCAGGACTTTTCACCTAATTCTCCAAGTTGGGACTTTTCACCTAACCCTCCAAGTTAGGACTTTTCACCTAGCCCTCCAAGCTAGGACTTTTCACCCAACCCTTCCGAATTAGGACTTTTCCAACACCTAGCCCTCCAAGCTAGGATTTTCCACACCTAACCCTCCAGGTTAAGATCTTCCAACACCTAGCCCTCCAGGCTAGGATTTTTCATACCATGCCTAATCCTCGATTAGGACTTAATCATAATCATGAACCTAAACTAAGATCGGTGTCAACACCAAAACAACAATCAGGGTCAGACTGCATCAACAGATCCCATGCCTGATGGGAAGGTAACCTTTCTTGGATTCCGACATGCTAAACCTTTCTAGCACTCGGTCTATATATGTAGACTGCGAAAGACCAAGCAACCGTTTTGATCTATCTCTATAGATTCTAATCCCAAGGATATAGGTTGCTTCTCCCAGGTCTTTCATGGAGAATGTTTTGGACAACCAAATTTTAACTGACTGTAAGACTGATATATCGTTTCCTATAAGTAATATGTCATCGATATATAACACTAGGAATACGACTGCACTCCCACTAACCTTCTTGTACACACAAGGTTCGTCATTGTTAATGAGTAACACGTCGTTCGATTCACTTATGAGAAATCTGTATCTCTCTGGAATATTGCGTATCCTATTAGACCTACGAAGAAGTGGTGTTATTTTAGATTCAACTGATAGCTCATCATTATGAGGTATTGGTTGTGGGTCTAGACTAGGTGTCTCTGTAATGTCTATTGGAGTTTCTTGAACTTCTTCAAGTTCAATGCTACTCCCACTGTTTTCTTGTAAAAGAAATTCTTTTTCTAGAAATACAGCATGCCTTGAAACAAACACCTTTTGTTCCAAGGGATGATAGAATTGGTAACCCTTTGTTTCCTTAGGGTATCTAATAAATAGACATTTATCAGGCCTAGCATCCAATTTGTCTGATATAGTCTGCTTTACATAAGCAGGACAACCCCATATCTTTAGGTGAGATAAATGAGGTTTCTTACTATTCCACGTCTCATATGGAGTAGTAGAGACTACCTTGGTCGGGACTCTGTTTAGTAAGCAAACAGCTGTCTTAAGCGCATAGCCCTAAAAGGATTTTGGAAGAGTTGCATGATTCATCATAGATCTAACCATGTCCATCAAGGTTCGGTTACGCCTCTCAGATACACCATTATGCTGTGGTGTAATGGCGGAGTCCATTGAGACAATATCCCATTGTCCCTAAGATAATCTTGAAACTCTTGACTTAAGTATTCACCACCCCGATCGGATCGAAGTATCATAATACTTTTGCCAAGCTGTTTCTCTACTTCACTTCTGAATTCTTTGAATTTCTCAAAAGCTTCAGATTTGTGTTTCATTAAGAACACATACCCGAATCGTGAGTGATCATCGATAAAGGTAATGAAGTAGCTATAGCCTCCTTGTGCAAGAGTTGACATTGGTCCACATACATCAGTATGTATTAGACCAAGCAATTCTCCCACTGGTTTACCTTTTTCTGAAAAGGGTAATTTGGTCATCTTGCCTTTTAAGCATGATTCGCATGTATCAAATGAACCGGGTTCAAATGATTCCAGAATTGCACATCGGTGTAATTTGGTCATGCGTTTCTTACTTACATGGCCAAGACGACAATGCCACATATAGGAGTCTATTTGATTATCTATTCGAGCACGTTTGTTGCTAACTTCGATATTGAAAATGTCACCGGATAAATCTAACGTGTAGATACCATTGCATAAAGTTCCGTTCCCATAAAGAACACCATTTAAATTTATGTAACAGCAATTGTTACTAAAAGTTAAATGATAACCCTTTTCATTCAAGCATGAAATAGATACAATGTTCTTTATTAACGAAGGAACAAAATAACAATTATCCAATTCTAAGACAAGTCCAGTAGGGAGCTTTAGCAAATATGTTCCGATGGCAACAGCAGCAATCTTTGCTCCATTTCCAACTCGCAAATTCGCTTCTCCCTTTACAAGTCTTCTTTTATTCCTTAGCCCCTGTATGTCATTACATATATGTGAGCTACACCCAGTATCAAGTACCCAGGTGCCCGAGGAAATAGAGTGACATTCAATAACGAAGATACCTGAAGAGGATGGGGCATCGGATGCCTTCTTCTTCAAGGACTCAAGATAAACCTTGCAGTTTCTTTGCCAGTGGCCCTCCTTGCCGCAGTGATGGCAAGTGCCTTTTGGTGCCTTTTCAATCTTTTTTGCCTTTTTCTTCCTTCCCTTATTTTGTTCTTTGGGCTTCCTCTTAGAGCCTTTCTTTGAGGAACCAACTAACAGTACCGTCTTCTGATCCTGCTTTACAGAAGGCTCTACAGTCTTCAGCAGGTTAAGCAACTCAGGAATGGTAGTCTCCAGTTTGTTCATCCGATAGTTCATCACAAACTATGAGTAACTCTTGGGCAAACAATGCAGAATTAAGTCAATACTTAGTTCGTAATCCATTGCAAATCCGAGTGTGCCTAGTCGCTCAATGTACCCCAATATCTTTAACACAAACTGTGAAATAGAAGTGTCTTCCTGCATCTTAGAGGTGAAGAGGAGTCTGGAGACCTCAAACCTTTCGGATCTCGCCTGCTCGTCAAACAGCTCATGAAGATGGAAGACGATGGTATGAGCATCCATATGCTCATGCTGCTTTTGTAGGTCAGGTACCATAGCGGCCAGTATGATGCAACTCGCAAGTTCAGAATCGGCCACATGTTTCTGATAGGCCACTAACTGGTCTGGAGTTGCATCTTCAGGAGGATGGTTGGGAAGTTGTTCTTCAAGGACATAAGCAAGCTTTTCTGCCTTGAGGACTATCCTCAGGTTTCGAAGCTAGTTCATGAAGTTTGGCCCAGTCAGCTTATTGGTGTCCAAAATGGAACACAAATTCAGAGAAGACATGATCAGGTGATTATCCTAGAAATACAAATTGAGGTTATGTGATGAGAATGATAAAGAATGCATCAATATACATTAATTAAATCCTATTTATTTTTCGAATTGAATAACCCTTTTTATCAATTCGGGAGATCGTAGGAACATCTCTAAATAGGTTGATATCCAACCATAGATAAGAACAACCATGGCTAGAGTCCATCAAGTTATTCTTAGCTATGAAGGTAGGTAATTATACCGATTACATACATATGTAACTATCACATTATGCTATCAACTAATTGAATGTTTTTATAAATCATTGGGTTGTTAACTCATTAACAAGTATGCAACAATATACATAGCACCCAACTGCACCTCTCTTTACATCGACCTTGGCTGTGGCACAATGATAGATTCTATTTTATTGATCATTTGAGTTGCTTAAATCCCTGTTTGATCTATGTTTTTATTGCTAAAATTGTGAAATTGCCTAGGTGTTAGAACTTATTCATATTTTGGACTTAAATGCAAAATGACACATATTTGAGTTAATTGGCCACTAAATTCTTGATTTAATTTTTGTAGGCATCAAGGTTCAAGGATCTATGGCATATTAGGTCAAATTCGTTCGGAAGTAACCCAGATCAGATTATCAAGATTACGATTAAATCTGGGTCGTTCGATTCAAAAGCGGCTAGATCGGAGCCATCCGGGATGATCTGAAGCGATCCGAGCTAGGGTTAGGGTTGATCAAGCTCTATGATCAAGATCTGAAGATTTCATCCCAATCGGAGCAAGATCAACCGTTGGATCAAGCTTGGAGGGCTCTAGATCATCCATTCAAAGATTAGCTTGATCTGGACCATCCGTTGCAAATTTGGAGGATCCGAGCTACCACGAGGAAGATCCTGACCCCAGATCATCATCATCAAAGTTTGGCTTAAATCAGACCAATATCAGCCGTTGGATTGAAGCAAATCGATTTGAGCCGTCCATTGGTTAATACTTAAGGAAATTTTCCACAGAGCTTACCCTCGTCGCGTCTTCAGCTCCTCTCCACTGTTCTTCGCCGTTCTTCATCAGTTCTTCATCTTTTTTCATCGTTTTTGTTTCCATGAAGGCGTGACCACCTCATCTACCATTCCAGATCGAGTTCTGAGTCTCTGGAGATCAATTCCTTGAAGAATTCTGTCCATTTGCGCCGGAACAGGGAGTGCTTGAGGGTTTCGGCAGTTCCTCAGTCCGATCATTGGTTTCTCTTCCGCAATCCATTCCCAAGTTTCAGAACCACTTGTAGGGGTTCTCAAGTGGCCTCTGAAGCTCCCCAAATCAACATCGCAGCTCATCCATCAGAGAAAAAGTGAATCGGATCAAAGTTTCCAACAAGTGCAGATTTTCGGCAGAATCAACTTCAGAAATGGATTTCCCTTGATTTGCCGAGCCTAGGGGTTCGAAGCCGGCTCTTGACTGACAACCAAGAAGTCCTTGAACTGAGGAAGGAGTTGAGGATTAGTTTAGCTAGTTAATTGTAGTTCTTTAGCTGTAATTTTCGATTTAGCCGAATCTGTCCTGTTTTTCTCTTTAGTTACTGAATATTTCGATTTTTAAGTTGTTAGCCATAAGTTAGCTTCAATTCTGCAAGTAGAGTAATTTAGGGACTTGTTTAGTGAATGAATAGCTCAATTTTCAGTTTATTTCTTGTTCAAAATGCTGCGTGCCAATTCCTAGCTAGTGTGCCAAGTTATTTCTGTTTTGTATTCTTCCTTTTGGTTTCTGAACTTGCATCAGATCAGATTTCTTGTTTCTTAGGTGTTAATTCCTGCACTCGAGTTAAGTATAGGTTTCCTTAGTTAACTTAGAGCTTAGTTTCAACTTCTTGCAATTCATTCCGGATTTTTAGTGTAGCTAGAGCTGAATTCTGCACATTGAAGTTGAATTACTGCCTATCCTAGCTTCTGATTTCTTTTGCCTTGATTGATCTGGTTTTAGTTTCAATTCCTTTACAGAACCTTGCTTAATTCTGTCCGAACATCCTTGTTTTCCAATCGATTCCATCAGATTTAAAGAAAGAAAAGAGAAGTGAGTTGGAAGATCATTTATTGCCAAATTTAGTGTAAACTTTTGGCACAAAGAGTTGTCTCTTGTGTGCCAATTGATTTTAATTCTTTTGCATCAGAATTTAGTTTGTTTATGTGGCATATAATTGTGTTTGAATTCAATAAGCTTGCTTCCACTCATATCTGAATTTGATTGGTAGTGTTAGGTTCCAAAAATACTTTGGCTAGTGGAGTTGTGTTTGTTTGGTTGAGTTCTAATTTGGCATGATATAGGATTGCCTTAGCTCATTTATTGCCGAAAACCTCCATTACTGCCTTCCCTCCATTGCATAGCATTCCATTTTGTGTTTGAAATAAGAAATCAGTTATCAAAAACTTTGTAAGTGTTTGGATTTAGTTTCCATTAATTGAGCTTTTAGTGCCATCTCTTTGTTTAGTTCCATTGCTCAATTTCCTTCATTTTCATTTCATTTTCATTTTCACTTAAAAACCATCATTTCATTACTTACTTGAAACCCAAAAACGACACATAACTACAAGTTTGAATCGAACAATGTCAACTAGCCCCGAGAAAAATACGACCTGTGGCCCCTATATTACATTTCCATATTTTTGATTGTAAAAGGGTTTCCAGCATTTAATTTATAAATTCTAAATCTGATGAGCCCATACATTTCGTGACAGATTAATTTAGTATAATTTGGGTTCGTCACACAACAAATCGATGCTCCAAGCTTAAGGCTGACCCATTAATCAAGAAATAGTTTTAATATAGTTGGAGCTCATTCAACTGTTTAGTCAGGCTTGGATGTGTCCAACAACCAAAACTAAGGATTGACCTCTGACTGCAACTATATTAATCATAAACTAATTCCATGGTTTGAACATGTTGAGGTTCAAACCGGGCATGAATGTGTCCATCAACCCAAACAAGAAACAAAACTCCGGTTCTAACCATATTAATGGAAGGTGTTGGCCTTAATATTTTGTAAGGGGTTTTGGGTCTCATCCTTTTCTTTTATGCACATTCATGACATATAATTATGTCATGTTCTAAAGATTTTCTTAATAAAGTATGTATGTGACTTAATTTATCAAGTCTCATTAATTGAATTAGGAACCGGATTTCCTAATTCTAATTTCATACTTTATTCAAGGAATTATTTTGGGAAACAATTTCCTGAATTATCATAATCAATTTCAGAAATAATATGTTTAAGACTTTGATTTCTCTAAATCAAATCTTATTAAATTAAGAGACAGATTCCCTTAATTCAACCACATATTATTTTTATGAAAATCTTATTTAAGGAAATATACTCTATAGGAAACCATTTTCCTAATTAATTTTGGAGACAATAATATGTCAGAACATCACCACATAAATCAAATAAGGAAATTATCGTTTGAGAATCACCTCAAAAAAAAATTTTCAAGATTTGATCACATATTTTATTTATGGAAAATTAATATCAATAACTTAATTTGGACGGCTCCCCGAGGCTCAATCCAAAATAAGAATTTGACAATTTAAATTCAATTTAGGAAATTTAATTATAACAACTAACTTTAAATTGGACGGCTCCCCGAGGCTCAATCCAAAATAAAGAATTTTGTAAATAATTTAATTTCCAATTATAAATTCAAATGCCAATTAATATTCCCATAATTTGTCTAGACTTTCTTGAAAGAAAGTGCCCAAAATTGTGAGCTTTCCATAAATGGAAAGTTTCCAAAAATAAAAGGTTTTCAGAATAATTGTAAGTTTCTGGTACAAAGAAAACTTACGTTTTTCCAAAATTGAAAATTTCCAAAATTGGAAAGTTTCCAAAATGGAAAGTTTTTCACAATTATCATAAAATTTCAGAAACAGAAATATTTCAAAAGTTTGCGAAATTTTATGAGGATTTCCAAACTTTGAAATTCCTAAATCGAAAATTTACCATAATTGGAAAGTTTCCATAATTGGAAAATTTTCCAAAATTGAGATCATGATAAAGCTTTCCGCAAAACAATTATATGATTATGTCGAACACAAACCTCGGCTCTGATACCACTGTTGGGTCCGGGTGCATGTTGACATGGATGTGGGTTCGTAATTTTAAAAATTAATTACGTGCAGCGGAAGGTTTAGCATAAATAATTTCTCTAAATCATTTAACCACACATCTAAGCATGCAATTTTATCTTGTGTAGACATGATCATATATTTAAATTTTGCAGAAACATAAACTAATTTACGTATTACCTCACGTAACTCGAAGGAAGGGACGAGATCCAACCGTAAGCGTCGCTTGGAAGCTCCCCCTCTATTCGCGTCCACGCCGAGTATCTTTGGGATGACTTCGCAAAGCCACGAGTTTCGTGTTCTCGAGAACTACTAGATTCTCTGAGAATGCGACGAGAAAAACCAAGAGAGATGTCGGAAGACTAACCACAAAAGGATGGTCGGCTGGTGCTCCTTCTTGGGGCTGGTTGGCGCACGGCAAGAAGGGGAGAAGAGAAGGAGAGAAAGAGAGGGAGAGAGTCTATGCCTTCATCTCTATGATTCACCCCCCCAAGCCTTGCCTTGGGTCCTTTATATAGTGGCCTCTCAACCATTAAGCCTCTCAAATATAGAATAACATATTCCATCATGCCAAGTTTGATTTTATATCATGGTTAAAATCATATTTTAATTCATGATAAAATCAATCAAGTCTCTTCTCTCCTATGGAATAAATTTCCTTATCATGGTAAATCAATCCATGATTGATTTTATAAAATAAACCAATCCATGGTTCATTTTAATTTTCATGAAAAATAAACCAAACCTTGGTTTATTATATAAAAATTTATATCATGCATAATTTTATAAAACAAACCACACTTGGTTAATTTTATAAATTGAACCAAAAACTTGGTTCTCTCCCTTTGTTGTGGCCGGCCAAGCAAAGAGGATGGAGGCCCTCTTTGGCCGACCCATCCAAGCCACGCCCCAATGAATTAAACTTATTTAATTCATCTATTAAGTCTTCAAAAGACTTAGCCATTTTACGCTTCCGATGCGTCTCTGAAAAATTCAGATTCGACTTATCGTTTGGCTCAACCAAACCTAATCTCTCTTGATTGGAAAATCCAATTTTCAACTCGTTTTAAATCCCTCGGATTACTCATAGTGCATGTGACTAAATAGGCTTTCGATTTATGTTGGTTGTCTATAATTAATCAATTATAGAACGATCATGAGTGGCACCTAGTAGTACATCATGATCCCCAATTAATCAAAAGATCAATGGTTGACCTCAGAAACAATTCTGAAACCCTTCAGCAGCTATAATGAATAAAGCCTCATTCCCTTCACCATCTTATACCCACTTAGTTCACGACATGGTCTATGTGTGTCAGTCCCCACTAGGCTGACTACGTCACACCTAGCCCAAGTAACATTTTCTCGTCCTACGGATTCTAATTACTCTTATGTATTTAAGAGATTTATACTCTGAACATGTCATGATCTGGCCAGAGGCTTCGAGTAACAATCCGACGATAGGCCTCGGGTATACATCTCCTCACAAGGAGTGGTGAATCCTTTGTAGACTGTTCCAACATCTTCGGGCACTTTGGCTTATACCCAATCATCCTGGGTCCACACCTCCTTGGAGATGCTTGCTTAAGATGTCAAAGTATAAGTCTCCATGACCAAGATGACTTGAACACCGCAAGTCAAATGAACATCGCACTTATGCTGCAGTAAGAACTTCACTGACATATCTATATGTAGACTACCATATGAAGTTTTACAGCCAGTCACTCCAATGAACTAGTTCCCTTAACTAGCATTCATGTTTATCTCCGGACATCCCAATGTCACCAGCCAGTGAGAATCAGCTGATTAGAGAATAACCCATGCTAGTCTCAACAGAATTGATAGTGTCCGTATTTATCAATTCATCGACTAGGGACAATTTCAATACTTCATAATTGCACATGTAGAGATAATCACTAGTTGTGAATTCATCACAAATTCTCTCATGCTGTGAATTGTATTGTGGACATTCAGTAAATGAGTTTAAGATCTCAATCAAATACATAAACATGTATACTCAAATAGTGAATATTCATTTATTAAAATAAATGATTACAATCATAAGGCGATTGCCTTAGGACACTTCTCTCATATCACTAACAATGAGACCAAGGCATAACACATAACCTAATTATTCTCCTCTCCCTCTTTTCTCTCTCCTAGGTTTTGGTGGTCAGCGGTATAGAGGAAAGGAGAGAAACCTTTCTCTCATCTCCTCTTCTCTTCTTCCTTTCTCCACTTGAGTTGCGGCACAAGGAGGCAAGAAGAAGGCTCTTGTTCCTTTCATCTTGCTCTTGGCCGGCGCTACCTTGAGGAGGTGTGGAAGTTGGTCGGCGGGATCCAAAAAGGAGGGAGGTTTGGGTTGCGGCACCACCTCTTCTTGGAAGTTAGGCTTTGTGTCATCCTCTTCTTCACATCATCTTCTTTCCTTGGGCCGGTGCACCTCCTCTTGGTGGCCGGCAGTGCAAGTGAGGAGAACATCTCCTCTTGGTCGGCGCAAGCAAAAAGGAGAAGGAGGATGTGCTCATGCCTTGGTGACTTCGGTTCGTGGTAGATCGTGGCCCACACGACGTTCAAGAAGGGGGAAGATCATATAATAGAAGATCGCGAGGTAAAAGGGAATGTATAACTTCTCCCATGGCTCTTTGATCTTATCATTTCATGTGGATTAACAAATTATCATTATTGTTAATTATTTGTTAATTAATTATGATCATTAATTATTTTGGACCCCGATGATAAACACAAAAATCGACGATCCGCTCATCATCTATTCCATGGCTAATCGGTTGGACGAAATTGATCGCTAGAACAACTTGGTTGTTCAAGCAATCGCTCGAATCGGTTAGCACGATGATGAGATGGCCGTTTGGAAAATAGGTCTCCATTCGGATTGAGACGGTCATTTGAGAGGTTTCCCATGCACGACCCGGAATCTCCTCGGAAATCATCAATTGGTATTTGACCCAATGGTTTCTAGTTTTGTGTGTTTTCGATTCAGTTATATTTTACACTTTATCATGTATTTTATTTTTCCGGATAATAATAAGATGTGTGTAGGTTAACTCTTTAGTTGCAGGCATGAGATTCTGACTATTATGGCTAAAATAATGTGTGTATGTGATTGGTTGTACATGGTTGTAATATTATTTGAATCCTCGGGGTTGACGAGGCTAAATTTGGTATTTGATTTTTGCAATTAAATACGACACTTGTTTAGCCACGCTTTTTATTTACTTTCGATCTAGATTTGATATACTCTCCTTTATGGAGTATAGGATCGATGGATGTAAATAAATAGCATTTTATCTCGGCTCGGAGATCCCTTCAATGGTGGCTTGCGCATGGTGTAGGGAGGAGCAAACGAGGTGGCGACACGACTGAAGGCATATTGAAGACTAAAGCCATAATAGTTGGAAAATTTTGTTTTTTCTTGTTTATTGCTTTTAGTTCATGTGCTTGTCGTACGTGCATGAAAATTCATAAATTATAAATAACTAAGTGGGAGAGGGACCCTAAGGGTCCCATGACCTCCATTACTAATTTGACAAGTGATGCGAACAAGTTTGCGTGTTGGCTCTGAGTGCCTTCCTCTCCATCGAATGAGCTTGTTCTGTGGATCACTGGGTCAAACATGATTATAGGAAGTTATTAAGGAGCGTGTGATTTTCCCCATCGGACAACACATAATCCGAGATAATTTCCTTAGTATCGTGTAATGGTAAACACTTAGATATAAATAATAGTATCCTCCCCATCGGAGTCACTGCTATTATTTGTAGGGCCGAAGAGGAACAAACTATTAATTTTATTTGTCAAAAAGTTAAGTTCACAAGTTATTAAAATTAATGGGTAAAACATCTTCTTACGAATGTAGAATTTATATACGTCCACACTATCGTGGCATGCAATATTCTCAGTGTTTTGAGGTATTGGTTGATTTTAAAATTTATTGTTTCAGGAATCAATATCTTTTGAAATTTAAAGTTGTGATCGTTGTGATTTTTAGGAAACTTTTAAAATGACATTCAACCCACTAGCTGTGATATTTAAGGAAAATAAACTTACGAACCCTAACTACATAGATTGGAAACGAAATCTAGACATTGTCCTAACTGCAGAGGAGTACAAGTTTGTACTTTTCGAGTTCTGTCCGGAAAAACCTAGAGAGAATTCTGATGAACAGGAGAAAGAATGCTATAAGAAGTGGATTAAAGCAGATGAGATGACGCGGTGTTACATATTGGTATCTATGTCAAATGTATTGCAACATCAACATCAGGCTTTTTCCACTGCTTATGATATGATGTTCAATCTCAAAGAACTCTTCAGACATTAGAATCGGGCTGCTAGGTAGGAGGCAATGAGGAACTTGATGACAACTACCATGATTGAGGGGATACCCGTGAGGGATCAAGTCCTTAAAATGATGGCACATCTCAATGAGATGGAAGTCCTTGGAGCGGAGATCGATGGGGAAACTCAGGTCGATATCATTCTCTAGTCTCTGCCTAGGAGTTTTGAGCAGTTTCGCCTGAACTATAATATGAACAAACGTACATATTCGTTGACGGAACTTCTGACAGAACTCCAGGCGGCGGAGGGGCTTTTTCGTCAGAGTGCTCATGCTTTGGTTGCTCAGAAGGTTTCTACTTCTATGCCGAAAGGCAAGAAGAAGAAGAGACAAGGTGGGGCAAAGAAGGCGGCAGGATCTTAGGGACCTCGAGCTGGCCTGAAGAAGTCGAAAGGCAAGTGCTTCACGTGCAAGTATACTGGACACTGGAAGGCGGACTGCCCCCGTCGTCAAGATAAAGGTATATCTTTTTGTTTAGTTGTTGAAACATGCTTAGCGGTGTTATCTACCGGTACCTGGTGTATAGATACGGGAGCTCCTGATCATGTCTGCAATTCTTTGTAGGGGTTCCAGGAAACCCGACGACTAGCTGATAGAGAGATTACCGACTACATAGGCAATGCTACGGAGGTGGCGGCTGTTGCAGTGGAAGACGTCTATTTATCTTTTGAGAGAAATAAATGTTTGGTTTTGAGAAGTTGTCTTTATGTTCCTAGTTTTAGAAAGAACCTTGTTTCGGTTTCTAAAATAATAAAGGATGGGTATTCTATTTCTTTTAATGACCGTGTTGTTATAAAAAGGAATAGAGAGATTATCTGTTTTGGTGAATTGATTGGCAATTTATACACTCTTAAACCAAAATCTCCCACGATGCAAATAGAAGTAAATAACTCATCGTCTAACCATAAGAGAAAAGAACCTTCGAAGGTAAACCAAACATATCTTTGGCATCTAAGACTTGGTCATATTAACCTTAGTACGATTCAAATGTTGATAGCCGATGAGCCCTTGGGTTCATTGGTGGTGGAAGACTTCCCAACCTGTGAATCTTGCTTGAAAGGTAAGATGACCAAGAGGTCTTTCAAGGCCAAGGGGTATAGAGTCAAAGGTGTGTTGGAATTGGTTCATTCTGATTTGTGTGGTCCTATGTCTATCCAGGCGAGAGGTGGCTTTGAGTACTTTGCCTCTTTCATAGACGATTATTCAAGGTATGGGTACATTTACTTGATGCGCCAAAAGTCTAAATGCTTTGATAAGTTCAAAAAATTCAAGGCTGATGTGGAGAAACATCAAGGTAAAAATATCAAGACACTACGATCTGATCGTGGTGGCAAGTACCTCTTGGGAGAGTTTAGGACTTACTTATCAGAGGCTAAGATTCAGTCCTAATTGTCTGCACCCAGTACACCCCAACAAAATGGTGTAGCAGAGCGAAGGAATAGGACTTTTATGGAGATGGTTAGATCAATGAAGAGTTACTCCAAGTTGCCGGATTCATTCTGGGGATATGCTCTAGAAACGATAACGTACATACTGAATTTGGTATCATCTAAGTCAGTACCCTCTACTCCCACAGAATTGTGGACTAGGCAAAAGCCTAGTCTAAGACATATTCGGATTTGGGGTAGTTCGGCACATGTGCTGAAGGGAGATACTGATAAGTTGGAATCTCGTACAGAAGTGTGCTTGTTCATAGGCTATCCTAGAGGAACGAAAGGTGGTCAATTCTATAGTCCTAAGGATCAGAGGGTAATCATTAGCACGAATGCCCAATTCTTAGAGGAAGACTATGTGATGAACCACAAGCCCATGAGTAGAATTATTCTTGAGGAATTAAGAGGGGAAGTTCCGACTTTAGTACCAACAGTATAGGAGGATATACCACAAGTCATTGCACCGCGTGTCACTGAAGATACACAGGTGGTACCTCGTCGTAGTGGGAGGGTTGTTAGACAACATGAGAGATTCATGTTCTTGGGAGAGTCTTCGGGCTTGGTCCCTGGCGAACATGAACCTGATCCCTGGACCTATGACGTGGCACTCCAAGATAATGATGCAGAATCTTGGAAAAGGGCAATGAATTCTGAGATAGAATCTATGGATTCTAATCATGTCTGGGAGCTAGTAGAACCACCCAATGGTGTAAAAGCCATTGGATGCAAGTGGATCTATAAGAAAAAGAGAGGAACAGATGGGAAGGTAGAGACCTTCAAAGCTAGGCTTGTTGCGAAAGGGTATACCCAGAAAGAGGGTATCGATTATGAGGAGACATTTTCGCTTGTAGTCATGCTTAAGTCTATCCGGATTCTCTTATCTATTGTCACTCATATGGATTATGAGGAATGGCAGATGGATGTCAAGACAGCTTTCCTTAACAGAAGTCTTGAGGAAACCATCTACATGAAGCAACCAGAGGGATTCATTGTGACGGGCAAAGAGCATCTTGTGTGTAAGCATAATCGGTCTATTTATGGATTGAAGCAAGCTTCTAGATCTTGGAACATATGCTTTGATGAGGTAATCCAGTCATATGGATTTATTCAAAGTCTGGATGAGTCTTATGTATACAAGAGATGTGACAGAAACGTAGTGGTATTTCTTGTACTATACGTAGATGATATTTTGCTCATTGACAACAATGTCAAAGTATTATTAGACGTAAGGGTTTAGTTGTCCAAACAGTTTGATATGAAGGACTTGGGAGAAGCAGGGCACATCCTTGGGATCAAGGTTATAAGGGATCGTCAGAAAAGGATGTTGTGCTTATCTCATGCTTAATACATAGACACTGTGGTAGCTTGTTTTAGCATGGAAAACTCCAAGAAAGGTTTTCTACCTTTCAGGCATGGAGTTTCTCTATCTAAGGAGATATGTTCTAAATCATCAAAGGAGATAGAGGAGATGAAGGTGGTTCCTTATGCTTCGGCGGTTGGAAGCCTCATGTATGCTATGCTATGCACGAGATCGGATATCTGCTATGGCGTGGGCATGGTTAGCAGATATCAGAGTAACCCAAGTCAGGGACATTGGACTGCGGTAAAGCATATACTGAAGTACCTGAGAAAGACTAGGGATTATATGCTAGTTTACCAAGCAGACTGACTACTCCCTATGAGTTATACGGATTTAGACATCCAATCAAATAGGGACAAAAGTAATTCTACCTTGGGGTATGTGTTTACTTTAGGAGGTGGAGTCATAGTATGTAGGAGTGTCAAGTAGAAGTGCATGGCGGACTCCACCATGGAAGTTGAGTATGTGGCAGCCTCTGAGGCGGCCAAGGAAGTTGTATAGCTCAGGAACTTCATGATGGACTTGGATGTGATTCTTGATTTACCCAGAGCTATCACAATTTATTGTGATAACAGTGGTGCAGTTGCAAACTCGAAGGAACCACGAGCCCATAAGGCGAGTAAACACATAGAGCGCAAGTACCACGTGATACAAAAAATTGTAAAGCGAGGAGAAGTTGTTGTCGCCAAGATTACATCGGAGGACAACCTGGCGGATCCTTTCACTAAGGCCCTTCCGGCGAGAGCTTTTAATAGACATGTGGAGAATATGAGAGTCAGATGTATGACATTGTGAGGACAGCAGAGTCTTTTAGTATAAGTGGGAGATTGTTAGGATGTATACTAAAAACCTTGCCTTTTTATAGAGATCTATATTTTGAAAGAGAATCACAAGATCACTATTTGCATGTTTATATTAATATGTGCATATTGTCTGATAGTTTATATTGTAGATAACATGGTGTGTGGTGTCGCACAGAAGATCATGTTATCAATCCCTTGTAAAGTATAAGTAGAGGCTCACAACTGAGATGGATCTAGACAAACCATCGGGATGGTTGTAATGTAATTTGGTGTTGGTTTATCTTGACCATAGAATTACACTAGTGCACTTTGTGTGTATTGAGTGGGGCCAACATAGAGGTGATTCAATTTATACTGACTTTATAATTAAATCAGACCTCAGTTATTATAGAGTACATGCTCTTAATCTCGATATAATACCGGACACATGTACTTAATATTTATTTCTTTAATTTACCAATGGGCGAAATTTATTCTGTTAAATCGATAGGCCCAGTAAGTTGTGAAATAATATTATTTACATGGTGTGTCATTGATTATAGAAGGAAACCGTGTCCTGGTGAGTCGGGTTGATGATGTCCCCTTGAGGAGCTCATAAGATTCATCATGTTAAATCCTGCAAGTGGATTTGGTCCGACATGATAATAAGGTTGAGTGGTACTACTTAAGGAGGTAGATGTTGATTAATTAAATTTTCAGTAATTTAAATTAATCAACGGGCATTCGATATCTTAAACACGGGAAGATACTTGTACTCATAATAGGTGGAGCCCATATTTAAATATGGAGGTTGCTGAGGTAGATCAATGAGGATCCTCTAGTAGAATGGATTTTCATTAATAGATCGGGCCTTGATCCATTAAGTGGTCAAGACACAACTCCTCCCCATGGTCTCTATTGTAGCCACATATATACCCATGTAGTCATGAGACCAAGGCATAACACATAACCTAATTATTCTCCTCTCCCTCTTTTCTCTCTCCTAGGTTTTGGTGATCGACAGTATAGAGGAAAGGAGAGAAACCTTTCTCTCATCTCCTCTTCTCTTCTTCCTTTCTCCACTTGACTTGCAGCACAAGGAGGCAAGAAGAAGGCTCTTGTTCCTTTCATCTTGCTCTTGGCCGGTGCTAGCTTGAGGAGGTGTGGAAGTTGGTCGGCGGGATCCAAAAAGAAGGGAGGTTTGGGTTGCGGCGCCACCTCTTCTTTGAACTTTGGTGGCCGGCGACGCAACAAGGAGGCTGAAGGAAGGGAGATAGGCTTTGTGTCATCCTCTTCTTCACATCATCTTCTTTCCTTGGGCCGGTGCACCTCCTCTTCGTGGCCGGCGGTGCAAGGGAGTGGGTGGCCGGCAGTGCAAGTGAGGAGAACTTCTCCTCTTGGTCGGCGCAAGCAAAAAAGAGAAAGAGGTTGTGCTCATGCCTTGGTGACTTTGGTTCGATCATCGCCCACACGACGTCCAAGAAGGGAAGGTCATACAATAGAAGATCGCGAGGTAAAAGGGAAGGTATAACTTCTCCCATGGCCCTTTGATCTTATCATTTCATGTGGATTAATTAATTATCATTGTTGTTAATTATTTGTTAATTAATTATGATAATTAATTATTTTGGACCCCGATGATAAACACAAAAATTGGCGATCCGCTCGTCATCTATTCCGCGTCTAATCGATTGGATGAGATTGATCGCTAGAACAACTTGGTTGTTCAAGCAATCGCTCTAATCGGTTAGCACAATGATGAGACGGTCATTTGGGAAATAGGTCTCCATTCAGATTAAAAAATTTTAATCCGTGGACATGGAGAGGTTTCCCATGCGCGACCTGGAATCTCCTCAGAAACCATCAATCGACCTGGGTTTCCCCATCGATTTCAGCTCCAAGGACTTCCATCTCATTCAAATAAGTCATCATCTTGAGAACATGATTCCTCACGGGTGTTCCCTCAGCCATGGTGGTCGTCATTATGTTCCTCATAGCCTTTTTCCTAGCAGCCCGATTCTGGTGTCCGAAGAGTTCCTTGAGATTGAGCATCATGTCATAGGCAGTAGTGAAGGTCTGATGTTGATGTTGCAGTACATTTGACATGGAAGCCAAAATGTAACACCGAGTCATCTCATCTGCATTTACCCACTTCCTATAACTCTCCCTCTCCTCTTCACAAGAATTGTCACTAGGCTTAGCAGGACATATCTCAAAAAGTATAAATTTGTACTCCTTAGCAGTCAAGACAATCTTCATGTTCCTTTACCAATCAATATAGTTAGGACCAGTAAGTTTATTTTCTTTTAAAATCACAGCAAGTGGGTTGAAAGCCATTTTGAAAAATCCTGAGAATCACAATGGTCAAAATATTAGATTTTAAAATAATAGTGATTCCTCAAACAATAAAATTTTAAAATCACCAACACCTCAAAACACCGTGAATTTAGTATGCCACGATAGTGTGGACGATATTGTTTGATTCCTCAAATAATAAAATTTTAAAATCACCAACACCTCAAAACACTGTGAATTTAGTATGTCACGATAGTGTGGACAATATTGTTTGATTCCTCAAACAATAAAATTTTAAAATCACCAACACCTCAAAACACCGTGAATTTAGTATGCCATTTTAAAAAATCCTGAGAATCACAATGGTCAAAACATTAGATTTTATAATAATATTGATTCCTCAAATAATAAAATTTTAAAATCACCAACACCTCAAAACACCGTGAATTTAGTATGCCACGATAGTGTGGACGTATACTAATTCAAACATTTGTAAGAGGAGATTTTACCCATTAATTTTATTATCTTGTCAACCTTACTTTTTGACAAATAAAATTAATAGTTGGTTTATCTTTGGCCATACAAATAATATCAGTGACTCCGATGGGGAGAATACTATTAATTGCATCTAAGTCTACACCATTACACAATACTAAGTCAATTATCTAGGTTTATGTCCCTTCCGATGGGGAAGATCACACACTCCTAAATAATTTTCTAAAATCATATTTGATCTAGTGATCTACAAAACAAACTCATCCGATGTGGAGGAAGACACTCAGAACCAACGTGTAAGTTTATATGCATCACTTATCAAATTAGTAATGGAGGTCACGGGACTCAAAGATTCCCTTGCCCACTTAGTTAATTTTTAAAATTGAGGAATTTTCATGCAATCACAACAAGCATAATAAACAGTAAACAATAAATATGAAAATTCTAAATTTTCAACTATTATGGCTTTGAAGGTTCCGCCATTCTCCAATACACCTCTTGTTGTGTTGCCACCTCGCCTCCAACTCCCACTGCCGCGCACAAGCAAGAAGCTCTAAGCCGAGAAAATAAATATTTTAATTTACATCCATCGATCTTATACTTCACAAAGGAGTGTACATAAAATCTAGATCGAAATAAATTAAAATAAAGCGGCTAACATTGCCGTATTTAATTACACAATTTGTAATGACCCTCCCTCCTCACTCTAGAGGGATGCCACATTACTTCTCTGCTTATCCAAGATCAGTCGACTGACTCTTTGAGTAGTCGACTGGTGTCAGTCGACTCCTAGGCCAATTTACTTGACCAATCTTTCTTTTTGAAATCTAGCCGATGACCAGTCGACTGGTGGGACTACCAGTTGATTGATGCAGTCGACTCAGCCTGGAAATCACTCTACCAATATTTCTGTTCCCTCGATTTCGCTGAGAGCAGTCGATTGATACGTCTGGAATGCCAGTTCCAGACTTCATAAACATTGATCAACTCCATGAATATATTTCTACTTCAATTATACTAAGAATATGGAACTCACAATCATAATACTGGACTAGATCATAAACCATCCATAGCAATTTAAACTCATCATCTTTTGTGGAAATAAACACTACTATCATGAACTCAAATAACTTATAAAGTTCTACTGCTTAGAACACTAGTAAGTCTCATCCCGAAGGATCTCACTCCACGGTTCCACCGCCACTGACACAAATTATCCTTCATTTAGCCTCCTTGACTTACATCCTTTCTTTACCTTTATCTGCAGTAAAAGGATGCAAACTATAAGCAAATTTCTTAGTAAGTAGATACCAACTCTCACAAAACATGCAATCGATAGTAAACATGCTCTTGGTCAAAATGCTTCCTTTAAAAACATATGAAACTAGAAATGTCATGCTTAACATGAATATGCTCATGGATGCTTGCATTTGAAAACTTTGCTTGAAATGAAAAATGCTTATCATGCTTGAAATAATTGCTTACTTTTGAAAACTTTGAAAACTTGTGTACTCTTATACTTCTTATACTTCAAAATAGATAAACATCCTTCTTTGGGCCCTATAGTACCAATGTGTGCATCCCTAATAGGTTTCGGGGTAGCTAGCTACCGAACCCTACTAGAGCGTCTCTACTAGGCTCGCCTAGATCTCTATGGGTCTTGGCCCGGTACATGCCACTTAAAAAGTAATATACTTAAACTTGTACTCATGCTTGTATGAAATGCTTAACTTGCACATAGAAGGAAATGTTCCCAAAACTCGTTTTAGGACACAACAAAATCTTGGTCTTGTACTTATCTCATTTCTTAGTCCTAGAACTCGTTCTAGGGCTTAGTAAGTCCTCGGTCGTACTCAAAACTTTTATCGAGCACCTTGCTTGCCCTAACTCCCAAAACTTGTTTTGGGGTAAATCAAGACCTTGGTCTTGCTAATCTCATGATCACACACACAAAAGAAACTTAGAGTCGAGTTCTACGACAACTAGAAATCGTACGAAAACTACTTTTACTGTAGGTGAGTGATTTACTTACATCCTTATGCTTATAACTCACTATACCGAGCGTAGGATCCACTTCCTTGCATGATTCACCAACCCTTGGCACTAGGAGAGAAACCCTAGTTGCTCTTGGCAAGAACCCTGGTTTCTTCTCTTCTTGTTTTCGGCAGGGAAGAAGGAGAATGAGAAAACCCTTGGTTTTCTCTTCTTTCTATTCTTTTATATACTAAGTGGAAGTTGAAGCAACTTCCATAAAAAGGCGCTTACTATCCCTTATCTTATATTGTTTCCATATTTCAATTTGATGCTTTACCACCACCTAATGGAAACTTAAACTAATGCTTAACGAGGGGTCTTGGGTTTGAGCCTCGGCTTCGACCCCCTTTTAAGAAATTTTTATTTTCTTTTTTTTGGAAAAATTTTGAAAAATTTTGGGCGTTACACAATTAAACACAAATAGCCTCGTCAACCCCGAGGATTCAAATAAACATTACAATCACACACAACATCATACACAATCACACATAGCCATAATAGTTGGATCTTATACCTGCACCCACAAAGTTAGCCTATTGCACATCCTACTATTATCCGGCATAAATCATATATGAAATGCATGAAAGTAACCGAATCCAAAACACACAAAACCGGAAACCATGGCTATGATACCAATTGTTGGTTTCATTCGGTTAGGATTCCTCTCCATGTCCCCTGATTAAAATTCTATTGATTAGAACAAATACGGATGTTAAGAAAACTTTCCGAACGACCTTTTCATCATCGTGCTATTCGATTGAGTAATCGCTTGAACAAACTTGTTGTTCAAGCAATCTAACTCCTTTGTCGAATAGCCGCGGAATAGATGACAAATTATTGGATCACCGGTTCTTGTCTTTATCATCGGGGTCCATGTAAACAATATGAATACAATTAAAGAATAACAAAAACAAGATTATACCTCTTGTTTTACCTCTTGATCTTCTATCGTACTCCTATCCTCTTCTCAGACATCATGTGGGCGATGATCTTCCAAGAAACGAAGCCACCAAAAGCCACCTTCTTCTTCCTCTTGCTTGCGCCGACCAAGAGAAGGATGCGTCGGCCACAAAAGAGAAAGCCTTTCCTTCTCCTTGCTTGTGCCGACCAAGAGAAGGATACGCCAGCCACAAAAGAGAAAGCCTTTCCTTCTCCTTGCTTGTGCTGACCACCAAAGGAGAGAGCACTCACGCCGCAAGCTTCTTCTCCTCCCTCTTCCTTGCGCCGGCCGAAACCTTCACCAAGTAGTGCACCGCCGGCTGTCGCCTCCTCGTCTCCTTGTTGTCGCACACCTTGGGGAAGAAGAGAACAAAAGGATGAAGAGAAGAAGAAGGAATTATCCCCTTCCCCAAACCCTAGCTGTGAGCTTCCTTCTTCCTTGTTGCCGGCGCCGCCCAACCCTAGGAGAGAGAGAGAGAGAGAGAGAGAGAGAGAGAAGAATAGAGAGGCTTAGGTTAACTATTATTTCTTTGGTTTCATGACTCATGAGGTATTTATAGGCTACAATAGGGACCATGAGGAGGAGTTGGTTTTGATCTCCTAACGGATCCTAAACCAGACCCGTTAATGATAACCCGCTCCACTAATGGGTTATCATTTAACTACCGCACCAACCCCATAATTAAATATGGGCTCCACCATATTATGTGTACATAATCTCCCCGTGTTTTAAACATCGCATGCCCATTAATTAATTAAATTACTGATAATTTAATTAATTAATATCTAACTCCATGAGTAGTACCACGCAACCTTATCATCATGTCAATCCAAGTCCACCTGCAGGATTTACATGATAATCTTTATGAGCTCCTCAAGGGGACATCATCATCCTAAATAATTAGGACACAGTTTCTTTCTATAATCAATGGCACACCATGTAAATAATATTATTTTCCAATTTACCGGGCCTATTAATTTAACGAATAAATCTCGCCCATTGGTAAATTAAAGAAATAAATATTAAATACATGTGCCCGTTATTATATCGGGATTAAGAGCATGCACATCATAATAATCGATATCTTGTTCGATTATATAGTCAATATAAATCGAATCACCTCATATCGGTCATGCTCAATACACACAAAATGTACTAGTGTAATTCTATATTCAAAATAGACTAATACCAAATTACACTACAATCATTTCAATGGTTTGTCTAAATCTATCTCAGTTATGAGTCACTACTTATACTTTACAAGGAACTGATAGCATGATCTTCTGTGTGGCACCACATACCACGTTATCTATAATGTAAAGTAACAAGCAATTTGTACACATATAACAAATATAAAATACAACCATGACCACTATGATTCTTATTCCAAAATAGATGTTCATACAAAAAATAGGATTATAGTTACATCCTAACACTCCAAACAAGAGTATGCATGTAGGTCAGGTATACTAAAGCTTGTTTGTTTGTTTGTGTTTTATATGATAGTTTTTGTAGGGATATGGTGTTAGAAGCAAAACGGAGATCATACAAATGGAATCGGATAAAGTTAGACCAAGTTCAAAGAACTAGTCCTGAATTGGTGCGGTAAATCAGAAAACTGATCCAATCCACTAATTATGTTCGGTTGAAGGGGTGTGGGTTCGAACCTGAGTTAGTGATGTGGCTTGTGTTTAGTCGACCGGAAAGGTTCCGCTTGACTAGAAAACTTGATAATGATGAGATCATGTGGCTTGGTCCAGATTATTAAAGGCTTGATTACGGGGATCAAGTTTGACCAGGTTTAATCGAACGAGGTTTATAGGTCAATTGGAAAAGCCGCTTGACTAGAAAACTTGATAATGATGAGATCATGTGGCTTGGTCCAGATTATTAAAGGCTTGATTACGGGGATCAAGTTTGACCAGGTTTAATCGAACGAGGTTTATAGGTCAATTGGAAAAGGCATATAAAAGAACCTCATCATCAAAGCTCGACACATCAATTACTATTACTCATCTTTTGTGCTCGGGAAGGCTCTCAAAGTTTAGCACGTGCGACCAGGGAAAAGCCAAGAGGAGTGCCAAACACTCAGGGGTTCGGCACCGATTGTCAACTTGTTTGGTTTGACTATGTTATTAATGCTTATTCTTTAAATTCATAATTCTGCTTGTAATTACAATTTGTAAGAAGATTTCTCTGTCTCTAGTAGGTATCCTAAAAGGACAATACTATTGGACAAATGCCTCCTGTACATAGGTCTTGGAGTACTAACTCTAGGGTTGGGAACTATGTAAATCCGGTATGTACTCTTGTCTTTAAGTTATTTATATATTCCGTTGCTACTAATCTGATAGAAAAGAATGAATACATGACAAAAATGAGAAAGCGAGACACGCTATTCACCCCCTTGGCCGACTCTTGATTGGACTATCTGCCAAGGGCCAAACAAGTTAGAGATTGAGGGCGGAGATCTAAAGGGTATAATGGTAAATTCAAATTTTAATTCCATATTATTTACTTTAAATACAGGGAGAGAGAATACTATAAAAGTGTCATACCGAATAAGACTTGGACTACACGACCAACAATAAAGAAGGAACCAATCCTAAAAATCCAAAGAATCAAAGAGCGCATCATGTACTTCATTCAAGAAATTCGATCACTACAACAATTAGTGGACGAAGAAGAATAAAAAGTCCAAGGAATTAGGGGAAACATGCAGGTTAGTAAATTTAAGAATTATGAAAATGTCCTTTTTGATTTAGATCATGTTAAATTAGATAAGATCACCTAATCTAATTAAGAATAATCTAATATGAATAATTCTAAATTAATTAATTTTAATAATTCAAATGTAGATAATAATGCAATTAATAAAGATAATTTTAATTTGGATAATTCAAAGTCAATTATTAATAATTCAAATTTAACAATTGGGATAATAAAATTAATCAATAATATGATATCTCAATCTTGAAATAGATCAAATTAATCAAAATCTTGATAAGATATATGATCTATTCAATCAATCACGATATTGATTACATCAGCCCCCGGGGCTATGGTGCGGCGGTAGGGACTCTAGTTGTTAATTCAGACATTCGCGGTTTGATCCACAGCTACGGTGCATTTTGCAGGAATTTTTCCTCCATATGGGGCGCGAATCCTGGGACGCTGGACTTCTAGACTGCCCACCGCGAGCGCATCCCGATTTATCCTGATGACCGGTGAAAAACTTTCATGGGACCGGACCGATCATCCCAGGTTCAATTTGTTTGCTACCTGGTTCATCATTTCACAATATTGATTACATCAATTAAATAATTATCTAAACCTATATCTAATTAATCAAAAGTAAAATTCAAATTTTATTAATTTAAATAAACTGAATTTAATAAATAATCAAGATAAATCTATTTTTAAATTTAATTAATTTAAATAATCTAAATTTAATTAATAAACAAGATAAATCTAATTTAAACAATTCAAATTTAGTTAATAATCAATATAAATCTAATTTGAACAACACAATTTTACTTAATTTAAATAAGATGAATTCAATTAAAAACTTAATTAATCAAGATAAATCTAATTTGGAGAATTCAAATTCAATTAATCCAAATTTAATTAATAATCAAGATAAATCTAATTTGAACCACTGAAATTTAATTAAATTAAATAATCTGAATTCAATTAAAAACGTAATTAATCAAGGTATATCTAATTTAAACAATTCAAATTGAATTAATTTAAATTTAATTAATAATCAAGATAAATCTAATTTCAACAATAAAAATTAAATTAAATTAAATAATTTAAATTTAAATAATAAAATAATTAATCAACGTAAATCAAGCACCACTACAGGAGATCGAGAAGGATCTAGACACTGAAGGAGTCCTATACAAGGAGTTTCGAGACAGAGATTGAAAATCACTTATCTATACAGAATTCACTCTTGCTCTCGTGCACTAAGAGAGTGTTTGGGAGAGTTTATTCCTTCTTGAAAAGTGATTCTTATAGAAATTATCTCGAAGTCAGTGAGAAGCTAAAGTCCAAAGTATTTGAAAATAGAAGTCAAAAGGTGATATAATGTAAAGTTTGAGTGTTTGATGAATAATTACTTTCAAGCTTAATTTTTAGTTAAATGACAACAATATCCTTAAACTATATAAATTAATTTTTTTCAATTATTTAAATATAATTTTGATACACCGTCCATAATATTTTATATATTTATTATTATATTTTGAATATTATATCAAAATAATTTTTTTAATAATATATATGTTTAAAAAAGATATAAACTATATATAAAAAATTTTAAAAATATAAATTATATAAAAATATAAAAATTTATTTAAAAATGTGGTGGCAATTATGTAAAATGATAAATTTATTAAGGATATAAATGTCAACTTTTAATTCTAGACCATAAGTAAAAAAGCAGAAGCAGAAAAATATCAAATTATTGCTTTCAGCTTTTGAGTAAAAGTTGTAGAAGTTAAAGCAGAATCTGACATTCACAAACACTCAAAAGTGCTTCTGTGTAGCTAGAATCTAAAAAAAAGCTAGCAGAAGTTCTCCCAAACATTGCCAAATGCTCTTAAACTTTTTGTGTTGCGACACGTGCTTCATTTCTGATCAGCATATGTACAGTAACATTTTTATTTATTTTAGTGTTGTCTTAATATATTTTACGGCGCATAAACTTTTTAGATTATTTTTCTATAAGGTTTCTCCACCTAGAAGAAATTAGAGAATCACATTTTATATCTATTGTATGTTTATAGTTTTGGTATGGTTGATCAACTTGCATGTTTAAACTGTTAGCTAAATCTGTTACATGTTTTTATTGCCTTCGTCTTACTTGATTAAATCAATCTAAGTTGACTAGATGTCTCTTTGATAGTCGGATGAACGCTTGGGCCGGATCAATTAGGAACTAGTTCAGGTCATCGAACTCATGATATGGTCGATTGCAAGATAGCCCGGTTGATCGGAAGGGTCCAATTGACCAAAAATCAACATGATCGAGTCCCCATGAGTCAGTCCTCGAATAAGTTTTGACTAAGCTTCGGGTGATCGGAGGGTGTTCCTGTAGACCGATAGGTCAAGACTTAGCTCCAAGAGGATTGAGTTTGTAGTTGAGTTGGCGAAGGTCTAGTCGATTGGAGTGTGGCCCAGTCAATCGGAGAAGTGTCAATCGAGTTATATAAAAGGGGAGTCAAGGAAGCCTCTTCTCACACCAATTGTAAACACATCCATTCATTCTCATGCTCAGAAAGTGCTCCTAATTTTGTCCATGTGGTCCAGGAAGCACCAGGAAGGGTGTTGCAACAAGGGTTTTCAGCGGTTCATCACGGTTTTTATTTTATGCTTATACTCTAAATATTTGTCTTCATATTTGTGTTTGCTTTACAAAACTTGTAAGTGGTTTCTCTACTTCTGAAATGTTGCCAGAAATGAGAAAAATACTAATGTTCACATTGAGACGTAGTCTTGGACATAGCACCCCGGGGTGTGCACCTAGAAAATTTTTATGTCCGTTGTTTTTTTTATATTTTTTATCATTTATTATTTTGTTGTGCACCTAACGAACTCTGATGGAAAAGAAAAAGATGAAAATATGTTCACGCTATTCACCGCATACGTGTCCTCTATCATCAAATCAATCTTATAATTACTAGTTTGTTGTACATAACTAGTATGTAGTCATCATTGCTTTGGTAACGATTTAAACATGATGAATGTAAACTAGATCATAACTTTAAGAACGCTTGGACACAACAAAAAATCAACGGCAACTTACCAAATGGCGCACCTAAAAATTGATATTTACCAAAAGACGTACCATAGTTTCATTTTCACCGAAGGGCACACTCATTTTAGTGAACTTCCTCTTATACACCTCCTGCTATGTACTGCCTTTCTCTTTCACTCTCAGTAACAAATTCCAAAACGTTTGCACATGCAACGTGACTTAATTACTGACTTTTATTTTAAAATAATATATTATGGAATCGGTGCTAAACTAAAAAAACGTAAGGTAAAATCAAATAAATATTTCAGTTAAAAAATATCTCATCTAACTTATTTAAAAATATAAATAAATGATTTTTATATTTGATTAATAAAAATTAATATATTAAATAATATTTAATAAATATATTAATGTAAAAAAAATTGAAAAAAAAAGAGCGTGGGCCTGAAATCTATGTAGGGTTTTTTGTCAATAATCATTTGATTGCAGTGAGGATATCCCCATGACCATGGTTGCTGTGACTGCATCACACTTCATTGCCAAAACCCCATGCTCCGGCTTTAATGGAGCTGGTGATTCGGAGGGTTCGGTCTTTCAAATCAGAAGGATCCCTTATCTGAGTAACCATGCCAATACTTTTGAAGGACTGAGATCCCGGAACCAAATGAATTCGCATCCAATGCACTGTGCAAAGGCAACTACTAGGCAAGTGAGGAAGGGAAATATTTCAATAGATTTTCAAGCCCACGCTGGGCCTGAAATATTTTATTTCAGGCCTAGCGTGGGTCTGAAATTTTTTATTTTAGGCCCACGTTGTGCCTGAAATCTTTTGATTCAGGCCCGACGTGGATTCAAATTTTTTTTATATTTTAAAAATATATTAATATATAAAAAAACTTATCAAAACACTTAATTTCATATTAAAAAGCAGGGTCTGAAGTCACGCTAGGAGGGCCTGAACATAGATGTGTTCAGGCCCTCCAAGCCTAAGGAATGTTCAGACCCTCCGTGGGCGTGAACACAATCTTGGATAAATATAAGTAAATTAAATAAAAATATCAATAGTTCTAGTTAGAGTTGAGCTAGGAGATGGTATTTTGGTGTCCAAACTTCTAATGATTATAAATTATGTTGCAATAGGAGATTTTTAGGTCTATCAGTGAGTTTTCACCAAAACCCACTGATGGACCTAGGATATTTAGATTTTTCAAAATCCAATATCAATAGTTAGAGTTGAGATTTTGGGTGCCCAAACCTCTAATCTTGCTGTATCACCAATGCTATATGAGTGGTTTAGGTATATCAGTGAGTTTTGAACAAAATTTACTGATGGACCTACTATATTTGGAATTCTGAAAACCCTATATCAGTAGACAGGGTTGAGCTAGGAGATGAGATTTTGAGTGCCCAAACCTCTAATCTTGTTGTATCACCAATGCTATAGGAGTGGTTTAGGTATATCAGTGAGTTTGGAGCAAAACTCACTGATGGACCTACCATATCTAGAATTCTGAAAACCCTATATCAATAGACAGGGTTGAGCTAGGAGATGAGATTTTGGGTGTCCAAACCTCTAATCTTGCTATATCACCAATGCTATAGGAGTGGTTTAGGTATATCAGTGAGTTTTGAGCAAAACTCACTGATGGACCTACCATATCTGGAATTCTGAAAACCCTATATCAGTAGATAGGTTGAGCTAGAAGATGAGATTTTGGGTGCTCAAACCTCTAATCTTGCTGTATCACCAATGCTATAGGAGTGGTTTAGGTATATCAGTGAGTTTTGAGCAAAACTCACTGATGGACCTATCATATCTGGAATTCTGAAAACCCTATATCAGTAGATAGGGTTGAGCTAGGAGATGAGATTTTAGGTGTCCAAACCTCTAATCTTGCTGTATCACCGATGCTATAGGAGTGGTTTAGGTATATCAGTGAGTTTTGAGCAAAACTCACTGATGGACCTACCATATCTGGAATTCTGAAAATCCTATATCAGTAGACAGGGTTGAGCTAGAAGATGAGATTTTGGGTGCTCAAACCTCTAATCTTGCTGTATCACCAATGCTATAGAAGTGGTTTAGGTATATTAGTGAGTTTTGAGCAAAACTCACTGATGGACCTACCATATCTGGAATTCTAAAAACCCTATATCAGTAGACAGGGTTGTGCTAGGAGATGAGATTTTGGGTGCCCAAACCTCTAATCTTGCTGTATCACCAATGCTATAGGAGTGGTTTAGGTATATTAGTGAGTTTTGAGCAAAACTCACTGATGGACCTACCATATCTGGAATTCTGAAAACCCTATATCAGTAGACAGGGTTGAGCTAGGATATGAAATTTTGGGTGCCCAAACCTCTAATCTTGCTGTATCACCAATGCTGTAGGAGTGGTTTAGGTATATCAATGAGTTTTGAGCAAAACTCACTAATGGACCTACCATATCTGGACTTCTGAAAACCCTATATCAATAGACAAGGTTGAGCTAGGAGATGAGATCTCTATTTAGAATTTACTTAGAAGATATTATGTATGGAGAAATCAAGTATGAAGATATTAGAAATCCAAGTATGGAGAAATCCAAGTATCCTAGGTTCATCAGTGAGTTTTCATCGAAACCCACTGATTCATCCTAGAAAACTCCTATTGCAACATAATTCATAATCATTAAAAATTTGGACACCAAAAATACCATCTCCTAGCTCAACTCTAACTATTGATATTGGATTTTGTGAAATCCAAATATCATAAGTCCATCAGTGAGTTTTGGTGAAAACTCACTGATAGACCTAAAAATCTCCTATTGCAATATAATTTATAATCATTAGAAGTTTGGACACCAAAAATATCAACTCCTAGCTCAACTCTAACTAGAACTATTGATATTTTTATTTAATTTACTTATATTTATCCAAGATTGTGTTCAGGCCCACGGAGAGCTTGAATATTCCTTAGGCCTGGAGGGCCTGAACACATCTATGTTCAGTCCCTCCTTGCGTGACATCAGACCCTGCTTTTTAATATGAAATTAAGTATTTTGATAGGTTTTTTATATATTAATATATTTTTAAAATAGAAAAAAAAATTTGAGTCCACGTCGGACCTGAATCAAAAGATTTTAGGCCCAATGTGGGCCTGAAATAAAAAATTTCAGGCCCAGCGTGGGCCTGAAAATCTATTGAAATACTTCCCTTCCTCTCTTGCCTAGTAGTTGCCTTTGCACAGTGCATTGGATGCGAATTCATTTGGTTCCGGGATCTCAGTCCTTCAAAAGTATTGGCATGGTTACTCAGATAAGGGATCCTTCTAATTTGGAAGACCGAACCCTCCGAATCACCAGCTCCATTGAAGCCGGAGCATGGGGTTTTGGCAATGAAGTGTGATGCAGTCACAGCAGCCATGGTCATGGGGATATCCTCACTGCAATCAAATGATTATTGACATAAAACCCTACATTTATTTCAGACCCACGCTGGGCCTGAAATAAAATATTTCAGGCCCAGCGTGGGCCTGAAATCAATAGATTTCAGGCCCATGCTCTTTTTTTCAAATTTTTTTATATTAATATATTTATTAAATATTATTTAATATATTAATTTCTATTAATTAAATATAAAAATCATTTATTTATATTTTTAAATAAGTTAGATGAGATATTTTTTAACTAAAATATTTTTTCGATTTTACCTTACGTTTTTTAGTTTAGCGCCGATTCCATAATATATTATTTTAAAATAAAAGTTAGTAATTAAGTCACGTTGCATGTGCAGATGTCTCGGAATTTGTTACTGAGAGAGAAAGAGAAAGACAGTACATAGCAGGAGGGGTATAAGAGGAAGTTCACTAAAATGAGTGCGCTCTTTGGTGAAAATGAAACCATGATACGTTTTTTGGTAAATATCAATTCTTGGGTGCGCCCTTTGATAAATTGCCGAAAAATCAATGAGGATAGAGTTGCAAAGTAACTTTAAGTTTACGTTGATAGGGAAAAATTCATGGCAATAATGTAGATGGATAAATAACTAAAGTTAAGAGGTGATGAACTCATATGAGATGAATTTAAGAGTTTTCCCAAGGCAAATACAAGATAGAACCCACTGAGTTTTATGTTGATTAAAAAATTAAACTTTACTATTTAGTATTATTGTCCACAACCCAAAAAAAAAAAAGACACAAGTCATTGAATTTGAAATTGCACCTATTAGGTATGTCACGGGTAAAACATTTTAATAAACGAATGACTCTAAGATGAAAAGAATGCATGCTATTTGTCACGATAAGAAATGCTAGTGGTTGATAATTTTAAGGGGAGATATTAAATTCATAGTTAGTAAATTTATAAAGGACCATCAATGTATTGGTGTCATGGAGACTATTAATACCATGCTTGCTTGTACTTTCACATTTATTGTGTCATAGGTTGAGGGATAATTTCTGTTAAAAGATAAATATAAACGAAGGATATGAAGAAGAAGAATGAAATCAAGATTTCGGGTGCATGTATCGTCCCAAAAGCCATACTCGGCTAGGGAGAAGGATTTAGTAAGGTGATGGTGATTTTGATAAGGCTTGTGGTGATCTCCTAAGATACCTGTGTGAAATATGTAGGTTGCACTTAAGGAAGGATGTCAATTAGTTTGGTGAATGTTTTAGGGATTTTGAAGCTTATAGGAGGGTATCGTAATGTACCGTTATAAGTTCATTGAAAAAAATGTGACATATTTTAGTAGCAAATCGTTGGTGTTGGAAGTACCAAATCAAACCTAAGTTTTGATGTATAGCTAGGTTTAAAATTAGTCTTGTGTTGATTTGATGGATTGTATCAAATGTGCAAATGCAGGTTATCTGACAAAAAGTGAAGTCCTAGTGAGACTAGACAACTAAAGTCCTAGTTGGCAACCAGACAGAGACAAAACTCTTGTGAGACTAGGTAAAGAAGACCTGGTTGGGAACTAGTCAGAGGAATATTCCTAGCGGGGCTATACGGTGAAAGACCTTGTTGAAAACTAGGTAGAAAAATCATAATTGGAATTAGGCAGGAAAATCCTAATTGGAAACTAGGTGACTTAAGTCCAAGGGGAGATAGTTAGGAGTTGAAGTCTTGGCAACATGTCCAAGCAAGTTAGCGGAGAGCTGAGTCTTGGCAACTAAGTCTAGATGGGCTAACTAGAAGCTGAACATTTAGCTAAAGTCCGTACGAGTAACATTAATCATTTCATCTTACTTATTACATATTACTTTTTGCAATTCGATGGTTCCAAATGACCGGAAGGGAGTTCATGTAACTGGCTAGGGATAAACCTTAATTAATGGAGTCGGGAGTTCCAGACGACTAAAGCGAGGAGTGAGGTGACCTCGATGGCTAGACACTGGGAAAGACTTTCAAGCAATCAGAGATGAGAATATCCAGTGATTCAGAGGAGCCAATCAAGATCAATGATTGACCAAGCTCTAGGTGACCAAAGGGAATCTAGTCAATCGGAGACTACAGACGACATTATCTATCTGATAGAGTTTACATCCACGTTAGTATTGTTCAGTCAAACGGAGGGCTTGTAATAGACTGGAGTAATGCATGTAAAATACAGTAAATTAGAAATCGGACTAGAAAATTTCGGAGACTTCTTGAAGTTTTCAAATCCCAAGTTTGGAGGTTTAAGAGTTGTAAATACTTTAATATCAAACCTAAAGGGGGTTAAGTGTCTAAGGGACTAGGAATTAATGACGAGATGGTAGTAACCCAAGAAGCAGGGACTAAAATGCAAAATTTTCATCACTAAAAACCTCTATTGCCTTCCTCCTCCGCCCGAACGCTCTATGTCGACGCGAGCCCTCTGCCAAGGCTTTTTCTTCTCCGTCTATAGCCGACGCCGAGGATGTTGGGGCAATCGACCCAAGTATGATCGGGAAGATCATGGTTTTGATGTGTGTGTCAATATGGTTAAGGTTAGGGTGTTATATTGTTTTAATATATGTGAATGAATCTTGCAGGACTTGGTGGGTCACACATGGAGGACACATCCGAGAGACGAGAGCCGAGGGAAGAGAACTCCAAGGGCAAGCCGGGAAGTGTACTTCAAAGGGCACATATGAAGGGTGGCATGGAGGCAAGCCGAGGGCTTGCGTGCGCATCCGAGGGACGATAGCCGGTGGAAGAGGACTTCAAGGGGCAAGCCAAGAGAGTATACTTGAAGGCACACGTGAATGAGGGTCATCGGAGTGAGGAGGAGTGCTTTTGTAAGCTGGGTAGTCGACTGGGAATGAACCAGTCGACTGCCAGCAAGAGTCTCGAAACTCACAGCAACATCAGTCGACTGCCCCAGGGGCAGTCGACTGATAACCCCGAAAACTAACCGTTGAGTTAGCCGTTGGCTAGCTTTTAAGGCGGGGCCAGTCGACTGCCCCAGGGGCAGTTGATTGGTATCGGGCTAGACAGCTTTTGGAGTTGACCTTTACCCTATTTAAATGGTGACTTTTTGGCACGTGAAAGGTACGGTTCTAGGGGGTACCTTTGTGCTGTTAGTGCTAAAATTCTCCAGCTCTTCCTCTCATTCTAAATTTCATCTTGTAAGAGGAAGAGGACAACCTTGTAAAGGTTTTCTCCACCTTGAAGGAGGCTTTTCATAGTGGAGATTGTGCGCGCGTGTGGATCCTTGGATTAGTCACCTCTCTGAGGTAGATACCAAGTAAACGAAGGTTTTAGCATTGATCTTATTGTTTTCATTGTTTTTCTTGTGTTTTGCTAACCTTTCTTGTAGAGAAAATCGAAAATTGCTATTCACCCCCCTCTAGCAAGGCGCCACGATCTAACAAGTGGTATCAGAGCCGGTTCATTTCGGAAGAACTAATCGTCGACTGGAGCATTCAAGAAAATGGCGTTTCAAGAGGGCTATAGCACCACAAGGCCACCGTTCTTCGACGGCATTGACTTCGCCTATTGGAAAGGTAGGATACCTCATGAATGACATCGAAAATTAGTTGAGTATTGTAGATGGCTTCGATGCACTCGTAAATGAAAGAGGAGATCCACTACCGATGAGAAATTGGACCAAGGAGATGATGAAGAAGGCGCAAGCCAATGCGAAGGCCACCACAACGCTTCAATGCGGATTATCAAAAGAACAACTAAACAAGGTGGGGCCTATCAAGAGCGCAAAGGAACATTGGGAGAAGCTCGTCGAGCTTAACGAAGGATCAAACGAGTCAAGAAGGGCAAAGAAGGATCTCTTGGTAGCCCAACTACAATCGCTCACAATGAAGGCTAACGAAATGGTAAGCCAATTACATGGAAGAGTCAAAGAAATAATCAACGAACTCCATGTCAATGGTGAGAAGGTTGAGAATCGAGATATTGTGACATATGTTCTTCAATCATTCCCTAGGACTACCTTGTGGGCATCAACGGTTGATGCCTACAAAGTTTCAAGGGATCTCTCTAGGTAAAGTTAGATGATTTGTTTTGTGAATTTGAATTACATGAGTAAGCTAACATTTCTACTAAAGAGAAAGGTGTAGCTTTTATTGTAGAAAAGGAAAGGAAAAAAGAAGAAAGAGAATAAGAAGGTCGTCTACTCGTCATCATCCGACTCGGAAGAGTCAAGTACTTCAATGGATAGCGACCAAGAAGCCTACATGATAAGGAAAATGCGAAGAGCTTTTAAAAGTTTTTCTAACAAGTCTTATGGTAGGAAAAGTTCAAAGAGTAAAAGCAAGGGAAAGGAGATCATTTGCTATAATTGCCTTCAAGAGGGGCACATGAAGAATGAGTGCCCACAATTAAAGAAAAGGGAAGAAAAGAAGGATGACAAGAAGAAATCCAAGGGAAAAGAAAAGAGTGCCACAAGTCTCAAAGCTACTTGGGAAGATCCATCTTCATCGGAGGAAGAAGGAGATCATGTGTCACACTTCGCACTAATGGGAGTGGACAACTTGGAGTTATCCGAAGATGAGAGGAGTTCAAGTAGTGAAGATGAAGGTAAAGGCTCATCATCCAAATCCAATGTATCGGTAAGTGAAGTATATAACTTACCCACCTCTACTCTTGTTAAGATAATTACTAGTACAAATGATGATTTGGCTAGAGCTAGGAAGAAAGTTAAGGAATTGAAAAATAAAGTTTGCATGCTCAAATTAGAATCCATGAAATTTAAGGACAATGTGCATGTTGGGACCGGGTGCATGTTGACATGGATGCGGGCTCGTAATTTTAAAAATTAATTACGTGCAGCGGAAGGTTTAGCATAAATAATTTCTCTAAATCATTTAACCACACATCTAAGCATGCATTTTTATTTTGTGTAGACATGATCATATATTTAAATTTTATAGAAACATAAACTAATTTACGTATTACCTCGCGTAACTCGAAGGAAGGGACGAGAACCAACCGTAAGCGTCCCTTGGAAGCTCCGCCTCTATTCGCGTCCACGCCGAGTATCTTCGGGATGACTTCGCAAAGTCACGAGTTTCGTGTTCTCGAGAACTACTAGATTCTCCGAGAACGCGACGAGAAAAACCAAGAGAGAAGTCGGAAGACTAACCACAAAAGGATGGCCGGTTGGTGCTCCTTCTTGGGGCTGGTTGGCGCACGGCAAGAAAGCGAGAAGAGAAGGAGAGAAAGAGAGGGAGAGAGCCTATGCCTTCATCTCTATGATTCACACCCAAGCCTTGCCTTGGGTCCTTTATATAGTGGCCTCTCAACCATCAAGCCTCTCAAATATGGAATAACTTGTTCCATCATGCCAAGTTTGATTTTATATCATGGTTAAAATCATATTTTAATTCATGATAAAAAATCTTCTCTTCTATGGAATAAATTTCCTTATCATGGTAAATCAATCCATGATTGATTTTATAAAATAAACCAATCCATGGTTCATTTTAATTTCCATGAAAAATAAACCAAACCTTGGTTTATTATATAAAATTTTATATCATCCATAATTTTATAAAACAAACCACACTTGGTTTATTTTATAAATTGAACCAAAAACTTGGTTCTCTCCCTTTGTTGTGGCCGGCCAAGCAAAGAGGATGGAGGCCCTCTTTGGCCGGCCCATCCAAGCCAAGCCCCAATGAATTAAATATATTTAATTCATCTATTAAGTCTTCAAAAGACATAGCCATTTTAAGCTTCCGATGCGTCTCTGAAAAATTCAGATTTGACTTATCGTTTGGCTCAACCAAACTTAATCTCTCTTGATTGGAAAATCCAATTTTCAACTCGTTTTAAATCCCTCGGATTACTCGTAGTGCGTGTGACTAAATAGGATTTTGATTTATGTTGGCCGTCTATAATTAATCAATTATAGAACGATCATGAGTGACACCTAGTAGTACATCATAATCCCCAATTAATCGAAAGATCAACGGTTGACCTCAAAAACAATTCTGAAACCCTTCAGCAGCTATAATGAATCGTGCCCCATTCCCTTCACCATCTTATACCCACTTGGTTCAGGACATGATCTATGTGTGTCAGTCCCCACTAGGCTGACTACGTCACACCTAGCCCAAGTAATATTTTCTCGTCCTACGGATTCTAATTACTCTCATGTATTTAAGAGATTCATACTCTGAACATGTCATGCTCTGGCCAGAGGCTTCGAGTAACAATCCGACGATAGGCCTCGGGTATACATCTCCTCGCAAGGAGTGGTGAATCCTTTGTAGGCTGTTCAAACATCTTCGGGCACTTCGGCTTATACCCAATCATCCTGGGTCCACACCTCCTTGGAGATGCTTGCTTAAGATGTCAAAGTATAAGTCTCCATGACCAAGATGACTTGAACACCGCAAGTCAAAGGAACATCGCACTTAAGCTGCAGTAAGAACTTCACTGACATATCTATATGTAGACTACCATATGAAGTTTTACAGCCAGTCACTCCAATGAACTAGTTCCCTTAACTAGCATTCATGTTTATCTCCGGACATCTCAGTGTCACCAGCCAGTGAGAATCAGCTGATTAGAGAATAACACATTCTAGTCTCAACAGAATTGATAGTGTCCGTATTTATCAATTCATCGACTAGGGACAATTTCATACTTCACAATTGCACATGTAGAGATAATCACTAGTTGTGAATTCATCACAAATTCTCTCATGCTGTGAATTGTATTACGGACATTCAGTAAATGAGTTTAAGATCTCAATCAAATACACAAACATGTATACTCAAATAGTGAATATTCATTTATTTAAATAAATGATTACAATCATAAGGCGATTGCCTTAGGACACTTCTCTCATATCACTAACAAACTCCCACTTGGCCTAATGTCAATCGCTACGGTGCCCAATACCACAGGCTCTAACATGACCCTCAAACTTACTTTGGAGTCATCCTTATAGGTATCCGGACTGAGATTTGAACTTTTCCAGCTTACTGCGCCTCCATTCAAAATAAATACGTATCCGGACTGAGATTTGGAGTCATCCTTATATGTCTAGAAACTGGCATCTGTATATCCACGTATTATCATATCACCTTCTCCATATATTAGGAACACATCCTTAGTTCTTTATAAGTACTTGAGGATTGTCTTGACAGCCGCCCAATGATCCATTCCTGGATCAGACTGGTATCTGCTTGTGACGCTCAGAGCATACGATACATCGGGCCTAGTACATAACATAACATACATGATAGATCCTATCGCGGATGCATAAGGAATCTTATTCATGCAAATCCTCTTGTCTTCTGTGCGCGGACACATAGATTTCGAAAGGTTGATCCCATGCCTGATGGGAAGGTAACCTTTCTTGGATTCCGACATGCTAAACTTTTCTAGCACTTGGTCTATATATGTAGACTGCGAAAGACTAAGCAACCGTTTTGATCTATCTCTATAGATTCTAATCCCAAGGATATAGGTTGCTTCTCCCAGGTCTTTCATGGAGAAAGTTTTGGACAACCAAATTTTAACTGACTATAAGACTGATATATCGTTTCCTATAAGTAATATGTCATCGACATATTGTTGGTGCAGAATGCACCCAAGTCAAACTTGTGTTTTGATATTGGCAAAAGGGTTCAAAAGTTAAGGGTTAGTTGTTGTCTAACAAGTTTCTTGAGTGTACAGGAAAAGCCCTAGCAAAGGAATGCTAGGCACTGGCAAAGGAATGCCAGCCAGAAGAAAAGCCATAGCGAAGGACTGCTAGGCTCTGGCGAAGGACTGCCAGAATGGACAAACCCTAGCGAAGGAATGCTAGGCACTGGCAAAGGGCTGCCAGAAGAAAAGACCTAGCGAAGGACTGCTAGGCACCAAGCGAAGGGCTGCGTGGTACTCAAGACCTGGCGAAGGGCTGCCGGGCAAAAGTCCAACTGGAGGAGCCGGTTGGCACCAGGTAAATTCTCCCGAGAGGAGTAGGTGAGGACGCGTTCCCCTTGAGGGAACATTAGGCGTCGGTTCGACCTAGGGCTCCATTTTGGAGACCAAACTCAGAACCAAGACAGCTGAGGCTGTATAAATTAAATAAAATATTTGTTTTATTGTGTTTTGGACTAACCCTGGAAGCAGGACCGAAGGAACGTGTGTCTGCAGCTCAGAATGCCTCAAAGGAAAGAGGCAACTGCTGACCAGGGCGCCCGGAGTATCCCAGGCGCCCCCAAGGTGAACACAAAACACAAAGAAAGCAAATGAACCTCGACAGTACATTCTGAGGGCGCCCCCGCTGTCCCGGGCGCCCCCATGGCAAACAAACTAAAGAGTTAAGTTGCTGCCGCGTCTGCACTGTGCACCCAGGGCGCCCCCGCTGTCCCGGGCGCCCCCAGCCTGACCAAGGAGAGCTCAGCGCTGCGGATAAGGGTTGGCCGGGTCAACCAGGGCGCCCCCAGCGTCCAGGGCGCCCCCGTCAAGGCCTTATCCCGAGGATTAAGGGCTAAGACCTTGACCGAGCCTCTTGCGGATCAAAAGCCACGTGGGGGGGCGCCCCCGTCGACCAGGGCGCCCCCAGGCACTATAAAAAGGGCCCTAGACCCTCCTCTTCAGAACACTGCTTTCATTCAACGCATCCAAACGCTCTGACAACCGCGCTCTGCTCCGGAAACTTCCCGACTCAAGATCGAAGTGCCGCCAACCTCCCACTGCACCGAAACTCGATCTACACCGGGAGTTGGTAAAACAAAGTGTATATTTCTATTTACAGTAATTTTGTAATCTCACTCTGTAACCGTTTTGCGCACTATAGAATTGCCCAAAGTAAACGGTCAACGACCGTGGGCCTTGGAGTAGGAGTCGACCCAGGCTCCGAACCAAGTAAAACCTTGGTGTTTGCGTTGTTTGATTTTATTCCGCCGCGCACTTACTCTTTCTTTTAAATCCGAACATTTTCCGATATTCACCCCCCCTCTATCGGTCTTTCTCGATCCAACACATATAACACTAGGAATACGACTGCACTCCCACTAACCTTCTTGTACACACAAGGTTCGTCAAGATTTTGTGAGAAATCAAACTCTTTGATTGTCTCATCAAAATGGATGTTCCAGCTCCTGGATGCTTGCTTTAGTCCATATATGGATCGTCGAAGTTTGCATACTTTGGTTTTATTAACCGATGTGAAACCTTCAGGTTGTATCATGTATACATCCTCAAGCAGGTTTCCATTAAGGAAAGCTATTTTCACATCCATTTGTCATATCTCATAATCATAATGAGTTGCTATGGCCAGGAGCATCCGAATGGATTTAAGCATAGCTACTGGCGAATAGGTTTCGTCATAATCAATTCCTTATTTCTGACGATATCCTTTTGCCACTAATCTAGCCTTAAAGGTAACAAGATTACCTTCCTTGTCGGTTTTCTATTTGAAAACCCACTTGCACCCTATGGGCTTAATCCCTTCAGGTGGGTTAACCAAGTCCCATACTTGATTTTTGTACATGGAATCCATTTCCGACTTCATGGCTTCAAGCCATTTATCCCTTTCTGAATTTTTCAGAACATCTTCATAACTGATAGGTTTGTCATCGTTAATGAGTAACACGTCGTTCGATTCACTTATGAGAAATCCGTATCTCTCTGGAATATTGCGTGTCCTATCAGAGCTACGAAGAAGTGGTGTTGTTTTAGGTTCAACTGATAGCTCATCATTATGAGTTATTAGTTGTAGCTCTAGACTAGGTGTCTCTGTAATGTCTATTGGAGTTTCTTGAACTTCTTCAAGTTCAATACTACTCCCACTGTTTTCTTGTAAAAGAAATTCTTTTTCTAGAAATACAGTATGCCTTGAAACAAACACCTTTTGTTCCAAGGGATGATAGAATTGGTAACCTTTCGTTTCCTTAGGGTATCCAAGAAATAGACATTTATCAGACTTAGAATCCAATTTATCTGATACCGTCCGCTTTACATAAGCAGGACAACCTCATATCTTTAGGTGAGATAAATGAGGTTTCTTACTATTCCACGTCTCATATTGAGTAGTAGAGACTACCTTGGTCGGGACTCTGTTTAGTAAGTAAATAGCTGTCTTAAGCGCATAGCCCCAAAAGGATTTTGGAAGAGTTGCATGATTCATCATAGATCTAACCATGTCCATCAAGGTTCGGTTATGCCTCTCAGATACACCATTATGCTATGGTGTATATGGCGGAGTCCATTGAGACAATATCCCATTGTCCCTAAGATAATCTTGAAACTCTTGACTTAAGTATTCACCACCCCGATCGGATCGAAGTATCTTAATACTTTTGCCAAGCTGTTTCTCTACTTCACTTCTGAACTCTTTGAATTTCTCAAAAGCTTCAGATTTGTGTTTCATTAAGAACACATACCCGAATCGTGAGTGATCATCGATAAAGGTAATGAAGTAGCTATAGCCTCCTTGTGCAAGAGTTGACATTGGTCCACATACATCAGTATGTATTAGACTAAGCAATTCTCCCACTGATTTACCTTTTTCGGTAAAGGGTAATTTGGTCATCTTGCCTTTTAAGCATGATTCGCATGTATCAAATGAACCAGGTTCAAATGATTCCAGAATTCTACATCGGTGTAATTTGGTCATGCGTTTCTTGCTTACATGGCCAAGACGACAATGCCACATATAGGAGTCTATTTGATTATCTATTCGAGCACGTTTGTTGCTAACTTCGATATTGAAAACGTCACCGAATAAATCTAACGTGTAGATACCATTGCATAAAGTTCCAGTCCCATAAAGAACACCATTTAAAGTTATATAACAGTAATTGTTACTAAAAGTTAAATGATAACCCTTTTCATTCAAGTATGAAATAGATACAATGTTCTTTATTAACGAAGGAACAAAATAACAATTATCCAATTCTAAGACAAGTCCAGTAGGGAGCTTTAGCAAATATGTTCCGATGGCAACAGTAGCAATCTTTGCTCCATTTCCAACTCGCAAATGCGCTTCTCCCTTAACGAGTCTTCTTCTATTCCTTAGCCCCTGTATGTCATTACATATATGTGAGCTACACCCAATATCAAGTACCCAGGTGTCCGAGGAAATAGAGTGGCATTCAATAACGAAGATACCTGAAAAGAGGATGGGGCATTGGATGCCTTCTTCTTCAAGGACTCAAGATAAACCTTGCGGTTTCTTCGACAGTGGCCCTCCTTGCCGCAGTGATGACAAGTGCCTTTTGGTGCCTTTTCAATCTTTTTGGCCTTTTTCTTCCTTCCCTTATTTTGTTCTTTGGGCTTCCTCTTAGAGCCTTTCTTTGAGGAACCAACTAACAGTACCGTCTTCTGATCCTGCTTTACAGAAGGCTCTACAGTCTTCAGCAGGTTAAGCAACTCAGGAATGGTAGTCTCCAGTTTGTTCATCTGATAGTTCATCACAAACTGTGAGTAACTCTTGGGCAAACAATGCAGAATTAAGTCAATACTTAGTTCGTGATCCATTGCAAATCCGAGTGTGCCTAGTCGCTCAATATACCCCAACATCTTAAACACAAACTGTGAAACAGAAGTGTCTTCCTGCATCTTAGAGGTGAAGAGGAGTCTGGAGACCTCAAACCTTTCGGATCTCGCCTGCTCGTCAAACAGCTCATGAAGATGGAAGACGATGGTATGAGCATCCATATGCTCATGCTGCTTTTGTAGCTCAGGTACCATAGCGGCCAGTATGATGCAACTCGCAAGTTCAGAATCGGCCACATGTTTCTGATAGGCCACTAACTGGTCTGGAGTTGCATCTTCAGGAGGATGGTTGGGAAGATAAACCTTGCGGTTTCTTCGACAGTGGCCCTCCTTGCCGCAGTGATGACAAGTGCCTTTTGGTGCCTTTTCAATCTTTTTGGCCTTTTTCTTCCTTCCCTTATTTTGTTCTTTGGGCTTCCTCTTAGAGCCTTTCTTTGAGGAACCAACTAACAGTACCGTCTTCTGATCCTGCTTTACAGAAGGCTCTACAGTCTTCAGCAGGTTAAGCAACTCAGGAATGGTAGTCTCCAGTTTGTTCATCTGATAGTTCATCACAAACTGTGAGTAACTCTTGGGCAAACAATGCAGAATTAAGTCAATACTTAGTTCGTGATCCATTGCAAATCCGAGTGTGCCTAGTCGCTCAATATACCCCAACATCTTAAACACAAACTGTGAAACAGAAGTGTCTTCCTGCATCTTAGAGGTGAAGAGGAGTCTGGAGACCTCAAACCTTTCGGATCTCGCCTGCTCGTCAAACAGCTCATGAAGATGGAAGACGATGGTATGAGCATCCATATGCTCATGCTGCTTTTGTAGCTCAGGTACCATAGCGGCCAGTATGATGCAACTCGCAAGTTCAGAATCGGCCACATGTTTCTGATAGGCCACTAACTGGTCTGGAGTTGCATCTTCAGGAGGATGGTTGGGAAGTTGTTCTTCAAGGACATAAGCAAGCTTTTCTGCCTTGAGGACTATCCTCAGGTTTCGAAGCCAGTCCATGAAGTTTGGCCCAGTCAGCTTATGGTCCCCAAAATGGAAAGCAAATTCAGAGAAGACATGATCAGGTGNCGGAGATCGGCTATGCGAAGTCGGGTTGGGCGCGGGTGTGCTGACCATCTCCTTTTTCCGGGCGGCCTGCGCTTCTTCTACATTAATATACTTTACAGCCTTCCCGAGCAGGCTGTCGAAGTCCTTTGGCGGCTTCCTTATCAATGATCTGAAAAATTCTCCCTCTTACAATCCTTGGGAGAAGGCACTGATCAAGACCTCCGGGTTGGCGTTTGGCACGTCTAGTACTACCCTGTTGAACCTCTTGATGTAGGCCCGAAGAGACTCCTTCGGGCCCTGCTTCATCGCGAACAAGTTGAGGTTGGTTTTGTGATGCCTCCAACTGCTGGCGAAATGTTGGAAGAAGACTCTTTTGAGCTCCTCAAAACTCGACACCGACCCACTGGGGAGTCGGTCGAACCACCTCTGGGTGGTTCCCGAGAGGGTTGAAAGAAAGGCTCGACACTTGACGCCCTCCGGGTACTGGTGTAGCAGAGTCGCGTTCTCAAACTTCATCAAATGTTCCTCGGGGTCGGTCGTCCCCGTGTACTCGGGGATCGTGAAAAATCGTAGATGCCTGGGCACTGGGTCTTCTAATATCCAGGAGGAGAAAGGACTACACACCATGGTGGTCGGAGAGAAGTCGGCCGGGGCTTTCCCTTTGTCTAGGCGCGGCCCGTGCGTCTGGTTGGACGCTGACGCCTTGGCCGGTATCGAATTGGTATCATCTCCGCGACCCCGATAGAAACCTTCGGGGAAAGGCGCAGCACCCCCCCCCCTCAGGCCGGGTAGGCCCTCCCCGACCCCTCGAATGGTCGATTGCTGACTGATCAGGTAACCTAGGCGCCGGGCTACCCGCCTGTGAAGGCCTTTGGGGGGTCTTCCGAGCTTGAGCGGCCATCAATTGCTCGTATTCCTCAGGCGTTACTGTCATCGCGACTAGGTTGGGGTTTTCCATCGCTCACTCTTGATCAGGCAGAAAGTCCCCTCCTTCTAGCGCCAAATTTGATCCTGTCGCCGAATGAGGTGGAATTCCAATAGTGTGAAGGTCTCCTGAGCGGTACGAACTGTTGACGCCAGCGGTTGACCTGCAAGGAAGGACCGTTAGCAAACCCGCCGAGAAGAATCCTCGGTCAGACCCTCCGACGGTCAAGTTAACCCACGCGCGAGAGAAAAGAGCAAGGAAGCAAAAGCAGTGGACCGAAACTGAACAATTCGCGTACCTACGGGCCGATGAGGGGAGGGGTTTATATAACCGGGGGAGCTGACAAGGCCCTGTCCGTGTCAATCTCAATTTCCATACCAAGCCGAGACAAGGGTATGGGTTTGTCAGCTCTGGGCATCGAGTGGCGCCGTGCAGCATGTCAGGGCGGCATGGAGCAAGGTGTCAGCTTTGGACAGAAGTACAGGAAGTACGGAGCTGAAAGGACGTCCGAGACGCGCCCTATAAATGGGTGAGGCCCGTGCCGTCCCCTATACTAGGATCATTTAATGAGTTGCCCGCGACGTGCGTCGTAAAGGGGTAAGGGTTGCGCCAACCCCCGTACTGGGGTTATTTAATGCAGGGGCAGGGTGTAGGGGTTGGGCAGACGGAAGCAGGGGTAACTTACCGACCCCTCGTTTGGCTTACCCGAGTGACATCGGGTCACCTGTGCCATTTCCCGAGTGAAGTAAGGCTTTTGCCCAAGTCTGAGGATGCTCGAGTAGATTCACCGCCTCGGGACAGAAGGGCAGACCCTTAGCAATGTGCGAACAATCTTCGCAGACTCGGTATGAAGGGCGATCAGCCGGCTCGGGACTTGGCCATGGGAGCCTTGTGCGCTAACCCTCTGCGAGAGGTATGTTGGTCGGGGTTAGTCACTCGACTGTTAGGCTCGGGAACTCGGGCTGATGCATCGCCTGAGTGTTGGGGCAATCGACCCAAGGATGATCGGGAAGATCATAGTTTTGATGTGTGTGTCAATATGCTTAAGGTTAGGGTGTTATCTTGTTATTTGATATGTGTGATTGAGTTTGCAGGACTTGGAGAATCACACATGGAGGACTTATCCGAGGGACGAGAGCCGAGGGAAGAGAACTCCAAGGGCAAGCTGGGAAATGGACTTCAAAGGGCACACGTGAAGGGTGGCTTGGAGGCAAGTCGAAGGCTTGCGTGCGCATCCGAGGGACGATAGCCGGTGGAAGAGGACTTCAAGGGGCAAGCCAAGGGAGTATACTTGATGGCACACATGAAGGAGGGTCGTTAAAGTGAGGAAGAGTGCTTGTATAAGTTGGGCAGTCGACTGGGGGAAAATCAGTCGACTGCCTGAACTTCCCGAGACATCAGTCGACTGCCCATGGGGTAGTCAACTGGTAACCCCGAAAACTAGCCATTGGCGTTAGCCGTTGGCTAGCAATTAAGGTTGGATCAGTCGACTGCCCTAGAGGCAGTCGACTGGTATCGGGCTAGATGACTTTAGGAGTTGCCCTTTACCCTATTTAAAGGGTGATTTTTTGGCATGTCAAAGGTACGGTTCTCGGGGGTACCTTTGTGCTATTAGTGCTAATCTCTTGCTCTTCCTCTCATTCTCAATTCCATCTTGTAAGAGGAAGAGGATAACCTTATGAAGGTTTTCTCCACCTTGAAGGAAGCTTTTCATAGTGGAGAAAATGCGCTCGTGTGGATATTTGGATTAGTCACCTCTCTGAGGTGGATACCAAGTAAACAAAGGTGTTAGCATTAATCTTATTGTTTTCATTGTTTTTCTTGTGTTTTGCTAACCTTCTTGTAGAGAAAATTGAAAGTTTCTATTCACCCCCCCTCTAGAAGGCACCACGATCTAAGAAGTGGTATCAGAGCCGGTTTGCTTTGGGAGAACTCACCGTCGACCGAAGCATTCAAGAATGGCATTTCAAGAGGGTTATAGCACCGCAAGGCCATTATTCTTTGACGGCAATAACTTCGCCTATTGGGAAGGTAGGATGGAGTATTTCCTAATCAACGATATTGAAAATTGGTTGAGTATTGTAGATGGCTTCGATGCACCCATCAATGAAAGAGGAGAGCCACTACCGATGAGAAATTGGACCAAGGAGATGATGAAGAAGGCGCAAGCCAATGCGAAGGCCACCACAACGCTTCAATGCGGATTATCAAAAGAGAAACTAAACAAGGTGGGGTCTTTCAAGAGCGTAAAAGAACTTTGGGAGAAGCTTGTCGAGCTTAATGAAGGATCCAATGAGTCAAGAAGGGCAAAGAAGGACCTCTTGGTCGCACAACTACAATCACTCTCAATGAAGACCTACGAACTGGTAAGCCAATTAAATGGAAGAGTCAAAGAAATAATCAACGAACTCCATGTCATTGGTGAGAAGGTTGAGAATCGAGATATTGTGAGGTATGTTCTACAATCATTCCCTAGGACTACCTTGTGGGCATCAATGGTTGATGCCTACAAAGTGTCTAGGGATCTCTCTATGGTAAAGTTAGATGATTTGTTTTGTGAATTCGAATTACATGAGCAAGCTAACATTTCTACTAAAGAGAAAGGTGCAGCTTTTATTGTAGAAAAAGAAAGGAGAAAGAAGAAGGAGAAAAAGAAGGTAATCTACTCATCATCATCCGAGTCGGAGGAGTCTAGTGCCTCCATGGATAGTGACCAAGAAGCTTACATGGTAAGAAAAATACGAAGAACTTTTAAAAGTTTTTCTAATAAATCTCATGGTAGGAAAGGGTCAGGGAGCAAGAGCAAAGGAAAGGAGATCATTTGCTATAATTGCCATCAAGAGGGGCACATGAAGAATGAGTGTCCACAATTAAAGAAAAGGAAAGAAAAGGAGGAGAAAAGGAAGGGTGACAAGAAGAAGTCCAAGGGAAAAGAAAAGAGTGTCACAAGTCTCAAAGCTACTTGTGATTATCCATCTTCATCGGAGGAAGAAGGAAATCATGTGTCACACTTCACACTAATGGGGGTGGATAACTTGGAGTCATCCGAAGATGAGAGGAGTTCAAGTAGTGAAGATGAAGGTAAAGGCTCATCATCCGAATCTGATGTATCGACAAGTGAGGTATATAACTTATCCACCTCTACTCTTGTTAAAATTATTACTAGTACCAATGATGACTTGGCTAAGGCTAGGAGAAAGGTTAAGGAATTGAAAAATGAAGTTTGTATGCTCAAATAAGAATCCATGAAAGTTAAGGATAATATGCATGTTTCCTCTATTATTTCAAATGATTCATGTTTAGAAAAGGAAAATAGGGAGCTAAGGAAAAAGGTATAAGACCTCACCAAGACACTTTAAAATTTTCAAATTGGCTCTAGAAACCTTGACATGAACATAAATAGCCAAAGAGTCATGTATGACAAGGCCGGTATAGGTTATAGACCCAAAACCAAGGAGGTGACTTTTGTTTCACTTATGGGTAGGAAGGGTGCCTCTAGGAGACAAGGTGTTAAGGGAAATGCAAAGAAGGCATGGGTACCAAAGAAATATTTAAATGATGCTTGTGGATCTAACATTTGGGTACCAAAAGCTTGTGTTTTCCGTGTTGCTTAGGTAAAGGTGAAGGAAGCCTAAAAAATATGGATAGTGGATAGCGGGTGTTCAAGGCACATGACCGGAGATGTGAGCAAATTTACCACTATTAGCTATCTAAGAGAAGGAACAGTGTCATTCGGAAATAGTGGGAAACTCAAAATAATTGGTAGGGGCACCATTGAGGTATCTCTTACGATCACAATTCATAAAGTTCTTTTGATTAAGGATATGGAGTTTAATTTGCTTAGTGTAAGTCAACTTTGTGATGCCGGGTATAGGGTTGAGTTTCATGCTAGAAAGTGCTTAATTAAACAAAATGGTTTCGACAATGTTATGTTAGAGGGATATAGAGAAGTCAATCTTTATTATCTTAATCTTTCTTATGCTTCTAACATCTCTCCTAAGTGTTTCATATCCAAAGAAGAAGAAGGATGGTTGTGGCACCGGCGACTTGGACACATTAACATGAAGAATATTGCAAGAGTTGCAAAGATGGAGTTGGTGAAGGGGCTCCCCATGATCAAGTATGAAAAGATCAAGATGTGTGATGCATGCCAAGAGGGTAAGCAATCTAAATCATAACACAAAGGTAAAATCTTAACTAGTACTTCTTTACCTTTAGAATTGTTACACTTGGATTTATTTGATTGTCATAGTACTCCATCAATAATAGGAAGTAAATATTGTTTGGTAATAGTAGATGATTTTTCTAGATATACATGGGTGTTTTTCATGAAACATAAGGATGATACCTTAGAGATATTCATAGGTTTTAGTAAGAGGGTTGAAAATAAGAAACACCTCAAGATCAACCGAATTAGGAGTGACCATGGTGGGGAGTTTGAAAATTTAAACTTCTCACAATTTTGTTTAGAAAATGGGTACAAGCATGAATTTTCATGCCCAAGAACCCCTCAATAAAATGGTGTGGTAGAAAGGAGGAATAGAGTCTTACAAGAAGCCGCTAGGACTATGCTTAATGCATATTCTCTACCTAGCTACTTTTGGGCCGAAGTGGTAAATATCGCTTGTTACATCCAAAATCGGGTCTTAGTTCATAGGTTTTTAGGGAAAACTCCATTTGAGTTATGGAATGGGAGAATTCCACAAGTTCACTATTTTAGGATTTTTGGGTGTAAGGTTTACATTTTAAACACCAAGGATGATTTGAGGAAATTTGAATCTAAAGCAGATGAGGGGATCTTAGTTGGATATTCGCCCACTAGTAGGGGATGTAGAGTCTATAACAAAAGGACTAAGGTAATTGAGGAGTCATCCAATGTGGATTTTGATGAGTCTTCTAGCACTTACCTTAGGAAATCTTCGATTGACAAGGACATAGAGGAAAGTCAACCCTTTACCCAAGAAATTCAAGACCTACATTTGGAGGGCATTGATCAAGGGGAAGAGAAAAGTGCACTAGAGGATGAACATCATGTAGTCAATGAGCCTATAACCTCTAGACACTTAAGGCACCACCAAGATCACCCTATTAACCAAATAGTTGGGGATGTCACCCAAGGGGTAAGGACTAGGTCTTACTTTAAGGAACATAGTAGTCAAATTGCCTTAATTTCCCAACTTGAACTGAAATCTATTGATGAGGCATTAGGTGATGTGGATTGGGTCCTAGCCATGCAAGAAGAGTTGAATCAATTTGAATGAAGTGAGGTATGGGAGTTAGTTCCTATACCCCAATGATTGCACAATTGTCACCACTAGATGGGTCTTTAGGAACAAGCTAGATGATCAAGGAAAGATAACTAGAAACAATGCTAGATTGGTTGCAAGGGGGTTTAATCTAGTTGAGGGTCTTGACTATGATGAGGCATATGCCCCCGTAGCTAGATTAGAGTCCATTAGAATTTTATTAGCATATGCTGCTCACATGAGTTTCACACTTCACCAAATGGATGTGAAGTCGACATTCCTTAATGGGGTCATTAAGAAAGAAGTATATGTAGAGCAACCACCCAGATTTGAAAACCCAAACTATCCTAGGCATGTCTACAAATTAAGAAAAACCTTGTATGGATTGAAACAAGCTCCCCGGGCTTGGTATGAAAGACTTTCTTCATTCTTAGTATCCAAGGGTTTTAGGAGAGGTACAATTGATCTAACTTTATTCCTAAAATCTAAGGATAATGATATCTTTGTGGCCCAAGTGTATGTTGATGATATTATCTTTGGGTCAACAAATAGTGAATTTCTCCATGAGTTTATTAAATGTATGGAAAATGAGTTTGAGATGAGTCTTGTGGGAGAGTTGACTTTGTTTTTAGGACTACAAGTCAAACAAACAAATGAAGGGACTCATATGTATCAAACTAAATATGCTAGGGAAATCATAAAGAAATTTAGATTAGAAAATGCTAAGGTAGCATCTACCCCTATTGGAACAAATATTAAAATGGATAGTGATCTTGAAGGGAAGATGGTAGATTCAAAGCAATATAGGAGCATGATTGGTAGTTTGTTCTACCTAACTGCTAGTAGACCGGATATATTATTTGCAGTAGGTATGTGTGCAAGGTATCAATCATATGCCAAGGAGTCACACCTAGTGGTAGTAAAGAGAATCTTAAGGTATATTAAAGGAACTCTTAATGTCGGGCTTTGGTATCCTAGAACTCCAAATGTTGAACTTTTTGGATACACCGATTCGGATTATGCGGGTTGTAAACTAGATAGGAAGAGTACTAGTGGAGGATGTCAATTTATTGGATCATCTTTAGTTAGTTGGAGTAGTAGGAAGCAACCATGTGTTGCCTTATCAACAACGGAGGCCGAATATGTAGCAATGGGTGGTTGTGTATCTCAACTACTTTGGATCATGCACACCTTAGAGGATTATGAGCTACATTACTCCAAGGTCAAGGTTTTGTGTGATAATGTAAGTACTATTAACTTAACTAAAAATCCGGTTCATCATTCTAGAACAAAATAGATTGAAGTGAAGCATCACTTCATTAGGGATCATGTGGCAAGAGGTGACATAGACTTACATTATGTTGAGTCAAAGTCAAACCTTGCCGACATATTTACCAAGCCTCTTCCCGAAGCGGAGTTCACATCTTTAAGAAGGGGGCTTGGTATGTGTTTTGTAGAAGTCTAGGAGTGGCCTTGGAGTAATACAATATGAAGGTGATGCATTAGGATGATACAAATGATTTACTTATGCTTATGGCATATTGTTGGGTTATTAGATGTATCAAAATTATTTTAAAAAAAACAATTATGGGGAAAGCAAATGTTTAATTAATGGACATTTTGCCCAAAGATTATAGTTGAACATTTTAAACAATTTGAAAATATTTCTGTGATGTATGTGTTATACCATAAGTTTGAAAAGTATATGATTTCAAAACTAGGTTGGAACTTTGATACAAAATTAGAATTTTTCAAGAAATTTAAACTTTTGTCAAAAAGTCAAACATGTTTGGATTTTTCATGAAATTATATTTTTCCCAGTTAGAATATATCATATGAAACATGTTTGCAAATTTTCATTAATTTTGAAATTTTCTAGAATTTTTGGGGAGTTTCTGAAATTCGGCTTAGAAACCTGAAATTGCAGACTGAAGAGTATTCTGATTTCGGGAAACTGATGATTTTTCAGAAATGATACATTCTCCTATTTGATACCAGTGGTTAATATTGCTTCGGGCAATCCTTTTGAATGTGTCAAAGGGGGAGAATGGGGAGATTTAAGTTAGGTTTGAAACCTAATTTTTGGTTTAACGTTGGTTTATGATGAAAATTGAAAATGGAGAGGGCATAGGCTAAGGGGGAGGTTACCTCTTGTGTTTTTTCTATGTCTTGTATTTTCAATTGTTGTTATTTGCTGTTGTTTTCTCCCTAACTTAAACATATTGCCATACATCAAAAAGGAGGAGATTGTTGGGGCAATCGACCCAAGGATGGTCGGGAAGATCATGGTTTTGATGTGTGTGTCAATATGCTTAAAGTTAGGGTGTTATCTTGTTATTTGATATGTGTGATTGAATTTGCAGGACTTGGAGAATCACACATGGAGGACTTATCCGAGGGACAAGAGCCGAGGGAAGATAACTCCAAGGGCAAGACGGGAAGTGGATTTCAAAGGGCACACATGAAGGGTGGCATGGAGGTAAGCTGAGGGCTTACGTGCGCATCCGAGGGGCAATAGCCGGTGGAAGAGGACTTCAAGGGGCAAGCCAAGGGAGTATACTTGAAGGCACACGTGAAGGAGGGTCGTTAAAGTGAGGAAGAGTGCTTGTATAAGCTGGGCAGTCGACTGGGGGAAAATCAGTCGGCTGCCTGAACTTCCCAAGACATCAGTCGACTGCCCATGGGGCAGTCAACTGGTAACCCCGAAAACTAGCCATTGGAATTAGCCATTATCTAGCAATTAAGGCTGGATCAGTCGACTGCCCCAGGGGTAGTCGACTGGTATCGGGCTGGATGACTTTAGGAGTTGTCCTTTACCCTATTTAAAGGGTGATTTTTTGGTATGTCAAAGGTACGATTCTAGGGGGTACCTTTGTGCTGTTAGTGCTAAAATTCTCCTGCTCTTCCTCTCATTCTTAATTCTATCTTGTAAGAGGAAGAGGACAACCTTGTAAAGGTTTTCTCCACCTTGAAGGAAGCTTTTCATAATGGAGATAATGCGCTCGTGTGGATATTTGGATTAGTCACCTCTCTGAGGTGGATACCAAGTAAACGAAGGTTTAGCATTGATCTTATTGTTTTCATTGTTTTTCTTGTGTTTTGATAACCTTCATGTAGAGAAAATCGAAAGTTTCTATTCACCCCCCCCCCCTCTAGAAGGCGCCACGATCTAACACTGAGGTCGGCTCGGTCGGTCTCCCCTGGGTCGGGTTAGCGATAGGGTCCCTACTCCGCCCCTCGTCCTATCCAGTGTCTACGAGGCTAATCCGACTTGACCCTAGGTGGTGCCAGACTAGACGACCTAACGACACGTAAGCTGGGCTGGGATCAAATATATAAGGCTTACACAGCCAACTTATACCTCTGCCAACATGGCTGGAATAGAAAAGTAAAAGAGATAATACAACACAAATATACCAAAACTGGCCTAACTGCGGACTAGTCCGACTTACGACAAAACAACGAATGCATAAGCCCTCAGGGCACACAAACATACAAAGCACCAATACATGTCCATAAAATGAATAAAATATCGAAAGACACATATGTAACACAAATACCATAGCAAAGTCAACTCGACGAGTAGAGGGACTGGTTGCTGGGCTCTCTCCTGGTGACTCCAACTAATTAGTCTAGAAACAAAAAAAGCAAACGGTTGTGAGTCTAGGTAGACTACCCAGGTATATAAACAGATAAATATGCATGGTTATAAAAAGGTCATACAATAGCAGTATAGAAGTAAGTAGATACAATCTCCTAGGAAAAAATTAGAATATATAATCAGTACACTACATGCAAGTATATACCCATATCAAAATCACTTGTGGGGTATGAAGATCATAAATTCCTAAACCTGAATGGTCACCAGACCATAAACAAATAAAATACCTCCTATATGTGCATGTCATCCAAATGCAACAATCATAGCTCAAGTAAATGCAGCAAATACAAACAAATACAATTCATGCAATCGTTCACATGATGCAAGAACATGGTCATCCCTAATGTCACTCAGCCACCGTCACCGATCATAGGTGAGGTTGAGTGGGTAGGGCTACGACCTACATGTACTCTGCTGTCACTGTTCCTGAGTGACTGAGTGGACAGGATGCTGGCGGAGGACACCCTCATACCCCAAGTCATATGGGGGAGCACCGCTCTCATCTCCTCGTATCACAAGAAAGTGGAGGGATCCTTGTCTGCTATCACACTGCAGAAACCACTACCCATGAGCGGTCGAACGGAGTCTCAACAGGGCAACTACACACCCCTCCTGATAGTATCACTAACCCATGATTGACAGTGTGGCCATATCCTGATATGATTGATGTTAATGATCCTGATATGATTGACGCTAAACCATGAACGGAGCCTTAACGGAGCCAAGAATCGTCAATTATGCAATAATGCAAAGATAGTGCATGATGCTAACACACGCATTACTTATCAAGCAAACCTCAAAAATGACATGCTCAGGTCTGAAACATAAATCATGACTTACAAATAACCTACTAGGCATGTAATAATGCTAGGTATTAATAAATGTCCAGAATATGACATACAAATATTCCTATGCACACGTACTCTAACAAAGTAAAAGTATCAAACATAGAGGTTGTATTGAAGATAAACTTTGAGTATGTCCAAGGGTTAAGCAGTAAGTATCAAGAATGATAAACAAAAAGGAAGATAAAGGTAAATCCTATTACAGAAATCATGCATAGAAACCTAACAATATCTACAGAGATAAGTCAGAAGGTACTTGCCTCGTAAATGTAGTGTACGTATCGAACCTCCCGTCCTGGTGTCTGAAATTGTTAAATACGACACTTCAGACCCGGTCCAAAAAATTTTTTGAAAATTATTTTAGGGTTTTAGGACTCTGGGTGAAGCTTCGAGGGGGGATATGAGAAAGAATCCAAAAGAGAGGGCCTAAAATGGAAAATAACCTAAGTTAAGGGCTGATGTGGGATTGGTCAAAAATGATGGGCTTGATTGCAAAATTGCCACCTTATATGGGTGACTTCGTTTCTTGTCTTCGTTATTTTTTCCGCAAACGACCAACGTCGGTTCCATTCTCTATGCGATCGAAGACGAAGCCACTCCTTCCTTGCGATGTCTCTACTCCCTTCTCTGAGCAAGCTTCCAGAGGTTTTTCTATTAATCACCCGACGCTCAGTGAGGAACAACTACCTGACTTGGCAAACCTGGGCAACGGAGCATCGTCGGTGAAGCTCAGGTGAGTGTTGTTCGAAAAATGATTTAGATGATAGAGGGTTTATAGTTTTGCTATGATCTGGATTTCTATCGTGAGATTTGGTTTTCGGAGATGGATTTTGTGTTTTGGCTCGATTTTTGGATTTGAGAGCATTGCGATTAGGGATCTTAGTGGTATTCATTCATTGGATTCTGATTGGTTGAACTTGTTGGGACCGATGGACCGGCTAGAGGAGGTGAATAGCTTATTAACCCCGAATTCAATCTCTTCCTACAAATGTTAACGCAAGCAGAAATACAAACTAAGGAAGTAGACACAATGCTAACACGTTACCATTTACGTGGTTCGAAGATAACTTGCTCCTACTCCACAACATATCCTTAAGGTGGACGAACCCTTGATCCTTCAGTGGATCAATCTCCAACAATCTTCGGCTAGAATTTTCTCCTTCTCGGTGGAGAACACCCTCTCACAATCTTCTCTTCCTTTTTACAAGATAAAAGTTAGGGTTAGGAGGAAGAGAGTGGACTTGGAAGCTTGAGCATTTGAGCAAGGGTGTTTCACAATAGAACAACTAACCCTTCTTAAGTCTCAAGCTCCTCTTTAAATAAAGGAGAGAGTTATTAACAAAACAGCTCAACTCTGACACCAATCGACTGCCCCAGGGCCAGCCAACTGGTGTCCAGCCAACGACTGGATTTCGAACAGACCAGTCGACTAGTTCCCAGACCAGTCGACTGTTACATGCTATTCGACCTTACAGAAAGATCAGTCGATTGGTTCCCTTATCAGTCGACTGCTACAGTTACACTCTTAGCATTGCCAGTTGACTGCTTCCCTTGCCTGTTGACTACCTAGCTTATAAACTCACTCTTAACCTCTTCGTAGTCCATCCTTCACATATGCCTTGAAGTCCACTTCCTCAGCTTGCCCCGTGAAGTTTTCTTCCTTCAGCTCTTGTCCCTTGAATGCGTACACAAGCCCGCAGTTTGTCTCCATGTCATCCTTTGTGTATGCCTTTGAAGTCTACTTCCTTGGCTCACTCTTTGAAGTCCTCTTCCTTTGGCTCTCGTCCCTTGGATGTTTCACTCCGTTGTTCCTCATGTGTAGTTCACCAAGTCCTGCAAGACTCAACCACATATATCAAACCAATATGAAAACCTAACTTAATCATATTGACACACACATATGAAAACCCATGATCTACCCGATCAAACTTGGGTTGATTGCACCAATAGATCTTGGGCGTGGATGTGTGTAGGTTTGGTTCTCTACTATGAGGTTGATTAGGTAAGATGAGTTGATTGTTTTAGGAATTTGATGAGGAAGGTTATTTCGATTTTTGTATAGTGAGTTCATCTTCTATGTTTGTTCAATAGTTCGTGGATGAAGTTGATCTGCCATGAGCTATTTGTGTGAGTGTCCTATTTATAGCTTGATTTGTTGATCTAGTTTTTGTTTGGTGTTGGCTTTTGATCTCGTGATCAATCTCTGTTTGGCTTAGATTTGGAATTGGGTTTGGTTTTAGGGTTTCATCATTGTAGCTTGAAGCATGAACTTGTTATGTTTCATTTGAGGATTTTATCGATGCTTAGTGTTGGGAATTCCAATTTGAATTCCTGGAATGGAATTATGTAGTGCTTAGTGTTAGTCCTTGGATAGAGTGGGTTGGAGCTTGGTGTTCTACCAAGAGACATATTTGAGCTTTGAGGCATTGGTGTTTGGGCATGTTGTTGATTGGAATCAGAGTAGTGAATTGTTCTGGGTAGGATCATGTTAGCTATAGCTTAAGTTTGGGTAATATGAGCTACTGTATACTTGTGGGTTAACCTACTATTCTTGGATTGTGGTTGGTCTTTCCATTTGCTGTGAGCTCTATTGGGTGAAGGAAATGATGTCAGATCTATTGATCTTAGAGCATGCATTGTAAGATACAAATAGGTGTGATATGATCTTGATTGTGGGTTGCTACCTTGGTTGGAATTCTCTTGTGGTGAATCACTATTGATGAGTTTTGAATCTGATCCTGGAGAGAATTGTTTGTCCTAATCTTTTGGTGTGGTTGAGATATAGTATGGTGAGTAGCTTAATTCCCTTGAATTTGGAATGTGTTGAGAGGTATCATTATCTGTTAGTTGTGGGTTTCGACTTATTAGGTTATGCTCGAGGTGATCTTTTGGGTTTAAACCTAAATTGAACTTAACTCTAATTATATGGAGTAACTGGGAATTAATCTTTCAATTAGGACAAATTAAATGAACAGGATAACTAGAATTGGACCTAATACAGTTTAATAGCTAGTTTAGCTAAATACTATTGCGTAAATAATTAAACTTATATCTTTTGATACAGGATATTGAATTGTTGTTGATTATTGGATGAGAGGTTCTCTTTTAATACGAGCATCTTCATTTGAGGCTGGTACTTATTGCTTGTCTTCTTTAGATCTATGTTATCTTTATGCATGGCTGCTTATTTTATTGTAGTAGGTTTATTTACCTTAAATCTTAAATCTGCTACCATTTATTATATTGCTTGATACTTTTGCTTGATCCTTGAGATTATCTAATTCTTGTCTATACAGTCTCTACATTTTTCATCTGATTTTGTATAGTAGTCATGTATGCATGTGTACGTAAATATAGTAGCATGTCACTTTATATCTACATGAATTGATTTCTAGTTATATTTGCATGAATACCTAGATGTATGATGGTTAGGTTATTATACATGTGATTGACCTGTGTTTGTTAGGTTGAGTTATGTTTGATAACCGGGAGGGGTTACATGTGTTAGAGGCATGCACCATTTCTACATTGTTGTATATCGGCGATCAGCGGCTCCCTTGTGGTTTGAGCTCGTCGTCCAGTACATGATCTGCACAACGACCACTTATGGGTTTGTAGATATCATTGGGTGTGTGCAGCTGCTCTGTGCTACTCTGCTTGGTCGATCAGGGATAGTGGTTCCAAAGCGTGGTGGCAGGCAGGGATCCCTTCTCTTTTCATAGGCTAAAGGAGATGAGAGCGACGCTCCCCTATATGTATATGGGGTAGGGGGTGGTACCCCACCAACATCCTATCCACTCCGTCATTCAGGAACAGTGATGGCAGAGTGTGTACAATGTCGTAATCCTACCCACTCAGTCGACACATATTGCATGTCTTGGTGACTTAACTGGCGTCAGAGGTGACCATGTCATTGCATCATGTGGATATGATGCATTGAGCATTTGATTATGAGTGTTGCATTTGTTTGCTGCATATGTTTTACATGCACATACAGGAGATATTATATGTTTGGTTTGATAACCCTGCACTTGCTCGTATGATATGAGCCCTTTTATGATAGGATAGGTTGATTTCTGGTATGTGCATTCATCTGGTACGTACAATTATACATATTTTGATACTTCTGTTGAAATTGTATCCTGTTGTTTCTGTATAGCTTGTTCAACTATTTATTATGTCATGCATATCTTTCTCTATACCTGCAGAGTCCACTTGGACTCACCACCCGTCACAATATTTTTGTTTTCAGGATGATAGGTCGCCAGGGGGAACCCAGTTGCCAGTCTCAGGTACCTACGATTTGTTTCATTTAGCGCATACTTTTGGTTTGTATTCATTTTTATGTCGTGGACTTATATCGTGATACATTTACTGTGGTATTATATTTTTGAGTCCTCTGTTGGACTTTGTTGTTGTTATTTTGTTGCGTGCCTGCCTCGAGGGCAGCTCAAATGACATTTATAGTTTTATTGCTGAGATGCACTTAGTATCTTTTATTATATCTCCTATTTTGAAGCCTGAGACTAATTATTATACTGCGTGTCTAAATTATCCACCGTATGGGGAAGATGCTGTCCAATTTTATAGTGGATTAGCATCTCCTTGGTCTCGGGGCACGACAGAAATAAATCAATGTCCTGTATCAAAGGACATAGTTTAGCTATTATATAATCAATAAATTAGCTAAACATTGTATAAACAAAAATTAGGATTATCCTAATTATTATATTTTATTTAATTATCCATAATTAAATGATTAACTTCTAATTACCAAATCATATTAGGATTAATTCTAATTATCATAATCATTTAATTATAAATGGTAAATTCCTACTTAACCGAATCATCATGATTAGGTTTATTTTCCTAACTTAACTCGAAGTAGCTCTCAAATAACCTACTCACTACCCAAGTAGCCCCATGACCCAAACTCCTCCAAAGGTCCAACACAAAATTTAACAAGGAGCTCACAGCATATTATTAGTAGATCACAAGAAATAAGTCACCACCTAAACTCACGGCAGCCAATGAATATTCACCAACTCCTTAACAGTGACCCATACAAACACCATCTAGCACCTGACAAAGTCAGTGTGCCCGCCCTCCCCACGCACTAGCCACAGCATCCGGACTAGTAGACCCCGTGATTTATCTCCTCCATGTTGACCCTAGAATAGGTTGGCGGGGCGCTAGGGGCGAGCGAATCGCCTTTTGTCACTATCAAACTAACACATGAATCCAATGCAAACCCCATTATAATTCTATATAAAGAAAAATCAGAATCTTCATTTTTTTAGCCCACGGCAAGTCACCAATATCATCATCACAAGATCAAAACCTACATAATCCATCACAGTGGTCTGATTCAAAAACCCAAACCCCCACAAAAATCTAAATCAAATTCCCAAGAACTATCCCAAAACAGAAAATGGAAGCTAGAACTCAATCCTAGCATCACACGGCAAGATTAAACTAGATTAGAAGATCTATTATGAGAATAAAATAGCGAAGAGATCAAACTGCCCTCCCATCCCCCCGTCCAACGCCAAAACCAACTTAGAAACAACACCACCTACAACCAACAGATTCATTACAAACGAAACACAAAGGAAAACACCCATCTACCATGAAGCATACTTGAATTGTGTCGGCAGCGCAACACCTGCGCCTTCTCAGGATTTTTGATCGCCCCCCAAAATCAAGGAAATGGCATCGACGGAGAAAGGAGAAAGGAAGGTAGAGAAGAGAATCATGTGGAGCAGAGGGTTGCCATCATCTTGCTTGCAGCGAGGAGGAGAAATTGCCATTGTGGTTTCGCAAAGAGGAGATTCGAGCGATTCATGTGAGTCGGCGGCAATTCACAGTGAGGAGGAAAAAAAAGAGAGGAATAGTTTAGGTTTTAATAGTTGTGGCGCTTTCGCAAAAAGACCCTCAATATTTAGGTAATTTAATCTTTACCCTTAATTTTAGTAATTTTTACATTTAGCCCCTCCTCAGTTTTCATACATTAACAACTGCTCCTGCATCGGATACGCGCAAGCTAACATCAGCGGCAGTGGCAACGGTTGCATGCTTTAGTGGACCAATCTACTAGATATCAAGTCCAGAGTATAGCACAACCCTAATTCCTGGATCCCTAACATTGCTAATTCCTTTGTTGCGTGTTGTCTATAATCGCACACCTCAAGTGGCATCAGTAAAACACGTCCAAAGAGCAGAGAAGTCGTCATTTCGTTTCGTGGTATCACGATTATTTTTAAAGTTAGGAAAAGTTAAGGCTGCGCTTAATACGCTTGTTTTTCATTTTCATTTTCATTTTCAACAAAAAAAAATATGATTTTCCAGAAAATGTGTTTGATTTGTATTTTCTAGACTTGTTTTCTAGAAAAAGATACAGCATTTTCTGAAAAACTAAAAATTGAAATAAAGTTATTTTCTAGAAAATTAGAAAATGCAGTTTTCTAGAAAATGGAAATATAAAACGGAACAAACCAAACGCTCCCTAAGCGTTTTCTTTCTTTGCTTAGAGAAAAGAGAGATGGAGAGGAGGTGCATCAGGTGGTGTCCTCTGGCGTTGCTTTGGGTCCTATTAATAGTTCTAGTACTGGTAGTAGCTCTTGTTGGAGTCAGTTCCGGGGCTGCTGTCGGGGTGATGCAAACTGATATGATATCGTCGAGGCTAGTGTTGGACACTATGTTCATAAAATGATATTGTTCCGCTATAGATGCTCATGGATAGCAGCAATTCATTTCCCAAGATACAATGATGATATCTCGAAATAGCAGTACTATAAATTTTGAGATCAGCGAACATTCTCGTAGGCTTTTTAGACTCTGGATGCACAAGATGAGATGAATGCTAATGAACTTTGGATGAATGATTGAATGAATAAATTCATCATCTAGGGGACTCTATTTATACAAGGGAAGAGGTGAGGTATCCTTTGGTGAATGGTTGTGACCTTTGATTTTAGGATTGATCTGGGTCGTTCGATCTGAAGGTTGTAACTCTTCAGATGACCCTTTGATCTAAGCCATCAGATCTGGATGATTGTAACCGTTCAGATCTCCCTTTGATCTCAGCCGCCAAATTCAATTTGATCCTCGTGACGATACGTACCCCGCTTCAGATCAAATCTCTTCACCAACGGTTAGATCGTGACTCTTTACGATCAATGCTCCAGATCGTGTCACTTACGATCAGCATCCCACTTCGATCCAATAGTTGTCATTCGTTCGCCCAATCAGCAGTCCAGTTATCTCTCCTCCTACTTGAGTGTCACAAAGGCACTGCCACGTCATATAACACGTCACCTGAGTGCCACATCACCTAGAGCATAAATTTAACCTCCTCAATGATCCTCGTGACGATACGTACGCGCGAAGTACAAAGTGTGCCAACAAAGCGCCCATCGCGCACATGCGCGCATGGCGGGTGGTAGGCTCCCATGTACGTGCATCTGCTCGCCTGTGAGAAGAGATCACTTGTATTTTTCTTTTTTAACTCCATTAACACAGGAATATATATAAGGAAGCAAACACCTTCGTAAATTTCAAATGTGGAACTATTCCCCATCTACTTCTTCTTTGCCAATTTTGGGCTAACTTTAAACAATTAATTTCTCATTCACCCATAATCGATTTTGAGCAAATTAATAGTCTAGATTCATCTACGTGAAACATAAATTTTAATTTTGAAGTCAATTTTGACTTTTATCAATTGATGGCACCACTATTTTCCCTTGCAAAAATTTTAATTAGTCTTTTTAAGACCCAAATATCCAACAATCCCCCACATAAATGGAAATTAATGCGTGTATGCATGCTAACAGTTTATAAGAGTCCAATCGATAAGTCAATGCATTGGGAGAAGTAGCTTGTGGATTTGAACCTTCCGTAGTGGAATGATATCGAGCCTACTAGGCTGCACAGTGAACGTGATATCTTTAACTGCTCAGCTGTTTAAGTATACTAAGACAATAACACCCATATAGGGACTTATCTCACCTACTTTTGGTTCACATAGTTGGTTTCGTTTTGGCTATGGACACCATCTTATATTCATGAGTGTTTCATTGAAGTGGTCTATCTTCACACTCACATAGGTGACACATCTATCAACAGTATCCTATCATACTCCACATTATAATGGTATAGAAGTCATTAAAAATATAAGTTTAACCTCACTACATGTGATAGGATAACATATGCTCATCCTAGGATTGGGACAGAGATAATATATCTCGTGTGTTGTAACACAACTTCTGAAACTTCGTTGTCCCATTGAACCAAGATCTTGGGATCTCTAGTCAACAAGGTTGGGTTACCGCTACAGTCGTTTCAGTTGTAGATTTTTAATCATATTCCTCTTAACGAGCAGTATACTTGATCTCGAGTTAGCCCCTTCGCAAAAAGATCTGTCAAATTATCTTTGGACTTAACATATTCGATTGCAATCACTCCATTCAAGATCAACTACCTAATGGTATTATGTCTACGACATATATATCATGACTTACCATTATACATACTACTCTGTTCCCTTCCAATCGTCGATTGACTATCACAGTGTATAAGTATGGCGGGTGTTGAAGCAATCTATGGTCCGTGGGACCATTTGTTTTGATATTTGGGGAAAAGGTTTAAGTTAGGTTTACCCTTATGTTTAATATGTGAATTTGAGTGTACATGTTTGCAGGATACACATAGACTTAGCTGGACGACTTTGGGTCCGGTGAAGGATTGCATGAGGAGATGAGTTGTGAGCTTGTATGCATCTGAGGGACCGTAGACAAGACAGGAACGATGAGCCGAGGGAAATGCACTTCGAGGCATACGCGAAGGATGGCATGAGGATGAGCCACAAACTTGTATGCATTTGAGGGATGAGAGCTAAAGTCGAAGAAGGCTTGAAGACAATAGGTCGAGGGTGCAAAGGAAAAGTCAGCTGAGTCGTGAGGGTCCAAGTGCGAGTGAACTGTACTCGGGTTGAGAAACCCTAGGATTAGGGTTTGACTAGTCGACTGGTTTGGGATCAGTCGACTGATAGTTGGCACATAAAGATCAGTCGACTGATCGTCTGTGTTGTTGACTAGTGTCAGCTGGGAATTCGAATGTTAGGCTATAACATTCGAATTCGGGTGGACCAGTCGATTGGTGTTGACACCAGTTGACTGGTAACGGCTAGTTCAGCCACGAGCTCTATTTAAGGGAGCTTGGTTTGGCTGGCTAGGGTTGACGAAATTGGCTTTGGTTAAAGACCAATTAGTAGTCTTTGTGCTCAGGAGTGTTGTCAAGGTTGTGGTGAGGTTTCTCCACCCACAAAGAGGGACATGAGCTAGTCGAAGGTCTTTCGGAGACTAATCCATCGACAGATAGGGATCGCCCATCTTACGGGCAGTCGTGGAGTAGGAGCTTTATCTCTGAACCATGTAAATGGTTTGTGTTAGTGATTATTTTCATTTGTAGTTTGTATTTCCGCTTGCGCACGCTAACACTTGTAGGAAAAAATGACGCATTGGGGGCAACCCCCCTCTAGCCGGTCTATTTGATCCCCAATAGCAGGCACAAGTTTTGCCCAGTTCGAAATATCTTCTAAGAAGTTTCGCAGCCATTCAACTTCTTTAGCTGCTTTGTCTAGTTCCGCAGCCAGTCAGCTTCTTCAGCTTCCATAGTTGACCGAGCAATGCACGTTTGCTTAGTGGACTTCCAAGATACCCCTCTCCCATCGATCATGAATGCATATCCACTAGTGGATTTAGAGTCTTTTATATCTGATATCCAATTAGTATCACAGTATTTCTCTACGATAACGGGATATCTTCCGTAATGTAATCCATAATTCATAGTATATTTCAAATATCTAAGAACTCACATCAGTGCTTTCTAATGGGTGTCGTTTGAATTACTCGTAAAATGACTCAGCTTGTTGACCGCACAGGCATTATCCGGGCGTCTGCAATTTATGAGATACATCTGTTGGAAACGGGATGGCTAGAGAGGGGGGGGTGAATATAGCAAGACACAATTTCTTTGAGCTTAAGGATTTCTGCACTTGAGTGATTAGCAGCGGAAGACAAATACAAAACAGAAAACAAGTTGCAGAAATGAAACACAAACCAAAACGCTAACAAGGATCGTTTACAAGGTTCGGGGATATCTTGCCCCTACTCCTTGGCGTGCCCTTAAGGTGGGCGATCCCTTGATCGTCGGCAGATCAAGCCCCGGAAATCCGGATATCAAATCCTCCTTCTCGGTGGAGTAACCTCTCCACAAAATGTCTCAACAAGTTGATGTAGAATGAAAAGCACAGAGACAATCAGAGACTTACAGAGCACAAGCAGATGAAGAGAAACGCTCACAAGCACAAACAACAACCCAGCACAACCTCGGCAAGAGCCTTCACTCAGCTCTTCCTTGTTTGCTTGTTGATTGCCTTGCCACGAGTCCTTCTTAGTGCTCAAGTCTCTCAAGCTTCAAAGAATGATCAAGTTTTCAGAAGCTTCAAGACTCAGAGTGATTGCTAAGGATGGATCAAGTGTTGCTGCTGTCGAGAGAACTTCCTTCTCTTCATCGCCAGCCCACACTTATCCTAGCTGCCATCGCCAACCCACAGACGCTCCACACAGCTCCTAGCTGCTCACCTGCAACAAGCCAGCTACCCCTGACCTCCTCTGGATTCACTGAACTCTCCTCAGTCGAGCCCCAGGTCAGCTTCCAGCCGTTGCCAGCAGCGCCCGTTGTAACCTGCGATGGAAAACTGCCAAACCTGCTCAACGGAAAGCCTCTCTTTGACCCTCCTTGAGTGTTTGAATCCATCACTGTCACTTGCACACTCAATAAGAGGTTTAGCAAATGAATATCAAATGAGATCAGTGATAGCAGAAAAAATCCTGAGCAAAATAGACGCGATCAGACCCTTCTGACAGCGTATTTGAATTAAAGTTCTGCTCCTGATCGGTCACCAGACCGATCAGGAAGGACCCTGATCGGTCACCAGACTAATCCAGCAGTCTTCTGCATACTCCTGATTGGTCCCCAGACCAATCAGGCTCCAGCCTGATCGGTCACCAGACCTATCAGGCTCCAGCCTGATCGGTCACCAGACCTATCAGGCTGCTCCCAGACCAATCAAGCTCCATCCTGATCGGTCATAAGGAGAATCTCGCGACACTTGATCGTTCTCTAGACCGATCTGAACAGTATCCCTGATCGGTCACCAGACCGATCAGGAGTCGAGCAGTAAGGTTCCCAAAACCCACTGTATGATCCCTGATCGGTCACCGGACCGATCAGGATGCTTCTAGACCAATCAGGCTCCATCCTGATTGGTCATAGAGAGGAACCTGCGATGCTGGATCGTTCACCAGAACGATCTGCACAGTGATCCTGATCGGTCACCAGACCAATCAGGAGCAGATCAGCAAGGGAACTCAACCCACTTGTGAGCTCCCTGATCGGTCACTAGACCGATCAGGAGTCATTCAGTGAGTGAAACGCATACTCCCTGATCGGTCACCAGACCGATCAGTCATCGCTGGATCGGTCACCAGACCGATCCATGGAGGAGCACCGTGCCAACTTCCCTGATCGGTCACCAGACCGATCCAGGCAAGCCCAAATGCACTCTAAGTCACGAGAACAAGCCTCCAACCCTTCTCCGACTCGTGCCATGCCCAGCTTCACTCACTGGGACTTCAACCTAGCCCTCCAAGTTAGGACCTGGTTTCACTCACCAGGGTTTTGGTCACCCGGCTTCACTCACCGGGACCCGGCTTCACTCACCGGGATTTCAACCTAGCTTCACTCACTAGGATTTCAACCTAGCTTCACTCACTAGGATTTCAATCACCTGGCTTCACTCACCGGGATTTCAACCTAGCTTCACTCACTAGGATTTCAATCACCTGGCTTCACTCACCAGGACCCGGCTTCACTCACCGGGATTCCCACCACCTGGCTTCACTCACCAGGACCCGGCTTCACTCACCGGGATTCCCACCACCTGGCTTCACTCACCAGGACCCGGCTTCACTCACCGGGATTTCCACCACCTGACTTCACTCACCAGGACCCGGCTTCACTCACCGGGATTTCATCCAACCTAGCCCTCCAGACTAGGACTTTTCACCTAACCCTCCAAGTTAGGACATTTTCCATGCCAGCGTGCGATCTCCCAGATCCATCTGGACTTAACCCGAATTTCATTCAACCAAACTTAAATCATTGTCAAACACCAAAATAACAACCGGGCCAGACTACATCAACAATCTCCCCTTTTTGTTTTTTGACAACCCAATTTAAGTTTAGGTAATAATCAATTGAAGTCCGTTCAATTCTCATAAGGGAATCATGATCCTCCACCTATAATATCCCTGAACTTAATCAACCGTTTTCTCCCCATTTGTCAAACATCGAAAAGGGTATGGTTATTAAGTTTGAACATACAAACTCCCCCTCAACCAAGGGTCTTCCCCCAAACCCAAAATAATCAAAGGTAAATTTTGAATTTCACATGAAAACATATACAGAATAATATCATGGTCAAATATGTATATGTTTCATATGACAAATAAGTCAAAGGATGATTTTGGAATTGCCTATGAGAGGCATATACCATAAATGTATCATGGCAACGATGTATATGCATCATATGACAACAATTATCGCAGTTCCATCAGACTGATGATCGATACAGAAAAATTTCTGATTTATCTATGAACGATCAATTTTCAGAAAAATTTCTATAATTCTGATTCGTTCAAGATCGGACTGCATTAACACTTGGACTTCCATGTGAAGACATATACAGAAGTATATCATGGTCAAATACGTATATGCTTTATAGGACGAGTAAGGAATGCATCTGTATCTGAAACATAGTCCTGATTGGTCTCCGTGACCAACCAGGTCTGTTGATTACGTGATACAGAAGTATATCTGATTAGTCTAGGGAGCGATCAGATTTCAGAAAAATTCCTGAAACTCTGATACGTTCCTGATCAGACTGCATTAACAATTTGCATTCCACAACAGGGGTGTAGACTCTATTAATATTCAACATTTCAGAAACATTTCTGAAACACGACATTAAGAGCAAGAGTCATGACTCAACAAACCCTTTCTCATGAATTTGAACATTCCAACATAGGTTTGTATCAAATTTTGTTCCAAGTATGATTAGGATCACTTGATGTTTCAGAAACATTTCTGAGAATCAAGAGTCTTAACAATTTCTACCCATATTTTACCATTTGAATAAATTTGTGCTCCCTTAGTACAAGGTTTGTACCAATGGAGGATCACGTATGTTTCAATTGTACTTGGTGTGTATCAGATTTGTGTGTGGTATGATAATTACACTGACACAATTTGATGAAGAGGAGATCGAACTGAGGAGTAGTCTGATACAACTGATCATTGTTGATCTGATCGGTCACCGGACCGATCAGTATGATTCCTGATCGGTCACCAGACCGATCAGGGTGAGTCCTGATCGGTTGGTGGACCGATCAGGTCTGATACAGTATGTTTTCTAAAACTGATTAGTTTCAGAAATAGATTTGTTTCACTGTACAGTTTTAGAAACTAGATTTCAGAAACCCTAATTCAATTAGATTTAATCCCATTGATCCTAAAGGGTTTCTTTTAAACAAAAAGTATTTCCCAAACTAAAATAATCATCATGATTTGTGTCAAAGCATAGAGGTAATCCATTTGATTCTAAGGGTTCCCTTAATCAAAATATATGTCATGATTTGTGTTAGAGTATGATTAGTATTTTCTATGCATGAAATTGAATATCAAAACATGTTTGTATCAAAGCATGATCAGGTTCCCAAAATCTAAGTTGGATACTTCAAAACAGATTTGTATCAAGTCATGATAAGTATATTCCAAGCATGACCAGTGGAAAATCAAACAAGTCATGGAACTTAAAACATCATAATCTATGTGATCATGTTGTTCTTAACCAAAATTAGGTTTGTGTCAATTCCAATGGATGATCAAAATTCCAAAACATGCTTATTTCACATCATGATCAATTTAAGCTATGTGTTCATATTGTTTTTAATCAAAATGGGCATGCCATAGATTAAGGTTAATCATCCAAACATCAAAGTCATGACATACTCATCTAGATTCATCTCCAAAATAATAAGAAAAGCTTAAGCCTAGGCCTTGAACTCATGTTCTTTGTCTAATCATGTATTGTGAGATTTTCATAGTGATTTTCACAAACCATGTGTTCTTCATGTTGGCATAATACATACAAGAAAATCATGACATACTTGTTCATGGAAGAACTTAAACACTAAAGTAGATTATACCATGACTAAGTATTTTAACACATGAATACCATAAAAATCACTAGCTAAGGGATTATATTATCATAAGATCTAAAACAATGGAGCTCAAAGCATTTAATTCGAATTTTCCATGACCATCCATGTGAATGACAATTTTGCCTTTGGTCATGGGTTTGGAGAACCAAATATCAAACTCCCATGTTGATAGATGCTCCCCCTCAAATAATGCTTATACAATTCTAAAGATAGAGGTTTTAGGTACCCAAATTTTGGGACCTAAAGAACCTTCAATCAAAAACTTTGGCACCCATGCCTTAGTCATTTTCTTTTTAACTTTTTGAACCCTAGAATCATTTGATGATCTAAATTGGGTTCTTGACATTAATGATACAAAGGTTGGTTCCTTAGGTCGGTAACCTATACCGGCCTTGTTGTAAACCGCCCTTTGGGAGTTTAGTATCATGTCTAATGTTTTAGAGCTAGTTGAAAACTTCTCAAGAATATTCTTGAGTTTTTCAACTTCACTCCTCAAGATCCTATTGTCATCCTCAAGTTTTTTATCATGCAAATTATCAATATCCTCAACCTTAGAGGATTTCTCATGAAAATCATTAATATCCTCCACCCTAGAGGATTTCAATTCTTCTACTTCCAATTTCAACAATTTAACTTTGTTCTTGGATTTTTTAAGCAATCTAGCTAGACATGCAATGGTTCTATAGCACTTATCTAGCTCGGGAGAAATTACCTCTTCATCATCCGAAGATGATGAAGGCGCGGTTGAGGAGCTTGATTCATCTCTACTCTCCTCTTCATTTGAATCCTCTATGGCCATGAGGGCACGGTGATGAGTGTACTTCTTCTCCTTCTCTTCTTCGGATGAACTAGAGGATGATTCATCCCATGTGGCCCTCAAGGCCTTCCTTTTCTTCTTTGATTTATCCTTCTTCTTCTTTAACTTCGGACATTCATCCTTGTAATGCCCTTTCTTGCTACACTCATAACAAGTAACATTAGACTTATCAAATTTAACTTCACTCGGGTTACCTTTACCCTTGAGGCGCCGGCTCTTCCTCATCATTCTTCTAACAAAGTTGGTCATCTCGGAGGAAGAAGACCAGCTGCCCTCCTCCTCGAACTCGGACTCGGATGTGGATGAAGATGAAGAGGCTTCCTTCTCCTTCTTCTTCCCCTTCTTCTTCTTCTTGTTGTCACCTGCCACTAAAGCAATACCTTTCTCCTTTGAACTTTTGTTAGAGATCTCATGTAGTTCCATTTCACAAAATAGATCTTCTAACTTAACAAAAGATAAATCCTTGGGCACCTTGTAAGCATCCACCATGGATGACCACAAGGCATTCCTAGGAAAAGCTTTGAGGACATACCTTATAAGATCTCGGTTCTCTACCTTCTCATTAATGGAGTGGAGACCGTTGAGGATTTCTTTGATTCGTCCATGGAGTGTACTTACAGTTTCATTCTCTTCCATGGACAGATTTTGGAGTTGGGTGAGAAGAAGGTCCTTCTTGGCAGTCCGGGTGTCTTGAGTGCCTTCATGGAGCTCAATGATCTTGCTCCATAGGTCTTTAGCACTTGTGAATGGACCAACCTTGATTATTTGGTCCTTGGTCAACCCGCATTGCAAAGTTACCACCGCTTTCGCATCGGCTTCACCTTTCCGGATTTGATCTGCCGACCAACTTGAGAAGTTCATCTCTTTTCCCTCAGCATCTTTAGGAGTGGAAAAACCTTCCTTGACAGCAAACCACATGCTGAGGTTGGTTTTGAGGTAAAACACCATCTTCGACCTCCAATATCAAAAATCAGTGTCGTCGAAGAGTGGAGGTCGGTTGGTGCTAAACCCTTCTCTTCCCATGGCCATCTTTGTTAGCTCTCGGATGTTAAGCCGTTGAAGTAGAGCCCCAAGCTCTGATACCACTTGTTGGAAACGGGATGGCTAGAGAGGGGGGGTGAATATAGCCAGACACAATTTCTTTGATCTTAAGGATTTCTGCACTTGAGTGATTAGCAGCGGAAGACAAATACAAAACAGAAAACAAGTTGCAGAAATGAAACACAAACCAAAACGCTAACAAGGATCGTTTACAAGGTTCGGGGATATCTTGCCCCTACTCCTTGGCGTGCCCTTAAGGTGGGCGATCCCTTGATCGTCGGCAGATCAAGCCCCGGAAATCCGGATATCAAATCCTCCTTCTCGGTGGAGTAACCTCTCCACAAAATGTCTCAACAAGTTGATGTAGAATGAAAAGCACAGAGACAATCAGAGACTTACAGAGCACAAGCAGATGAAGAGAAATGCTTACAAGCACAAACAACAACCCAGCACAACCTCGGCAAGAGCCTTCACTCAGCTCTTCCTTGTTTGCTTGTTGATTGCCTTGCCACGAGTCCTTCTTAGTGCTCAAGTCTCTCAAGCTTCAAAGAATGATCAAGTTTTCAGAAGCTTCAAGACTCAGAGTGATTGCTAAGGATGGATCAAGTGTTGCTGCTGTCGAGAGAACTTCCTTCTCTTCATCGCCAGCCCACACTTATCCTAGCTGCCATCGCCAACCCACAGACGCTCCACACAGCTCCCAGCTGCTCACCTTCAACAAGCCAGCTACCCCTGACCTCCTCTGGACTCACTGAACTCTCCTCAGTCGAGCCCCAGCCCCAGGTCAGCTTCCAACCGTTGCCAGCAGCGCCCGTTGTAACCTGCGATGGAAAACTGCCAAACCTGCTCAACGGAAAGCCTCTCTTTGACCCTCCTTGAGTGTTTGAATCCATCCCTGTCACTTGCACACTCAATCAGAGGTTTAGCAAATGAATATCAAATGAGATCAGTGATAGCAGAAAAAATCCTGAGCAAAATAGACGCGATCAAACCCTTCTGACAGCGTATTTGAATTAAAGTTCTGCTCCTGATCGGTCACCAGACCGATCAGGAAGGACCCTGATCGGTCACCAGACCAATCCAGCAGTCTTCTGCATACTCCTGATTGGTCCCCAGACCAATCAGGCTCCAGCCTGATCGGTCACCAGACCGATCAGGAAGGACCCTGATCGGTCACCAGACCAATCCAGCAGTCTTCTGCATACTCCTGATTGGTCCCCAGACCAATCAGGCTCCAGCCTGATCGGTCACCAGACCTATCAGGCTCCAGCCTGATCGGTCACCAGACCTATCAGGCTGCTCCCAGACCAATCAAGCTCCATCCTGATCGGTCATAAGGAGAATCTCGCGACACTTGATCGTTCTCTAGACCGATCTGAACAGTATCCCTGATCGGTCACCAGACCGATCAGGAGTCGAGCAGTAAGGTTCCCAAAACCCACTGTATGATCCCTGATCGGTCACCGGACCGATCAGGCTCCAGCCTGATCGGTCACCAGACCGATCAGGATGCTTCCAGACCAATCAGGCTCCATCCTGATTGGTCATAGAGAGGAACCTGCGATGCTGGATCGTTCACCAGAACGATCTGCACAGTGATCCTGATCGGTCACCAGACCGATCAGGAGCAGATCAGCAAGGGAACTCAACCCACTTGTGAGCTCCCTGATCGGTCACCAGACCGATCAGGAGTCATTCAGTGAGTGAAACGCATACTCCCTGATCGGTCACCAGACCGATCAGTCATCGCTGGATCGGTCACCAGACCGATCCACGGAGGAGCACCGTGCCAACTTCCCTGATCGGTCACCAGACCGATCCAAGCAAGCCCAAATGCACTCTAAGTCACGAGAACAAGCCTCCAACCCTTCTCCGACTCGTGCCATGCCCAGCTTCACTCACTGGGACTTCAACCTAGCCCTCCAAGCTAGGACCTGGCTTCACTCACCAGGGTTTCGGTCACCCGGCTTCACTCATTGCGACCCGGCTTCACTCACCGGGATTTCAACCTAGCTTCACTCACTAGGATTTCAATCACCTGGCTTCACTCACAAGGACCCGGCTTCACTCACCGGGATTTCCACCACCTGGCTTCACTCACCAGGACCCGGCTTCACTCACCGAGATTCCCACCACCTGGCTTCACTCACCAGGACCCGGCTTCACTCACCGCCAACCTAGCCCTCCAGACTAGGACTTTTCACCTAACCCTCCAAGTTAGGACTTTTTCCATGCCAGCGTGCAATCTCCCAGATCCACCTGGACTTAACCCGAATTTCATTCAACCAAACTTAAATCATTGTCAAACACCAAAACAACAACCGGGCCAGACTACATCAACAACATCAAGATGCCTATTATCCGAGAATATCCATTTGCGATATAGGATAACCATTATTTTTCGCTAAGTGTTGACTTAGATTCTTAGGTGTTTTCACTGTAGGGAGATCGTACGCATTGAACTTTTTCAATATCAACTCTACATAGAGGGATTGTGTCAGAACTATCCCATAAGATGTCCTGAGAATTTTAATTCCTAATATAATATCTGCTCGGCCCATATCTTTCATATCGAATTTGTTGGTCAACATTCTCTTTGTACTCATAATTATCTCATGATTACTGCTCATTATAAGCATGTCGTTTACGTATAGACAGACGATTACATGACCTTTAGGTGTGGTTTTGACATAAATGCATTTGTCACATTAATTTATTTTAAATTCGTTTGACAGCATTATTTTGTTAAATTTTTCGTGTTATTGTTTAGGCGCTTGTTTAAGTCCGTATAACGACTTAACAAGTCGACACACCTTTTCCTCTTTTCCTGAAGCTACGAACCCCTCGGGTTGCTCCATATAGATTTTTCTTCTAACTCACCATTTAAGAACATAGTCTTAACATTCATTTGATGTATTTCAAGGTCATACAGTGCTGCGATGGCTAACAACACTCATATGGACGTAATCCTTATCACAGGTGAGTAGGTATCGAAGTAGACAAAGTCTTCATTTTGCTTGAACCCTTTGGCTATAAGTCTGGTCTTATACTTTTCAATCAATCCATCAACATTATACTTGCATTTTAATATCCACTTACAACTTAATGGTTTAGTATCAGATGAAAGGTCTACAAATTCCCAAGTATGATTATTCATGATGGACTTGATTTCATTATTGACAGTCTCTTTCTACAATGGGACGTCGGGACTAGAGAGAGTTTTGCTTAATGTTCTTGGTCCATTTTCGATATAAAAGTGATGAAGTCCGGTCCGAACGATTTCTCAACTCTAGCTCGTTTGCTCCGACGTGGCTTTGAGCTTTGATCGTCAATAATCCTTTTATATCAACTAAGTTTATGAACGTCTTGTTCGTTAGAACTTTCATTGCAATTACTTTGAACATTTCCCTTCTTATTTGGGAATACATTTTCAAAGAATATTGCATTCTAAAATTCTATGGTTATTCCCACATGAATATCAAGAATGTTTGATTTGAGAACTATGAAATGATAGACACTATTGTTATGAGCATATCTGACAAATATTGCATCGAACGTTTTAGGTCGGATCTTTACATGCTTTGACTTGGGTACTTCGACCTTTGCCAAACACCCCCACACTTTCAAGTATTTGTATGATGGCTCGCGACCTTTTCATAGTTCGTATGACTTTTTATCATTTTTCTTGTGTGGGATTTTATTAAGAATGTGATTTGCCGATAATATAGCTTCCCCCCCCCCACAAGTTCTGGGGTAAGTCTGAATTCAACAAGGCATTCATCATTTCCTTTAGTGTCTGATTTTTACGTTCGGCACACCATTTGATTGAGGTGAGAATGACGGTGTTGCCTGATAGATAATGCCAGATTCTGAATAACTCATCAAACAGTGCACCATATTCTTCACCTCTATCGCTATGAATTATTTTAATTCGTTTATCAAGTTAATTCTCAACTTCTATTTTATACGTTCTGAAGGCCTCTAAGGCTTCATCTTTACTTCTTAAAAGAAAGACAAAACAGAACCTCATGCAATCATCAATAAAAGTAATAAAATACTTTTTACCTCCTCTAATTTGCACGAATTTTAAGTCACATATATCACTATGTATCAATTCTAGAGGAGTCATTCACCTTTCGATCGAATGAAAAGGTAGTCTCGTCATCTTTGCTTCCATACACACTTCACATTTGTGTATTTCGTCAATATTTACGTTTGATAATAAATTTAATTTGATGAGATATTTCAGAATATTATTATTAATATGTCCAAGTCGATCATGTCATAAATTAAAATACTCAACAACGTAGCTGGATGCTTTTATTTTATTACCATCGAATTCACGGTGTACAGTCATTACAACTATTTTGAACAAACTCTGTTCTAAGTATCCCTTACATACGAATACACCATTCTTCATAAGTATAAAGTTATTTGACTAGAACACTAGTCTAAAGCAGACCTTGACAAGTGCCAATCCAGAAACTAGGTTCTTGCTGTTATCGGGAGCGTGGAGCACATCAATAAGTGTTAACTCCTTCCCAGATGTCATCTTCAGGATAACTTTTCCGAGACCGACAATCGGCGATGTAGTAGAATTGCCCATATAGAGTTTTCTTCCACTTATTGGAGTATACTTGGAGAATATCGTCTTATCAGAACAGATGTGATGTGTTGCTCCAGTATCAATCCACCACTACTTTGAGTTGTACACCACCGTGTTGGCTTTAAACACGACCGCAGTGAGATCTAGTTCCGAAAAATCGGGAAGGTTGTCATCAGAAGTTGCGACATGGTTCGCAACATTCTTCTGACTCTTGGTTGGTTTCTTCGGGTGTCTACAATCCTAGGACATTTTGTAAGTACCCCAGGTTGGTTTTGATGTGGCCAACCGAGTCAAGTTAGGTCCTGGTGTTTTTAATCCCTGTGTCTAAGTGTGGAGGAAATTAGGAACGCAGGAAGTCGAGCGGAAGATGTAGTGGTCGAGAAGGATAGCACGGAAAGGGAGTCGATAGGCTCGGTGCATTCAAGGGATGCGAAAGCTGCGGAAGAGTACACCGGTGGAGCGAGAATGACCTGTGCGACGTCCGAGGGACGAGAAGCCAGAAGGAAGGACGCTCAAGGGGGGAAAAGCCGGAGTTGGGATCGGGTGAGCTTAACTCCGATTGGCCATAAATCACCCAAAGAAGACCCGCTAAAATTTGGTCAGCGTGCTGCTGACTAGAGGCTTGTCGGGCGCCTGTATGGATACAAGCGCCCGGGGTCTTGGGCGCCCAAGCACTCAGGCGCCCCTGTGCATACAAGCGCCTGAGAGGCAGTTTAATCAACAAAACTATCCATTTGCGATCGTTGCACTGCGGATAACTCTCAGACCACGTGTCAGGCGCCCTGGAGCACTCGAGCGCCCCAGTACTGCCACGTCAACAAACGGATAAGTTTGTCCGGGGCTATAAATAGGCCCCTAGAGCTCAATTTTAATTCACTCATTCAATTCAAGCATTAGCAAACGAATTCTGTGTAGTTTTTCTTTATTTTTTTTGAGCTTTCCACGTGTAAGAGGTTTCTCCACCCGAAGGAGTTTTATTCAAGAGAATCGAGTCACATTCCGCCTTGGATTAGCAACCTCCCCGGTTGCAACTAAGTAAAATCTGGTTGCGTCTTTTTTTATAGTTTGCTTAATTTTTTTATGTTATTTATTTCTGTTTGATCTAACTAACATCTTTGTTTAATGATAAATAAAAGATTTAAAATTTTATTTTCATGGGCAATTCATCCCCTCTTGTCGACCAACGATCATCGTCAATTGGTATCAGAGCAAGGGCGCTCTAGAAGGACTAACTACCATCTGAACCAACTATAAAATGATCAGACCGGTTATTTACCCGCCAATGTTCAAGGGAGAGTTCATAAGTTGGAAGCGCAAGATGCAAGCTTTCTTTAAAATTGATTTTGATTTAATTTTAATCATGGAAAATGATTTTGTAGCTCCCAAGGATGCCGACAACAAACCCAAAGATGAAAGCCTATGGACAAAGAAGGAACAGGTTGACTTTGTAGCAAATGGGAAAGCAGAATACCATCTGCTGACCGTCCTCCCTGCACAAGAAGTCAACCGAATCGGGAACTACCGATCTACAAAGGAACTTTGGGAATAGTTCCTTGAACTCCATGAAGGTACCTCCGAAGCCAAATTAGCAAAAAGAGATCTGTTTCAGAATCAGCTCAGCAACCTTCGACTGGAAGAAGGAGAGTCAGTAACACAACTTCATGCTAAGCTTAAAGAGTTGATGACGGAACTCAACTATCACGGCGAATCGGTAAGCAATCGGGATGCGCAAAGGTACGCATTGAATGTCTTTCCGAGGACCCCGAACTGGACTTCGATAATCAGCGCCTACTCATCTCTAAGGATCTTGAGATAAGTACCTTAGAGCAACTTTTTTTGACTTTAAAACTTCATGAATTTAGATGTGCAGGAAAAAGTAAAACAGACAACATCGCCGTAAGCACGAGAACGATCCAACATGAAGAGGAATCTTCAGAAAATGATGAAAACGCAACGTATATGGTAAGAAAGTTGTCTAAATATTTTAAAACTAAAAAATTTAATAACGTGCAGGGTAAGAAGCAAAGGAAAATTCGCTGCTACAACTGCAACGAAGAAGCACATGTGAAGAAAAACTATCCCAAATGGAAGAACAAAGGAAAAGGGGCACCAAAGGCGAAAGCCCACAACCTAAAGGCGATATGGGACGTGTCTTCATTGGAAGACTCAGATCTCGAGGAACATGCTGGACTTGCTCTGATGACTTCACACCAAGAAGATGAGAGCATCGATGAAGGAGGAGCCATGTCAGAAGATAGCACCGACGAAGGGGGTGCTTCAGATTTCTGAAAGGAGATGGTAAGTGAGGTATGTCTTCTACCTCTTGACCAACTATATTTTGGTATTAAACAAATGACAAAATCTATGTGTAAACTAAAAAAATAAAAATGCAGAATTAAAAAAAAAATTATCTTCATCATGCCCATTAGAAATGTATGATAAGTTAAAATGTGAAAATGAAAATTTGAAAGTTCAAATTGAAAAATTACAAAATAACTATGCATGTTTAAATTGTTCTAGGAATTCAAAAATTAGATATTATAGTAAACTTAATTGGTATTTTAGATTTCATAGGGGTTAAATTATAAAAATTCCTAAATCATATATTCGATATAAGTTTCTGATAAATCCTGTTAGTAAAAATTTATATTGTGTTCTTAAATATGTCTTAAACTATTAGATTTTTTTCCTTATTTGTCAAGTAGAGACTAAATTTATTTTAGAAATTAAATGTTTTAATCTTGTTTAATATTTCTATTGGATAACTGTTTGTAAAAAAATTAGTTAAAATTTTTTAATATAGGTTGCTTTATTCTATCTATAAAAATTATTATTTTTTATCTTTTTACAAATAAAAAAATTTAGTATAATTTTTCATTCAAAAATAAGATTTTTTCTTAAAAAATTAATTTCATCGAATCTAATTTTTCAAGATCTGCAAATTATCTGCTAAGCTTTGAGAAATTTTCAAAACTATTTGATGACGAAATCAAAATTTAAAACTATTTTCAAAATTATAGTTAACATTTGAAATTGCAAGTAAATTTTGAAAAGTATTTCCCTTAACATTTTACGTATTTTTTTATATGATCAAAGGGGGGAGAAGTATTAAGTTAACGGGTAGACTCTAAATTTCAAATTTTTATTACTTACAGTGTTATATATTGATTCATATTTTTTGCTTGTTTACCTTAACTTAACTCAGGTTGATGCACATCAAAAAGGGAGAGATTGAAAGTACCCAGGTTGGTTTTGATGTGGTCAACCGAGTCAAGTTAGATCCTGGTATTTTTAATCCCTTTGTCTAGGTGTGCAGAAACATAGGAGCGCAAGAAGTCGAGCGGAAGACGCAGCGATCGAGAAGGATGACACGGAAAGGGAGTTGACAGGCTCGGTGCATCCGAGGGACACGGAAGTTGCGGAAGATTACACCGATGGAGCGAGAAGGACGTGCGCGATGTCCGAGGAATGAGAAGCCAAAAGGAAGGACGCTTGAGGGGCAAAAGGCCAGAGTCGGGTTCAGGTGAGCCTAACTCCGGTTGGTCAGAAATCACCCAAAGAAGACCTGCTGAAAGTTGGTCAGTGTGTTGCTGACCAGAGGCTTTTCGGGCGCCCATATGGATATGGGCACCCGGGGTCTCGAGCGCCCGGGGTCTTGGGCGCCCGAGCACTAGGTGTCCGAGCACTCGGGCGCCCCTGTGCACACAAGCACCCGAGAGGTAGATTAATCAACAAAGCTAGTTGTTTGTGATCATTGCGCTGTGGATAACACTCAGGCCACGTGCTAGGTGCTCTGAAGCACTCGGGGGCCCCAGTACTGCTACGTCAGCAAATAGATAAGTTTGTCCGGGGCTATAAATAAGCACTTAGTGTTCAAATTCAATTCACCGTGCCCCTCAGGGTATAGTTTGATTCGAGGCGGCAGCCGGAGACCGTCGATGGTGTCCAAACGATAATCAGACGTGTACATGTAAAGTGTCACGTCATTCATTGAGCATGTCATTGAGTTTTTTTCACTAAGTGTATTAGAGCTTTAAAATTAAAATGAGAAAAAAGTTGTTAAAATGGGTGTTATATATATATATATATAGAGAGAGAGAGAGAGAGAGTTTTGATCTCCTACGGACCGCGCATTGTTAGTGATATGAGAGAAGTGTCCTAAGGCAATCGCCTTATGATTGTAAACATTTATTTAAATAAATGATAATTCACTATTTGAGTATACATGTTTGTGTATTTGATTGGGATCTTAAACTCATCTACTGAATGTCCGCAATACAATTCACAGCATAAGAGAATTTGTGATGGGATCACAACTAGTGATTATCTCTACATGTGCAATTGTGAAGTATTGAAAATATCCCTAGTCGATGAATTGATAAAAACGGACACTATTAATTCTGTTGAGACTAGCATGGGTTATTCTCTAATCAGCTGATTCTCACTGGCTGGTGACATTGGGATGTCCGGAGATAAACATGGATGCTAGTTAAGGGAACTAGTTCATTGGAGTGACTAGCTGTAAAACTTCATATGGTAATCTAAATATAGATATGTCAATGAAGTTCTTACTGCAGCTTAAGTGCGATGTTCCTTTGACTTGTGGTGTTCAAGTCATCTTGGTCATGGAGACTTATACTTTAACATATTAAGCAAGCATCTCCAAGGAGGTGTGGACCCAGGGTGATTGGGTATAAGCCGAAGTGCCCGAAGATGTTTGAACAGCCTACAAAGGATTCACCACTCCTTGCGAGGAGATGTATACCCAGGCCTATCGTCGGATTGTTACTCAAAGCCTCTGGCCAGAGCATGTCATGTTTAGAGTATGAGTCTCTTAAATACATGAGAGTAATTAGAAATCCAAAGAACGAGAAAGACACTACTTGGGCTAGGTGTGACGTAGTCAGCCTAGTGGGGACTGACACAAACACAACATGTCCTGAACCAAGTGGGTATAAGATGATGAAGGGAATGGGGCACGATTCATTAGAGCTGCTGAAGGGTTTTAGAATTATTTCTGAGGTCAACCGTTGATCTTTCGATTAATTGGGGGTCATGATGTACTACTAGGTGTCACTCATGATCGTTCTATAATTAGTTGATTATAGACGGCCAACATAAATCGAAAGCCTATTTAGTCACACGCACTACGAGTAATCCGAGGGATTTAAAACGAGTTGAAAATTAGATTTTCCGATCAAGAGAAATAAGTCGAATCTGAGTTAATCAGAGGCGCAACGGAAGCTTAAAATGGCTAAGTCTTTTGAAGGCTTATTGGGCGAATTAAATGAGTTTAATTCGCGATGGTTCGGCTCGGTTTGGCCGGCCAAAGAGGGTGCCAACCCTCTTTGGTTTGGCCGGCCAAATGAATGGGGAGAACCCAATTTTATTTGGTTTAATTAATAAAATAAATCTAGCGCGATTTGTTTTATAAATTATGGATAAATAAATTTGTATAAAGAAATTTATATAAAGAAATTTATAGAAATTTATTCTTTTTTATGGAAATTAAAATGATCCATGGAATGGTTTATTTTAATTTTATAAAATCAATTATGAATTGATTTTTCCATAATAAGAAAATTTATAAATTTCTTGTAAAATTTATTCCATAATTAAAGGAGAGATGTATTTGTTTTATTATAAAGTTAGTTATAATAAAACTTGGCTTAAACGAAATAATTCATAAGAAAATTTATAGGATAAATTTCTTATGAAAAATTCCGTTAAAGGGGAGACTTGGCAAGGGAGAGGATACTATATAAAGGAACCAAGGCTAGGCTTGAATTCCTTAATAGAGTAATCAAAAGATTAATTCTCTCCCTCTCTCTCTCTTATTCTCTTCCTCCCCTTCTCCTTCCCACCTAGGGCCAGCGCCCCTTAGCTTACCCTAGGGCCGGCGCCTCCTCCTCCTAGGGCCGGCGCACCCTCTTCTCCAAGAATTGGCGTGAGCAACCTCCATCAAGAAGGAGCCAAAGAAGAAGAAGAAGAAGCGGAACGCAACTCCTTCCTTCCCGGAATTTAGATTCCGTTTCTTGGTGGTTAGTTTCCTTTCTTCTCTCTTGATCTTCTAGTTGTGCCTTTAGAAAATCTAGTAGTTCTCGTCGGCACAAAACTCGTGGCTTTGCGAAGTCATCCCGAAGAGAACTCGACGTGGACGCGAATAGAGGCGAAGCTTCCAAGGGACGCTACGGTTGGATCTCGTCCCTTACTTCGAGTTACGCGAGGTACTAAATAAATTAGTTTACTTTTCCGCAAAGTTTTAATTTATGATCATGTCCACACATCATAAGGTTGCATGCTAAATATGTGGTTAAAATAATTTAAGAAATTATTTTATGCTAATTCTTCCGCTGCACGTAAAAATTTAAAATTTTACGAACCCGTATCCTTGTCAACATGCACCCGGACCCAACAGTGGTATCAGAGCGAGGTTAGTGTTCAACATAATCATATAATTGTTTTGTGGAAAACTTTGTCATGATCTCAATTTTAGAAAATTTTTCAATTATGGAAACTTTCCAATTATAATAAATTTTAGATTTAGGAATTTTAAAGTTTGGAAATCCTCATGAAATTTCGCAAACGTTTGAAATATCCTAGTTTCTGAAATTTTATGATAATTGTGAAAACTTCCCATCTTTGGAAACTTTCCAATTTTGGAAATTTTCTATTTTAGAAATTTTCCAATTTTGGAAATATGTAAGTTTTCTTTGTACCAGAAACTTAAAATTATTCTGAAAACCTATTATGAAATCTCGCAATTTTGGGCACTTTCCTTCAAGAAAGTCTAGACAAATTTATGCACAATTAATTGACAATTAAATTTGAATTGGGTTTTAAATTGTCAACAAAATTCTTTATTTTGGATTGAGCCTCGGGGAGCCGTCCAATTTAAAGTTAGTTGTTGTAATTTAATTTCCCAATTTTAAATGAAATTGTCATGTTTAATTTGGTTACGCTTCCGAAGCGGACCAAATTGAATTTACGACAAATTTCTTTTCTTTGGGTATCTGAGCCTCGGGGAGCCACCCTTAGAAAACAATTTGTTGTAATTAATTAAATCCATGAATAAAATATGATTTAAGAGGTGATGCTCTTACATATTGTTGTCTCCAAAATTAATTAGGAAAATGGTTTCCTATAGAGTTTTCTTAAATGAGATTTTCATGAAAATAATATGTGGTTGAATTAAGGGAATTGTCTCTTAATTTAATAAGGTTTGATTTAGAGAAATCAAAGTCTTAAACATATTATTTCCGAAATTGATTATGACAATTTAGGAAATTGTTTCCCAAATCAATTCCTTCAATAAAGTATGAAATAGAATTAGGAAATCCGGTTCCTAATTCAATTAATGAGACTTGATAAATTAAGTCACATACATACTTTATTAAAGAAATCGTTAGTCATGACATAATTATATGTCATGAATGTCCATTAAAAAGAAAGGATGAGACCCAAAACCCCTTACAAAATATTAAGGCCAACACCTTCCATTAATATGGTTAGAATCGGAGTTTTGTTTCTCGTTTGGGTTGATGGACACATCCATGCCCAGCTTGAACCTCAACATGTTCAAACCATGGAATTAGTTTATGATTAATACAGTTGGAGTCAGAGGTCAATCCTTAGTTATGGTTGTTGGACACATCCAAGCCTGACTAAACGGTTGAATGAGCTCCAACCATATTAAAACTATTTCTTGATTAATGGGTCAGCCTTAAGCTTGGAGCATCAATTTGTTGTGCCACAGCCAAGGTCGATGTAAAGAGAGGTGCAATTGGGTGCTATGTATAATGTTGCATACTTGTTAATGAGTTAACAACCCAATGATTTATGCAAACATTCAATTAGTTGATAGCATAAAGTGATAGTTACATATATGTGATATGTAATCGGTATAATTACCTACCTTCATAGCTAAGAACAACTTGATGGCCACAGCCATGGTGGTTCTTATCTATGGTTGGATATCAACCTATTTGGAGATGTTCCTACGATCTCCCGAATTGATAAAAAGGGTTATTCAATTTGAAAAATAAATAGGATTTTTATTAATGTATGTTGATACATTCTTTAATCATTCTTCTCACATAAGCTCAATTTGTATTTCTAGGATAATCACTCGATCATGTCTTCTCTGAATTTGCGTTCCATTTTGGACACCAATAAACTGACTGGGCCAAACTTCATGGACTGGCTTCGAAACCTGAGGATAGTTCTCAAGGCAGAGAAGCTTGCCTATGTCCTTGAAGATCAACTTCCCAACCATCTTCCAGAAAATGCAACTCCAGACCAGTTAGTGGCCTATCAGAAACATGTGACCGATTCTGAACTTGCAAGTTGCATCATGCTAGCCTCTGTGATACCTGAGCTGCAAAAGCAGCATGAGCATATGGATGCTTATACCATCATCTTCCATCTTCATGAGTTGTTTGAAGAGTAGGCGAGATCCGAAAGGTTCGAAGTCTCCAGACTCCTCTTCACCACTAAGATGCAGGAAGGCACTTCTGCCTCGCAGTTTGTGTTAAAGATGTTGGGGTACATTGAGCGACTGAGCACACTCGGTTTTGCAATGGATCATGAACTAAGTATTGACTTAATTCTGAGTTGTTTGCCCAAAAGTTATTCACAATTTGTGATGAACTATCGGATGAACAAACTAGAGACTACCATTCCTGAGTTGCTCAACCTGCTGAAGACTGTGGAGCCTTCTGTAAAGCCAGATCAAAAGACGGTACTGTTAGTTGGTTCCTCGAAGAAAGGTTCTAAGAGGAAGGCCAAAGAACAGAATAAAGGGAAGAAGAAAAAGGCCAAAAAGATTGAAAAGAAACCAAAAGGAACTTGCCATCATTGTGGCAAGGAGGGTCACTGGCGAAGAAACTGCAAGGTTTATCTTGAGTCCTTGAAGAATAAGACATCCGATGCCCCATCCTCTTCAGGTATCTTCGTTATTGAATGTCACTCTATTTCCTCAAATACCTGGGTACTTGATACTGGGTGTAGCTCACATATATGTAATGACATACAGGGGCTAAGGAATAGAAGAAGACTCGTCAAAGGAGAAGCAAATTTGCGAGTTGGAAATGGAGCAAAGATTGCTGCTGTTGCCATCGGAACATATTTGCTAAAGCTCCCCACTGGACGTGTCTTAGAATTGGATAATTGTTATTTTGTTCCTTCGTTAATAAAGAACATTGTATCTATTTCATGTTTGAATGAAAAGGGTTATCATTTAACTTTTAGTAACAATTGTTGTTACATAACTTTAAATGGCGTTCTTTATGGGAATGGAACTTTGTGCAATGGTATCTACACGTTAGATTTATCCGGTGACGTTTTCAATATCGAAGTTAGCAACAAACGTACTCGAATAGATAATCGAATAGACTCCTACACTTGGCATTACCGTCTTGGCCATGTAAGTAAGAAACGCATGACCGAATTACACCGATGTAGAATTCTAGAATCATTTGAACCCGGTTCATTTGATACATGCGAATCATGCTTAAAAGGCAAGATGACCAAATTACCCTTTTCTGGAAAAGGTAATCCAGTGGGAGAATTGCTTGGTCTAATACATACTGATGTATGTGGACCAATGTCAACTCTTACACAAGGAGGCTATAGCTACTTCATCACCTTTATCGATGATCACTCACGATTCGGGTATGTGTTCTTGATGAAACACAAATCTGAAGCTTTTGAGAAATTCAAAGAGTTCAGAAATGAAGTAGAGAAACAGCTTGGCAAAAGTATTAAGATACTTCGATCCGATCGAGGTGGTGAATACTTAAGTCAAGAGTTTCAAGATTATTTTAGGGACAATGGGATATTGTCCCAATGGACTCCGCCATATACACCAAAGCATAATGGTGTATCTGAGAGGCGCAACCGAACCTTGATGGACATGGTTAGGTCTATGATGAATCATGCAACTCTTCCAAAATCCTTTTGGGGCTATGCACTTAAGACAGCTGTTTACTTGCTAAACAGAGTCCCGACCAAGGTAGTCTCTACTACTCCATATGAGACGTGGAATAGTAAGAAACCCCACTTAACTCACCTTAAGATATGGGGTTGTCCTACTTATGTGAAGCAGACTGTATCAGACAAATTGGATGCTAAGTCTGATAAATGTCTATTTATTGGATACCCTAAGGAAACGAAGGGTTACCAATTCTATCATCCCTTGGAACAAAAGGTGTTTGTTTCAAGGCATGCTGTATTTCTGGAAAAAGAATTTCTTTTACAAGAAAACAGTGGGAGTGGCATTGAACTTGATGAAGTTCAAGAAACTCCAATAGACATTACAGAGACACCTGGTCTAGACCCACAACCAATAACTCATAATGATGAGCTATCAGTTGAACCTAAAATAACACCACCTCTTCGTATGTCTGATAGGATACGCAATATTCCAGAGAGATACGGATTTCTCATAAGTGAATCGAACGACGTGTTACTCATAAGCGATGACGAACCTATCAGTTATGAAGATGTTCTAAAAAAAATCAGAAAGGGACAAATGGTTTGAAGCCATGAAGTCGGAAATGGATTCCATGTACGAAAATCAAGTATGGGACTTGGTTAACCCACCTGAAGGGATTAAGCCCATAGGGTGCAAGTGGGTTTTCAAGAAGAAAACCGACATGGAAGGTAATGTAGTTACCTTTAAGGCTAGATTAGTGGCAAAAGGATATCGTCAAAAACAAGAAATTGATTATGACGAAACCTATTCGCCAGTAGCTATGCTTAAATCCATTCGGATGCTCCTAGCCATAGCAGCTCATTATGATTATGAGATATGGCAAATGGATGTGAAAACAGCTTTCCTCAATGGAAACCTGCTTGAGGATGTATACATGATACAACCTGACGGTTTCACATCGGTTGATAAAACCAAAGTATGCAAGCTTCGACGATCCATATATGGACTGAAGCAAGCATCTAGGAGCTGGAACATCCGTTTTGATGAGACAATCAAAGAGTTTGATTTCTCACAAAATCCTGACGAACCTTGTGTGTACAAGAAGGTTAGTGGGAGTGCAGTCGTATTCCTAGTATTATATGTCGATGACATATTACTTATAGGAAACGATATATCAGTTTTACAGACAGTTAAAATTTGGTTGTCCAAAACTTTCTCCATGAAAGACCTGGGAGAAGCAACCTATATCCTTGGGATTAGAATCTATAAAGATAGATCAAAACGGTTACTTGGTCTTTCGCAGTCTACGTATATAGACCGAGTGCTAAAAAGGTTTAGCATGTCGGAATCCAAGAAAGGTTACCTTCCCATCAGGCATGGGATCAACCTTTCAAAGTCTATGTGTCCGCGCACAGAAGACGAGAGGATTTGCATGAATAAGATTCCCTATGCATCCGCGATAGGATCTATCATGTATGCTATGTTATGTACAAGGCCCAATGTATCGTATGCTTTGAGCGTCACAAGCAGATACCAGTCGGATCCAGGAATGGATCATTGGGCGGCTGTCAAGACAATCCTTAAGTACTTAAGAAGAACTAAGGATGTGTTCCTAATATATGGAGAAGGAGATATGGTAATACGTGGGTATACAGATGCCAGTTTCCAGACAGATAAGGATGACTCCAAATCGCAATCTGGATACGTATTTACTTTGAATGGAGGCGCAGTAAGTTGGAAAAGTTCCAAACAAGACACCGTAGCGGATTCTACAACGGAAGCGGAATATATCGCAGCTTCGGAAGCAGCAAAGGAAGCAGTCTGGATGAAGAAGTTTGTCTCCGAACTTGGCATGGTTCCAACCATTGATGAAGCAGTGCCGGTTTACTGCGACAACAATAAAGCTATTGCACAAGCAAAGGAACCAAGGTCTCATCAGCGATCCAAACTCGTGCTTCACCGCTATCATCTGATAAGAGAGATTATAAGTAGGAATGATATACAAATTGAGAAAATTCCCACTGAAAGGAATTTAGCGGATCCTTTAACTAAGGCCTTGCCTCAGAGCAAGTTTGAGGGTCATGTTAGAGACTGTGGTATTGGATACCGTAGCGATTGACATTAGGCCAAGTGGGAGTTTGTTAGTGATATGAGAGAAGTGTCCTAAGGCAATCGCCTTATGATTGTAAACATTTATTTTAATAAATGATAATTCACTATTTGAGTATACATGTTTGTGTATTTGATTGGGATCTTACACTCATCTACTGAATGTCCGCAATACAATTCACAGCATATGAGAATTTTTGATAGGATCACAACTAGTGATTATCTCTACATGTGCAATTGTGAAGTATTGAAAATATCCCTAGTCGATGAATTGATAAAAACGGACACTATCAATTCTGTTGAGACTAGCATGGGTTATTCTCTAATCAGCTGATTCTCACTGGCTAGTGACATTGGGATGTCCGGAGATAAACATGGATGCTAGTTAAGGGAACTAGTTCATTGGAGTGACTAGCTGTAAAACTTCATATGGTAATCTAAATATAGATATGTCAATGAATTTCTTACTGCAGCTTAAGTGCGATGTTCCTTTGACTTGCGGTGTTCAAATCATCTTGGTCATGGAGACTTATACTTTAACTTCTTAAGCAAGCATCTCCAAGGAGGTGTGGACCCAGGGTGATTGGGTATAAGCCGAAGTGCCCAAAGATGTTTGAACAGCTTACAAAGGATTCACCACTCCTTGCGAGGAGATGTATACCCAGGCCTATCGTCGGATTGTTACTCAAAGCCTCTGGCTAGAGCATGTCATGTTTAGAGTATGAGTCTCTTAAATACATGAGAGTAATTAGAAATCCAAAGGACGAGAAAGACACTACTTGGGCTAGGTATGACGTAGTCAGCCTAGTGGGGACTAACACAAACAGATCATGTCCTGAACTAAGTGGGTATAAGATGGTGAAGGGAATGGGGCACGATTCATTAGAGCTGCTGAAGGGTTTCAGAATTATTTCTGAGGTCAACCGTTGATCTTTCGATTAATTGGGGGTCATGATGTACTACTAGGTGTCACTCATGATCGTTCTATAATTAGTTGATTATAGACGGCCAACATAAATCGAAAGCCTATTTAGTCACACGCACTACGAGTAATCCGAGGGATTTAAAACGAGTTGAAAATTGGATTTTCCGATCAAGAGAAATAAGTCGAATCTGAGTTAATCAGAGGCGCAACGGAAGCTTAAAATGGCTAAGTCTTTTGAAGGCTTATTGGGCGAATTAAATGAGTTTAATTCGCGATTCGGCTCGGTTTGGCCGGCCAAAGAGGGTGCCAACCCTCTTTGGTTTGGCCGGCCAAAAGGGAGAAACCAATTTATTTGGTTTAATTAATAAAATAAATCTAGCGCGATTTGTTTTATAAATTATGGATAAATAAATTTGTATAAAGAAATTTATATAAAGAAATTTATAGAAATTTATTCTTTTATGGAAATTAAAATGATCCATGGAATGGTTTATTTTAATTTTATAAAATCAATTATGAATTGATTTTCCATAATAAGAAAATTTATAAATTTCTTAAAATTTATTCCATAATAAAAGGAGAGATGTATTTGTTTTATTATAAAGTTAGTTATAATAAAACTTGGCTTAAACGGAATAATTCATAAGAAAATTTATAGGATAAATTTCTTATGAAAAATTCCGTTAAAGGGAGACTTGGCAAGGGAGAGGCTACTATATAAAGGAACCAAAGGCAAGCCTTGAATTCCTAATAGAGTAATCAAGAGATTAATTCTCTCCTCTCTCTCTCTATTCTCTTCCTCCCTTCTCCTTCCCACCTAGGGGCGCCCCTTGCTACCCTAGGGCGGCGCCTCCTCCTCCTAGGGCCGGCGCACCCTCTTCCAAGATTGGCGTGAGCAACCATCAAGAAGGAGCCAAAGAAGAAGAAAAGAAGCGGACGCAACTCCTTCCTTCCCGGAATTTAGATTCCGTTTCTTGGTGGTTAGTTTCCTTTCTTCTCTCTTGATCTTCTAGTTGTGCCTTTAGAGAATCTAGTAGTTCTCGTCGGCACAAAACTCGTGACTTTGCGAAGTCATCCCGAAGAGAACTCGGCGTGGACGCGAATAGAGGCGGAGCTTCCAAGGGACGCTACGGTTGGATCTCGTCCCTTCTTCGAGTTACGCGAGGTACAAAGTAAATTAGTTTACTTTTCCGCAAAGTTTTAATTTATGATCATGTCCACACATCATAAGGTTGCATGCTAGATACGTGGTTAAAATAATTTGAGAAATTATTTTATGCTAATTCTTCCGCTGCACGTAAAAATTTAAAATTTTACGAACCCGTATCCTTGTCAACATGCACCCGG